>CM058043.1:85066054-85666054 GCA_030169165.1 Centaurea solstitialis
ATATCAAAATCGATTTCTCGACATCAAATTGCCAACGAAATTGGTATATAATTTGGATTTTTAATATCAAAATTCATATTGGAAGCCCGACTCAATGGAAGTCCGACTCATACATGTGAAATTGAGTCACGTGATTTAAATTCAAAGAATTGATTCAAGTTTGGGATGTAGCAGGTTTGAAATTGATTTGGGATTCGTAAGGTTGAAATTGGAAATTATGGCGCGATGTTGGAATTGATTTTTGTGGCTGAAAAAGTTGGAAACGAAAAATTGGGTTTTATTTCCCGAGTCATGTGCTTCAATTCGGATTATGAAATTGTTTCTCCGAGTCACGTGATTTAATATAGAAATTTAATTCAAGTTTGGGACTTTGGCACATTTGGTCTTTGGATTTTAAAGTTTGTTACACTTTAAAAATTCAAGTTTGAAGCTATGACACTGCCAGCCCCTATAAATTGGAATATGTGATACTTTAATGGGTCAAGTTTCACTAGTTGACATTGCGAGTCCCTGGAGTGTTTAGTGTTTAGTTTGAAGCTTCTGTCACTTCTAGTCCATGCAGTTCGCTATAATTTTGGAGTTTTTCAAAATTTTGGTCAAACTTTTTTCCGCCGTATTGAGTGTATCGGGTGGTTCAATATTAAAAGAACTTTCTTTGATCAGCATTCTCGTGGGTACTTAATCATTTTTATCCAGATCAAAGATTATCTTCACAAAGGATCTTCATTTGCGTGATTTTTTCTCTCTCACTAACTTTCTCTCTCTAGATTTCTCTCTCAACTTTTTTCTTCGATTTTCCATTTCTGTTGCTGAATTTTGTTCCTTTCTTCTTCGCGATGTAGATTTTCAAAGTTTTTTGCAGTGATCCTTTGTTTTTTGGGTAGTTCTGATGGCTTCTGGAAAAACCAAAAAAAGTAAAAAACCTTAAAAATCCAAAAATTCCAAAATAAGTGGTGGTTCTGATCGTAGTTTGTTAGTGGAATCTGAAATTGGAGGGTTGGCGACTCCAATTGTGGAATCTGAGGAAGATATCAAGCCTGATTTGGTTTTGGATGTGTGATCGGAGGATACTGTAGAAGTCGTGAAGTCGGATGATGCTTTGTTGGATAAATTGGGCTCAATTGATGATTCATTTCCAGGTGCTGATAATGTTAGTGAAGATTTGCTTGATGATGTGTTTGAGAAGAAAACCTCGAATCGACCTAGGGTTTCTGTAGGTAGGATTTCGAATTTGACGAGAATTTTAAGAAATGCTCTTGGTGTGAATATGGATTCTTCAATTTCGAGTGCGATTTCTAAGGATATTCCACAGGAGCTGTTGAATCTGGGAAGTACGAAGAGGAATGAGAAGAAGGTTGAGGCAATTTCAAAGTCGACTGATGAGTTAAGCTCTAGTAAGTCTGATTCGATTTTAGAAGATGTGGTTTTGATCCCTGCGATCTCTGTAATTGATAAATCGGCTTCTATTAATGTTGCAAAAATTTTAAGACAAGTTAAGGAGGCTAGTGATGTGGCTGATAAAGAGAATCAAACAAATTTAAGTCTTGGTGAATCTGATAAATTGGTGGTGTTCAAGTAGGTGCTAATGGTGGAGCTCAAGTAGGTGCTAATGGTGATGTTCAAGAAAAGAAGAAGGCAAATGCATGGGGTTTTAATGGTGTTACTTTGGCAGATAAAATCAGAGGCAGCGCAGAGAGCAAAGTTGTGCTTAGTTACAAAGCCCTATTCAGTTGGAGGATGGCAGACTGGTAATTCGTTTTTCCAAGGAGGTCATTATGGAAGGTGCTAAGAGTAATTCCATGTTGATTGTTGCTCATTTTGTTGGGGCTTCCATGCCTTTCTTTGTGCTTAATAATAATCTGAATAGATTATGGAGGAGATGTGGTTTAGTAAATGTTGCTTCTAATTACAAAGGTTACTATTTGTTAAAATTCAACAATGAGGAGGGTATGAAATATGTTTTGGAAAATGGGCCTTGGATGATTAATGGAGTACCTCTGTTTGTGAAGAAGTGGGAGGTTGGTTATTATTTGGAGAAACGGGATCTGAAGAAGCTTCCTTTATGGGTTAATCTGTATGGACTTCCTTTAGAGGTTTGGAATGTTGAAGGTTTAAGTGAGTTGGCTAGTGGTATTGTTGTACCTCTTGTTTTGGATCGTGCAACTGAAGAAAGATGTTTAAAACAAACAGGGAGGGCAGGGTTTGCTAGAATTCTTATTGAAGTTGCAGCTGATAGAAGTATTTGTGATGAAGTGATTTGTTTAGTGCCGTTATTGGATGGTAAAGCTGAAAAAGAAGTGGTTGTTAAAGCTGAGTATTTTTGGAACCCTCCTAGGTGTAATCATTGTAACATGTTTGGGCATACGTTTGTTGCTTGTTCGGTGAGGCCGTTATCAGAGGAGGAGAGAGCTTTGAAGCCTAATTTAGTTGGTGGTGTTGATAAAAAGAATTTGGATGATGGTTTTCAAGTTGTTGGGAAGAGGAACAAACCTATTGGATTGGCTTCTAAGGCTAGTCTTGGGAGTGGTCAGCAGGGAACAAAAAAGACAGGGATTAATCAAGGTGGTGGGCTGAAAAAAGAAGAAATTAAAGGGGGCAGAAGCAGGGAATTGGGCAGGGGGTGGACAGAAAAAATCAGGTGCATAAGAGTTCTATTCAGATCAATGGTCGTTTGGAACAGGGAAATAGGATTGGTGTTGATAAGAAAAGCTGCAGGAGAGTGTTGGGAAGACATGGCAAGCTAAATCTCAGTCCAATCATTTTTCGAATGGGAATGGTAGGGGGAGTGGGAGGTCCTTTTAGATAGGGCAGTCTAGTGGATTAAAAAAGGTGGCTGAGGATTCTAATAATGGAAGACAGGGGGCTGGTCAGAGGAAAATTGATGTTGAAAAGGAGATTCAGGTTGCAAAAGAGGTCAAGGTGGGGCTGCTCCTTTGAAAAAACAGGTCGTATTAAATTGGGTAGGAGAGTGGAAGTTAAAGAAATAGAGAAGCAGTTGGGTGGTGGTTTTGATTCACGAGTTGTTTTGGAGAAAATTCCTTTGAACAATTCTTTTGAGGTGTCATCTGAAGAGGATGGTTTAAAGGATACGTTATGAATGAAGAGGTTATCGATGATTTTGATGAAGAGTTTGATGATGAATTTGATGGAAAGAATGGATGAATCAAAAGCTTGTTGTTAATGTGTTTATTGAGCAAGGTATTAGTCCTCCAAAGAAGGTTATGGATTCGTGGAACACAAGCAAATTGAGTATTTCAGATCCGTTCAAGAGAGTTGGGATGTTTTTGAGAATCCTAATGCGCCTGATTTTATGCAAACAACTGAGGATGATATGACAGGGAAGGGGAAGGGTGTGGTTGGTTGTTAATTTTTCCTTTGATGAGATTGCTTTATGGAATATTAGAGGCTTAAACTTAGCCTCTAGAAGGAAAAAGGTGAAAAGGTTAATTATTGAGAATGGTTTATGTATGTGTACTATTGTGGAAACCAAAGTCTGCAAAGGAAAATTAAGGAAATTTTGCAAAGAAATTTTTGGAAGCTGGAATTGGTCTCAAATAATGCGGTTTGTTTGGGATAGGGGAGGTTCTTGAGTTCTTTGATCAAGTGATACATGGTCGATTCTACCATGTTGAGTCAAAGAAAAAGGTTTTTTGTTCAATGGTTTATGCTGCCAATGATGTTGTTGTGAGGAGATTGTTGTGGGACCAGCTTAGAGAATTCGGTTCTTTGGTTAAAAAGGAGGCTTGGTTGATTCTTGGTGACTTTAATGTGAGCTCGAACCCTGCTGATAGTTCTAGGGGGTCTTCGAAAATCACTAGAGGTATGCTTGATTTTAGAGAATGTGTGCATGATATTGAGGTGGAGGACATCAGTTACTCTGGTTTGCAGTTTACTTGGACTCAGAAACCGTTGGCTATGGAGGGGAATAAGGGGCTGTTAAAGAAGATTGATAGAGTTCTTGGAAATTTGGGTTTGTTGGATGATTTCCCTTCGGTTCATGCTTCTTTTTTACCTTTTGGAGTGTCTGATCACAGCCCTGCTATTGTTTCTTTTCTGAATCTATCTTCGTTTAAGCCGAAGCCTTTCAAGTTTTGTAATCATTTGGCATATTGTAAAGGGTTCCTTCCTTTGGTTTCGGATGCTTGGGCTTTGAATGTTGCTGGGTGTACTATGTTTTCTTTGGTTTCGAAACTTAAAGTGGTCAAGAAGGGTGTCAGAAAGTTGAATAGTACTGATGGCAATGTGTTTGACAATGTTAAGAATTTGAGGGATGCTTTGGGAAGAATTCAGACTGATTGTGATGCTGATCCGGAGAATGGTGAGTTAAGGGATGAGGGTGATATTTATCTTAAAGCTCTTAAGGATGCTCTTTGTGATGAAGAAAAATTCTTAAGGCAAAAAGCTAAGATACATTGGCTTAAAGAGGGGGATGCTAATACTGCTTATTTCCATAGTGTGGTTAAGTGTAGAGTTAACAGAGGCAGGATTGAGGAGGTTGAAAACATGGAGGGCCAAAAAAATTTTGGGGCTGAAGTTCCAAATCAGTTTGTGGTGCACTTTAAAAAGGTTCTGGGTTTTCTGATCCTGTGGAGCCCGTTAGTGATCCTAATTCTCTCTTTTTGAAGAAGTTGACCCAAATTCAAGCTGATGAGATGGTGAGGCCGATTGATGATAAAGAAATAATGGAGGCTTTATTTGGTATTGATGATTTGAAAGCACCTGGGCCTGATGGTTTTTCTTCTAGGTTTTTCAAGAAGTCTTGGCCCATTATTGGTTCTGAGTTTTGTGAAGCTATTAATCAATTCTTCTCTAATGGTAAGTTACTAAAAGAAGTGAATGCTACTGTGATCTCTCTTGTTCCTAAAATTGCAATCCCCTAAAAGAGTTGCTGATTTTAGGCCGATTGCTTGTTGCAATGTGATTTATAAGTGCATTAGCAAGGTCTTGGTAAACCGGTTGAAGAACTATTTAGATGTTTTGGTTGATAAGAATCAGTCTGCTTTTATTCCTAATAGGCAGATCTGTGACAATGTGTTGTTGGCTCAAGAGCTTATGAGGGGCTATCATAGACAAAGAGAGTTAGGAGATGTGCTTTTAAAGGGAATACAGAAGCTTATGATACAGTTAACTGGAGTTTTTTGGATACTGCTTTGAGATGGTTTGGTTTCCATCCTTGTATGATTTGCTGGATTATGAAGTGTGTTACTTCTGCTTTCTTTCACTATCAGAGTTAAGGGGGAGCATCATAGATTTTTTCAAAGGATGAGAGGGATTCGTCAAGGTGATCCTTTATCCCCTTATCTCTTCACTTTAGTTATGGAGGTTTTTACTTTAATGGTGAAAAGGAGGGTTTCAAGTTTCATCCAAGGTGTGAGAAGATTGGATTGACCCATCTTTGCTTTGCTAATGATCTGCTTATGTTTTGTGTTGGTGATGCGTCATCTGTGAGAGTTCTTAAGGATGCTCTTTTTGAATTTGGAGGTGTTTCGGGGTTAAAACCAAGTTTGGAGAAGAGTACTTGTTTTCTTGGTAATGTGTGGTGTAAATAGAAAGGAAATTTTGGAGATTCTTCCGTTCAAATTGGGTTCCCTTCCTGTTAGGTATTTGGATGTGCCTCTTATTTCCACAAAGCTTTTTCATAAGGATTGCTTAGTTCTTATTGATAAAGTGAGGAAAAGAGTGTTAGATTGGAAAAACAAGTGGTTATCTTTTGCTGGGAGGCTGCAACTCATTAATTCTGTTTTGGCTTCAATTAGGTTTATTGGGCCTCTTTCTTTTTAATCCATGTGTCTGCCATAAAGAGATTGAAAAAATTCTAAGAAGCTTTCTTTGGAGTAGTGGAGAGGCTGTTAAAGGAAAAGCTAAGGTGGCTTGGAAAGTGGTTTGTTTACCAAGAGAAAAGGGGGGTCTTGGAGTTAGAGATTTGAGGAAATGGAATAAGGTTCTCTTGACTAAGTAGATTTGGAAGATTGTGGGTAATAATGAAACACTTTGGGTTAAATGGATTCATGATACAGGCTTAAAGGAAGATGTTTTTGGGATGTGGGAGCTGTTTTTGATGCTTCTTGGTTCTGGATCAAAGTGGTCAGATTTAGAGAGATGTATAGACACCAAATTTGGCATGTTTTGGGTGATGGGAGATCTACTTTCCTGTGGACTGATAATTGGCATTCTATTGGGCCTCTTTATAGTTTATTTTCTAAAAGAGATGTTTATATGGCAGGTCTGGATTGGAATATGAAGGTGTGTGACTTGGTGGTTGATGGTTTATGGATGTGGCCTCCTAACATTTGGAGTAAAGCTGGTCACCTTTTGCAATTGTTTCAACCTGTATTAAAGGATGGAGTAAGTGATAAAGTCTTGTGGAAGAATAGTGAAGGCTCCTTGGTGGATTGTGTTGTTAATAATGTGTGGAAGGATATGTATTTTGATCAACCAGCTGCTTCTTGGTCTAAGTTGATTTGGTTTAGTCAAGGTATCCCAAGACATGTTTTCTTTCTATGGTTGGCTGCTAAAGAGAGACTGAGAACTTTTGATAGGCTGGCTGAATGGAACATTTCTGTTGATAGATCCTGTTTGTTATGTATTGGTGGGGTGGAGTCTCATTCACATCTGTTTATTGAATGTCCTTATAGTAAAGCGTTGTGGAGATATTTGGAGGGTGTTTTGGGTATATACAATTTGATTATGGGAATGGGTGGAACTATTAACAGTTGGGCTGATCTAATTTTGGTTTTGTCTAATTTCAAGTATGGTAGATCAATTTGGAGTGTGGTGCACAGGCTAGTCTTTGCTGCTGGTGTCTACTTCTTATGGCAGGAAACGAATAAGAGAAAGCATGGTGAAGCTCACAGATCTGTCTATGTGTTAGCTAGACAGATTTTGGAATTAATTAAAATGACGTTAATGGGGTTGAAAATAAAAATAATGCTCAGACTAGGAGGGTTGCTAGCATCTGGAACTTGAGATCAAGAATGGTGGTTTTAATGTTAAATCTGATCGGGTTAATGATGGGGTGTAGATCTTTTGGTGGTTATGTCACTCTTGGTATTTGGTGGTGGCAGATTATGGTTTTCAAGATCAAGGTTGAGAATGGGTGTTCTGTTGAGAGTATTGATAGAGAGTTGAATAATCATGCGTTTGAGATCCTTTTTATTGGGTTTTCTTTGGGGGGTGCTTTGGGTTTGGTTTGGGATACACTTGGGATTTTTTTTGGGGGGAGGGTTTCTGTTTTTACTGATATCTTATGGGGTTATGGGTTTGGGTTATTGGGATGTTGTTATAAGGGGGTGTAGGGTAGAGGAGTTAGGTGTGTTTTTGCTTTTGTTCCGGAGAAATAAGGGGTGTTTTTGGGAGGTTTGGATGGTGTTTTGGGTGGTTTCTCTTTACTGGTGCAGGGGAGGGATTGTTTGGCTGTTTTGTGAGCTGTTGGTGAGGGGTAGTTTTAGATTTCTTGGTGTTAACAGACTTTTAAGAGGATGTGTCTTTGTTCCTCTTATAGTTCTGTTTTCTTTTCTTGGGAATGTGTGTGTTCTATGTTTCTTTGGAGTTGCTGGTTCCGTTTTCTGTTTATTTCTTTATGAAGCCTATTTTGGTCTGGTTTTGGTTGCACCCTGTTCTGCTGGTATGGATGTGGAGATGTGTGGACGAGTGGGATGTTGTAGGGTGGTTTGGTAGTAAGTTGTTATGTATTTTGTGCCAGGTTTCTTTACTTGAGGCTATGTGGAATTTTGGTGCTGGCTGGACTGGTTAATGGAGATATAAGGTTGGTTTGTTGGGGAGTGTTTTTTGGTGGAAGGTGTGGATGTTTAGTTATAGTTTACTGCCATCTATGTGGCTGATTTATTTTGTCTATCAATTTCTCTCCTAAATACTTTATTGTTTGATTGTTTTGGGAACAATAAGTTTTTTTAATCCAAACAATTTGTTTTATCCATATGTGATTTAATCGAAAACCAACCAAATATTCTCGATTTCCATGTATGGCACCGTATTCTAAGCACTATTATAAATTTTCTAAAAGAGTTAGATCATTTATGAAGGTTTGCTCAAAAGGCTCATGCTATTGCACCATCAAAATAACTTTCGAATCATTCAACCCCAAGGTTAACTTCATGGACGAAACCTGATCTATATAAGCTGGATTTGCGGAGACTCTCTCTATTGTCATGGTCAATGTGTGGGTACTTGGAATCGCTTTTAGTGTTTCCGAGGAGCGGTGCGTTGTTTTCACTATATGGATCAGCCTACGGGTGGCTTTGTTAAGGTTTATTGGAGCACCTTAAAGCTCAACAAAACTAGGAATACGGTTCAAAACATACAATATATCCCTCATTGCATGCCAACGCCCAAAAACACTTCCAATCCCGGGCATGTACAAAAGAGATACTATGGCATTATCGTTAAATAAATATATAACTCAAATGAGCCAAGCACATACCCATTTAAAGAAGGCGACTGCAGAAGATTTAACAGTCATGATGGCGGACAGGGGAGTGTCGCTGGCAGGAGGGGTTTGGCTAGGGTAGGGATCTGGCTAGCGGGGCAACGGGATGGGGGGGATATGGCTGACAGGGAAGCAGGTCGGTGTAGAATTCAGTCCCACCGAAATCGAAACGTCGGTTAGCGTCGAACGGGGGAGGAATGGGGAGTCCGGAAGGGGTAGTCGCATTCTGGGCGTCGGGGTTAGTAGCTTCCGAAAGATTATCATCATCCCCGATGTACAAGCCGTGCACAAGCATTAACATAATTGTGAAAAAATATGTCTTCTAGTCCACATTCCTTGACGACCATCGGCAGGCGTATTTTGTGTTTGTGATGGGTCTCTTTATCAAAACCCCCCAAAGGATGTCAATAATAGCTATAAGCGTAAGCCTCGTTTGCTGAGCAGAGTAATTGGCGGATGAACATCGCTAAACCACGGACTGATAATGAATTTGAAAACCCATACTGAAATACTAAAAATTACCGAACTAAACCCTAGCTGTCGTCAATTTCAGCTTACACCGGCCATGATGAAGGATTACGGTTGAGGGTTTCGTCGGACTTTGAAGGAATCTTGAACTCGGAATTTTGGAGTTAAATTTTTGGATTTGATATCAAAATCGATTTCTCGACATCAAATTGCCAACGAAATTGGTATATAATTTGGATTTTTAATATCAAAATTCATATTGGAAGCCCGACTCAATGGAAGTCCGACTCATACATGTGAAATTGAGTCACGTGATTCAAATTCAAAGAATTGATTCAAGTTTGGGATGTAGCAGGTTTGAAATTGATTTGGGATTCGTAAGGTTGAAATTGGAAATTATGGCGCGATGTTGGAATTGATTTTTGTGGCTGAAAAAGTTGGAAACGAAAAATTGGGTTTTATTTCCCGAGTCATGTGCTTCAATTCGGATTATGGAATTGTTTCTCCGAGTCACGTGATTTAATATAGAGATTTAATTCAAGTTTGGGACTTTGGCACATTTGGTCTTTGGATTTTAAAGTTTGTTACAGTTTAAAAATTCAAGTTTGAAGCTATGACACTGTCAGCCCCTGTAAGTTGGAATATGTGATACTTTAATGGGTCAAGTTTCACTAGTTGACATTGCGAGTCCCTGGAGTGTTTAGTGTTTAGTTTGAAGCTTCTGTCACTTCTAGTCCATGCAGTTCGCTATAATTTTGGAATTTTTCAAAATTTTGGTCAAACATTTTTTCCGCCATATCGAGTGTATCGGGTGGTTCAATATTAAAAGAACTTTCTTTGCTCAGCATTCTCGTGGGTACTTAATCATTTTTATCCAGATCAAAGATTATCTTCACAAGCGCTTTCAAGTTTTTAAAGATAAAACGATCAATCGGGATTTCAAGTTTTATTCATTTTGGGCTTGCATTCCTATTGGGCTTTGAAGATTAATATGGCCCAAATGATTGATCACTTTCAGTTGCGCTCTAGATCCACACAGATTTAAATATAGATACGCTTCAGAATCCATGCGCTTAAATAGCCACATTTCTTTCCAAATTGGTTTCTAAAGATCACATCAGCCAATGATGCATTTCTTGAAACAAAAATAACAATTATATATATATATATAAACAAAATAAATAAAGTATTTTTTTACTAAAATAATAAAGTTACATTAAATCACGGTAATATCACACAAGTTGAAATAATATGAGAAAATCATTCAATGCATGTACAAAAGTACAAAAGTACAAAGTACAAAAGTACATAATTACAAAAGTACAGTTACAAATCAAAACAATTTCAATCTATTAACAAAAAGTTAAAATATAAAGTACATATCATCAAAAATAGTTGTAAACCAAAACATTTATAAAGTAAAAACCAACAAAGATCAAACTATGCTACCATTTACATTACAATCCATAAATTTGTGTTGCTATGAGCGCAATCAATCTATGAACATAAATGTTTTCATTTCTACCAATTACAAATGAGCTTTCAATATTCTATACCTAAAAACGATGATGATTCTCAAATGTATAAAATTTAAATCTCACAAGTATTTACAGAAAAGATGTGATGTCTTAAAAATTGGAACGATCGAACTTAAATATATTAAGAAAGAAAATGAATTTGGTTCAGTTGTTTAAACGTTCACGTTTTCATCATCCATTATTTCTCATTAATAAACTAAATACCAGTTAGGTGCTTAGTTGTTATCTTGGTGGCTTGGACTTGAGCCAATTTATTATAGTTTGGTATTAAACTCATAGCTAAAATATCATATCAAAATTTGATGTCGTATCGGCTTAAGATGTGTTGTGCGGCCGCACGTGCTTCACATGGTGAGGGTCGACCCTGCATAGGGGCGTCCAACGCCGCCACGCGACTCCGAAAGTATATGGACTTTGACCTACGAACTAGCTCGACGATATTCATTCATGACCCACGCCTCACATTTTTTATTTGGAAGCAGCAACATCAAACACAACTTTCCTTTTAACACTTCAATACTTTCTCAGGCACGTCTGCAAGAATACGGTGGGACACGAATCTCAGGAAATCTCTCATCACCCAAATCAAAAGAAACGATGGTTTGAATAAGCTTTGGACCTAGTCTAATTGGTACCAAGCCAGTGAAGATGGCCATCTTAGCCATCCGCACAACACCAATCGCTGTTGATGAACTTTATAACTTGAGAAGAAAATCTATGAGGGATGAATTGCCATGTACCTCTTCTCATGCTATACACCTCGACCTGCAACCATTCGTTAACGAAGATTTCACATGGAGGTGCTAGACGACCCATCACTTTCACGATCTTGTAATCGTTAATCTGACGATCATACCCGAATTGAAATTGAAGAAGGTATTCCTTTTAGGTTTTAGCTGAAAATGGAAGGCTATACATATAGAGACAATGGGTTTATACATGGTAAAAAGTTATTGGATAGTACATATAGCCACTCATATAAGCCGACAACGTTCCAGTTACATTAAACCAAATACTGTTATTAGTTGTCTTTATATGAATTTGTTATATATATAATCTTTGTCGAGTAAATTTAGTTTACTTATATATAATATATATATATATTTATATATATGTTGAGGGATCACGTAACGATATCAACGTACTGAATGAATCAATTTGTTTAATGATGTATTACGAGGAGAGGCACCACTAGTAAATTTTATAGCTAATGGCACACAATATACTAAAGGATACTATTTAACAGATGGAATTTATCCGGAATGAGTAACTATCATTAAGAGTTTTTCATGCCCACAAGATGCAAAAAGAAAATTGTTTAAAAAACGACAAGAAGGTGCGAGAAAGGATGAATGAGCATTTGGGGCGCTTCAAGCTCGATGGTCTATTGTTAAAGGACCATCATGAGTGTGGTACAAGGAACCTATGAAAATTATTATGCAAACTTGCATAACTTTGCACAATGATTGTTGAAGATGAAGGTGATACAATACTCGATTGGACCAGAGAAAGAGATACATACTGATACACAAATATTTCAAGGTTTCACCAACGAGTTTCAACAATACCTTCAAAGAAATTCTGAGATACGTTCAAACGAAGTTCATCATCAACTGCGTTCCGACTTGGTTGAACATATTTGGTCTCTTAACGATCATGAATGAAAACGTTCCTTTTTCAAGTATTGTAATATAAAGTATTGTTTAGTTTCAAATATTGTAATATCGAGTATTGTTTAATTTCTGTAACATAAACTATTGTTTGATTTCAACTATTGTAATATAAAGTATGATTTAATTTTAGTATAAAATATATTTTTTTAAAATATTTTTAAAAATCTTTACTATATATTAAAGGAAATAAACCTTAAAAACAATTTTTTTTCAAGGTAACCGAATTTCAAGATTACAACTTTTAAAGCTTTATGCACAACTTTACTGCCTAAACTCCTCACCCTCTCCCCCACGTTCTTCTCCTTCCTCTCCACCCTCTGCTTCAATTTTGTTTTTGTGTTTTTCTCTATCCAATACTCGCTTTTCTCCTCCCAATTTGAACACGAACCTCACGATTGGTAGAAGCCGAAGGAGTCGATGTGAATTTGGATTCATATCTTAGATTAAGGTTGTATTTAATGTTGATCATGTCTTTGCATTTGTCTTCTTTTCATCGCTCTGTTCTTCTGTTAATTTGGGTTAGGGTTTCATCCAGGAGTAAAAGGGAAGCTTTTAAGGCTATCATTGGAGTTTTTTGCTTGATGATGGCGCCACTCATATTGACGGCAACAGATGGTATCAAAGTTTTTTTGTGTCAATATTTCCCCCTATTTTATGGTTTCAAAACATAAATTTGTATATGATGTTTTAGGGTACATGAACCAGTATACATGATAAGCACTATTATTTAGTGCTTTTTACACATGTAAGTGTCGTGTTTAGATATGATTTGTGTTAAAAGTATTCCAAATTGCGTCAAAATATCTATCTTTGTGTATCTTTGTGTATCTTTGTGCAAATGGGGTTTTGGAATTGTGACGAGCTTGCTTTATATAAAAATGGTACTAATTATAGTCTTTTTGATAATAGATTGTTTGCAAAAGGAGAATGCTGCAGCAATGAAAAGACTGCAGAAAAAGGAGAATGCTGCAGCAATAAAAGGGGACTGCAGTAAAAGGCAAAATGAAACTTGGAGAGCAAGTCTTGCTAGTTGGAAGGGGAATCTCGTCCATTGGATATTAAAGACATTTTTTACTCCTAACTTGTTGATTTTTGAGTACCACATCAACTTGGATTGTCATCCTTTGCAAGCAACTAGTATTTATTATTTAATTATATAATTAAACTCTAAAATAAGTTAGTTTATTTTATACTTTTGGTCCTCCCTCCTCTCCTATAAATAGAGAGCTTGGGCAAGGCATTTTGGCATCCCACAACTAACCAATAGTTGTGTTCTCTTTTCAAATCTTTTCTTCTTACTATTCATCTAAGTGATATTTTTCGGAAACTCAAAGCTTTTCTGTTGAATTGCTACAGCAATTCAAAGGGTGTTCTTCATTCAAAGTTTCTTTTACTTGCATCTTTACTAATAGTCATTTAAATTCCATCTTTAATTTATGTTACATTTGCATTAAGTTCTTCATAAAGGTCTTTACTTCAAGTATCGACCATCATCCTTTACTTTCCTTGCAATTTATCGCTTTCGGTTAATTTAGATTTACTTTTATCGCACTTTATATTATCGTCTTTTATTTCTTGCAATTTATTTTATCGTCTTACATTCCGTGCAATTTCTTATGCTTTCTTATAACTATTTGCATCTTAATTCCGTTATGAGTAGCTAATTCCATTAGCTTGGGTGTGGGACAAAAGGTGGGATTTTTGATCAAAAGGAAGTAGGTAACTTTTGGTAACAATGGTTTTTATTATTTGTTGATCCAGCTCTCCTAAGACCTGATGAAATGATAATGATCCTGAATCTTTACTTAGTGAATAGGTTTTTACTTCTGTTATAGCTTGAGGAATTATCACTGAGTTTGTTCAGTGTTATTCCATGTTACTTATGCTGTAACTTAACTTTATAGATTTCAGGATCAGGATCAGGAGACTAACGAGCCTGTTCTGCAGTTTACTGATCCTGTCCACTGAAGTAAAAACCTCCTCCTGAAGACATTAAGATCATACACAAAGAACCATCAGCGACGTCGAAGAAATAGCTGATGACAGGAACAGCATGCTCGTGATCTGAAGACGGAACTCAGTGATAGCAGTCTGTTCACTATCGTATGACATCCTGAAGATTCATCAGGATACACGTGACCCTGAACTTCCTCAGTTTCAGGACTCTAGTCACTGATCAGTATCCTGACCCTGAAGGATTAGAACAATGTCTTAGTCTAATGCACAAAAGGATTATCCGCCTTTACTGACAATAGTACATAAGGGCAGTTACTTTACTGTTCCCTCCGTACTTATCAGACCTCAAGGCAACTGTTTACAAACATCCTCTTTTGCATACCATGCAAAGGGTATTTGTTTATAGTAAATAGTACAACAGACCACTCACATTGTGACACGTCACAATAGTAGGTCTGCATGCATTTAATGCATGGAGTATAAATAGGACGTGAATAGATGTTCTCCATACTTCTTCTTCATCCAAAAATACTCAAGTCCTTTCTCTCTTATTCCCTCTATCTTCTTTCTTTATTCTCTTCTCACTTAGTGCATAGTGAAAGAACTTAGATTGTTTAGTTTAGACTATTAGTCTTTTCTATTTCCGCAACAATCTGTAAATTCATTTTGTTAATACAACAAGAATTTAAAAGTGAAAAATTGTGTGATTATATTCAACCCCCCCCCTTCTATAATCCCAAACACTATCCTTACTTGAAGGTCACCTACTTAGGACCAACAAGTGGTATCAGAGCAGATACAAGCTCTCATTTTCTTTTTAGAAAAATCTTGTGATCCTCTCTTCTTATTCTATGGCTCTTCAAGCTAAGGATAACTACTTTGATACCGGCTCTGCTGGAAAGCCTCCTCGGTTCAACAAAGACAACTTCTCTCTTTGGAAAACCAGGATGGAACTCTTTCTCTCTGGTTCTGATCCCCAGATTCCATACTTTCTGGAAAATGGACCACATGTGCCTACACAAACCGTCCACCCCATTCCTGCTGCTGGTGGCCAACCAGCTGTTCCTGAAAGGCAGCTGGTGAAGCCCGTAACTGACTGGAATGATGAAGACAGAAGCCTGGTCAACATTGACACTAAGGCTAGGTCTCTCATTGCCATGTCACTTCCTGACGATGTATTCCACTCTGTCTGTCACCTTCGCTCTGCTAAGGAGATATGGGACACTCTTTGTGTTCAATATGAAGGTACTACTGTTCTCATGGAATCAAGAAAGATTTTCTTGGTTCGACAGTATGAAAGCTTCATTCATCAAAAGGATGAAACTCTCTCCCAGCTACATCAGATATTCAACTGTCTTCTGATTGATCTGAAGACCATCGGTACTACCTACTCTAACTCTGAGGTGGTTACCAAGTTCATGGAAGCTCTTCCTGAACATTGGGAAATTTACACCTCCTGCTTAACTATGTCAAAAGACATAAAGACACTCACACTAAGTGAGCTGTACGGTATTCTTCTTAACCGAGAACAACAGAAGAAACTGAAAAAGAATCTCATAAGAGATTCTAAAGAATCCAAAAGCACATCTGTTGCATTGGTTTCTGATTCAGTTCCTCCTGTTGCTACTGCTTCTTCTTCAGTAACTATTACTGAATTAGAATCTTCTGACTCTGACATGTCAGAAGATCCTGAATTCAATGAATCTCTTGCTCTTTTAACCAGATCTTTCAAGAAGTTTGCCAAAAAGGGAAACTTCCACAAAAAGAAACATCTTACTATTACTGACAAGCCTAAATCAGACCCTGTTGATAAGGCTACTGCTATCTGCTACAATTGTCAGGGCAAAGGACACTTTGCTAATGATTGCAGGTACAGGAAAAGTCAGTTTGCTCCCTCCTCTGCTAAATCTTCTTCTAAGAATCCCAAATACCAGCGCCTGAAAGAAAAATACAAAAAGATGAAAACTCAGCGTAAAGGCAAAGGTTTAATCGCAGAAGACTGCGACTGGGATGATGTCTCCTCTGATGACTCATCTGATAAGGAAGATACTTAAGTGGCACTGATGGCCATTATTGAGGAACCTACCTTAGCTCTCATGGCTAAGATAGAAGAGGTTCCTGAAGAGATTCCTCCTCAGGATCCTGAAGCTTCTTCTTCCACAACTCCTGAAGCTTCCACCTCTGCGACTGATTCTTCCAGTCAGGTACCTATTCCTCTCATCCCTCTTGAAAGCTTAACTCAGTTGGACCTGGTCACTCTCGATCTTTACAAAGCCCTTAATGGTAAAACCTCTGCTGAAAAAATGAATATTGATCTTAGAGGACAACTCAAAGAATGTCAAGAAAAAATAAAACAGCTTACCATTTTGGAAGAAAATTATAAGGACCAGGTCACTGTAAACAAAACTCTATGTATTGAAAGAGAATTGGCTCTTGCTGCCAAAGAAAAAGCCCTTGCTCAATTAAATGCTGAAAAAGTCACCATCAAAGGATGGAGTGACGCCTCTGAAAAAGTTGATGAAATATTAGCTTCAGGGAGGTCTGACAAAAGCAAAAGAGGTCTTGGATTCACTCATAAATACAAGTATGAAGAAACTAAGTATAAAAGTTCCATGCTAAAATTTGGAAAATTTGTTTCTTCTATTCCCATTCCTAATGCTTCTGAAAACTCTCCTTCTTCTTCTTTTAACACTCACCCTGAAGGTGCTCCTAAGAGCAAAAAGAATACAGTTAAGGATAAATCCAAAACTGAAACACCTTCAAAGACCAAGGGTCCTAAACCCAAGAACAAAATTCTGGGTGGTGGTCCTTCAGTCTCTGGAACTAAGTCTCTTTCTCAGAGTCCTGCTCCTAGACTGAAGATTGACCTGAAGCAAACGACTAAGGAGAAGACTCCAATTCCTCCTCTGTCAAATGCTAAAGGCATACTTGGTACAGGTCCTGCTCACTTGAAGTTCAAAAACTTCATGGACCCCACAAAACGCTTTCTTTACCGCAAATGCTATCACTGTGGATTAAATGACCATATTGCGAGTAAGTGTCCTGATGCTACCAAAGCTGAAAAATCAGCTAAGGTAAAGAAGATTCCCAAGACTGAGAAATCAGTCAAAGGAAAGAAGGTTGTCAAGACTGTTCCTTCAGTCAAGACTCCAGCCTCCTGTACTGATACTTCAGTAAAGGCTGACACTGACTCAACCAGTCCTACTGATACTTCTGGATCCATAGTTCTATGGGTACCAAAGAAAACTTAAACTCTAATCTTTTCAGGATAAGGGCATCTGGTACTTGGACAGTGGATGCTCTCAACATATGACTGGTTCTAAATCTGTCCTCTCTAACTACCGTGAAGAAAGAGGTCCTGCTGTGACCTTTGGCGGAAACGGTAGAGGCCAAACCCGAGGGTATGGCACTCTTACCAACGGAGTAACTACTTTCAAACGAGTTGCTTATGTTGAAGGCCTGATGCACAATCTTCTTAGCATCAGTCAACTATGTGATAAGAATCACAAAGTTTCTTTCTCAAAGAAAAAGTGCAAAGTCAAGAACAGGAGAAAGGAAGTTATTCTCACTGGTGTTAGACATGCAGATATCTACATCATCAACATGAATACTTCCACTGATAACTTCTGTTTCGTATCACGTGCTTCCACTGATATGAATTGGCTCTGGCACAAGCGTCTATCTCATCTCAACTTCAAGACGCTGAATCAACTCTGCATCAACAACCTGGTTATTGGTCTTCCTGACTTTCGCTACACAAAGGAATCTCTTTGTTCAGCTTGTGAGAAAGGAAAACAGACCAGGGCTAGCTTCAAGTCCAAGCAGATTTCCTCCATCAGCTCTCCTCTACAACTTCTCCACATGGATCTCTTTGGACCCGTTAATGTCCAATCCATTGGTGGAAAGAAATATACTCTGGTAATCGTAGATGAATATTCCAGATATACTTGGGTTTTCTTCTTACGTGCCAAGAGTGATGCTCCTGAATAAATCATCCTGTTCGTCAGGAAGATGGAAAGACTCAACAACCTTACTGTTCGATCAATAAGAAGTGACCATGGGACTGAGTTCAAAAACAGTACCCTGGAATCTTTCTTTGAACAGAAAGGTATCTCTCAAAACTTCTCCTCTGTGAGAACTCCTCAGCAAAATGGTGTTGCTGAAAGACGGAACAGGACGTTGATTGAAGCTGCGAGATCTATGCTGAGTGAAGCCAACCTTGCCACTCAGTTTTGGGCTGAAGCCGAAATACTGCTTGCTATACTCAGAACAGATCTCTGATTGTCAAGCGTTTCAGAAGAACCGCTTACGAACTCTTTCGTAACAGGAAACCATCAATCGAACATCTCCATATCTTTGGTTGTGTCTGCTACATCCTGAACAACAAAGATAATCTTGGAAAGTTTGATTCCAAATCTGATGATGGAATTTTCCTCGGATACTCATCCATTTCTAAAACTTACCGTGTGTTCAACAAACGAAGACAAACCATTGAGGAAACGATTCATGTCAAGTTTGATGAATCGGGTCCTACCTTTCCTCACCCAAATGATAATACTGAAATCAATCAGTGGGCTGACTCTTTCTTTCAAGTCCCTGAACCTCCTATTGCTGATCCGTCTCCTCAAGACCTTCCTGATGGTTTTGAAGAAAATCCTATACCACCCACTGATATAACCACTCCACCTCTCATAAATGCCACCCCTATCTCTCAAATCACACCACCTGAACCTGATCAACCCACTAACAGTGAAGACTTCTCTCAAACCACTGTTAGTGAACCCTCTCCTACCAATCTTCTTCCTGATCCATCATCCAATGAAGCATCTACTTCAGGACAGGTGTATCAACCACCTGCTCTCCGATGGACCAAAGATCATCCCATTGATCAAGTTCTTGGAAACCCTTCTTCTGGTGTGAAAACCAGACGTCAGGCTGGTAACGTCTGTCTTTATGTAAATTTTATCTCTGGAAATGAACCTAAAGAAATAGATGATGCCTTGCGTGATCCTGCCTGGGTCTCAGCCATGCAGGAAGAGCTAGCAGAATTCATCAGAAACAATGTCTGGCTTCTCGTCCCTAGGCCTCGAAAACGTACAATCATTGGTTCCAAGTGGATTTTTCGAAATAAACTTGATGAGATTGGTACAATCATTCGAAACAAGGCTCGCCTTGTGGCTCAGGGATACAGGCAGGAAGAGGGCATTGATTACGATGAAACTTTTGCTCCTGTTGCTAGGCTCGAAGCAATTCGACTCTTCCTAGCTTTTGCAGCACATATGAACTTCAAGGTTTATCAGATGGACATTAAAAATGCCTTTCTGAATGGAAAACTTAATGAAGAAGTCTATGTGGCTCAGCCTCCTGGCTTTGTAGATCCTAAGTTCCCTGATCACGTCTTTAAGTTAAACAAGGCTCTCTATGGGTTAAAACAGGCTCCTCGTGCCTGGTATGACACCCTCTCAACCTTTCTTCTCTCTAAAGGTTTTGTTCGTGGAAAAGTTGATAGCACTTTATTTCTAAAGAAATATCCTAAGCATATCCTTCTTGTCCAGATATATGTCGATGACATTATCTTTGGATCCACCAATCCCAAACTCTGCGAAAAGTTTGAGTTGCTCATGAAATCTGAATATAAAATGTCTATGATGGGCGAACTAACATTCTTTTTAGGACTTCAGATCAAGCAATCTGAAAAGGGAATTTTTATCAATCAAGGTAAATATGTACATGAGATGTTAAAGAAATTTGATCTCACATCCTGTACACCGATGA
Source organism: Centaurea solstitialis (assembly GCA_030169165.1). Taxonomy (NCBI): domain Eukaryota; kingdom Viridiplantae; phylum Streptophyta; class Magnoliopsida; order Asterales; family Asteraceae; genus Centaurea; species Centaurea solstitialis. The sequence goes on from CM058043.1 coordinate 85,085,911, forward strand.
AGACTCCAATGGCTCCTCCTCTATCTCTTGACAAGGATTCCAAAGGGAAACCTGTTGATGTGACTCTCTATAGAGGAATGATTGGCTCACTGCTGTATCTTACAGCGAGTCGTCCTGATATCATGTATTCTACATGTCTCTGTGCTCGTTATCAGGCTGAACCCAAAGAATCCCATCTGACCGCTGTAAAGCGGATCTTCAGATACCTGAAGGGAACTCCAAACATGGGTCTTTGGTACTCCAAGGACTCAGGGTTCGATCTAACAGCTTATTCTGATAGTGACTTTGCAGGATGTAAGATTGACAGGAAAAGCACCACTGGTGGTTGTCACCTTCTTGGTGGCAAGTTGGTGAGTTGGACTAGCAAGAAGCAGAACTCTGTGTCCACATCAACTGCTGAAGCTGAATATGTTGCAGCAGGAATATGTTGTGCTCAGGTCCTGTGGCTGAGAAATCAACTTCAGGACTATGACATACAACTCTCCAAAATTCCTATCTACTGTGACAACACTTCAGCAATAGCCATCGCTAACAATCCTGTCTTACACTCTAAGACAAAGCACATTGAAGTGAGATATCACTTCATCAGGGATCATGTGATGAATGGTGATATTGAACTCCATTTTGTCCCTACTGAATATCAGCTTGCTGACCTCTTTACCAAACCACTGGATGTGACGCGTTTTAATATGCTCCTCAGTGAACTTGGGATGTTAAATCCTGAAGAATAGAAGTTCTCAGGACAAACAGTTGTTAAAGTCCTTATAAGATATTCTCTCAGGACCTCTTTTCTTAACAACTCCTGAATAACTCTTCTTCAGGGGATAACTCTATTCAGTACTTACAAAATCTTGGTTCAAAATCCGAATACTGATGATTCTCAGGTAAGTATTTCTTCTCCCTGCTACTGAAACCTTATCGCATTAAATGTGATAAGAGGATTTTTCCCAAAACAGTAGTTATCTGATAAGTACTCTGATTCCAATAAAACATATCTTTCACCAAAATGGAATCATCCCCTGAAAAGGTGGTTTTTAGTTTTTCATATAAAACAAACGTTTCATCTGGGCTGACATGTAATGGGACGTTTCCTGTTCCCCACTACGTGTGTCAGGCGCGTGAACGCGCGTAGAACTCCCTTTTTCATCATTACGTTTGAATTTAGCCGCTCTTTTCTCTCTCTTCCTTTTTCTCTCTCCTACGACGAGGTATAAAAACCTCACTTGTATTCCTTTTCACTCTTTACGCTCACATAAATCTCTAAGCAATCAAGCAAGAAAAGCAAGAACAAGTTTCAATTTCTCAAGAACATCAAGAACACTCATCTCTTTCTTTCAACAAATTCATCGTAAGTGTTTCTTAATTTTTGTTCTTTCTACATAGTAAGTTGGCTTTCTTCACTTAAACAACTTAGTGTGATAAATCGTTTTTCAAAAACACTAAGATCACTTCGTTTGATCTTAGTTTCTCCAAAATCTTCTAAGGTTTTTGTTAAACAGTTTACATGATATTCTTATTTCTTTTAAGAACAATCATAAACTCTTATTTTTGATATCTTTTCGTCAAAATAAAAGTTTCTATTCAATACCAAAACACATTCCTTTTGTGAATTTTGGTATCTAATCTATTCTAAGTATACAGGATTTCACCATTTTTATGAACATATTTTGTGTTCATTGAAAAATGAAGAAAAATGCATATTTTGGACTCTTAATCATCCATATATGTTATTTTTATGTTTATAACAGGATGGCTGCTACTACATCTACGTCCTTGGACGCCCAGCTCTCATCTGAGGCCACACCTCTGCAAGCTACTGAGAGTTTGCCAATAATCATCCCACAACATGACGTGCAGTTCAAGCAGAACAACGTCATAGGACTGTTTGACATCCCAGCAGACAAAGCATACCTGCTTCCTGCCAAAGAATTCATGCTGAACAGCCCCCTGAAGACGGCTTTCACCATTGACCCTAAGCTGAACAAGCCAATGCTGCAACAACTATGGGCAACAGCCACTGTTGCCAAGGAAAAGAATACCAAAGGTGTCCTGCGAGAGGTCATCAAATTCCAAATCAAGGAAAACATCATTTCCTTTGGTTTCGGAACCCTAAGGAACGTGCTCAACTTCCCAAAGAAGAAGCGCTTCCCTCCTGTCCCCACCGCTGACGAAATCGTAGAATTCCTGGACGCCATAGGCTACCGATGGCCTGTGAATAAGGAAGGCGTCTTGCTACCAAAGACGGGTGCCACTGTCCATAAGTCAGGACTAAACGCTACGTTCTACTATATATGGAACACGTTTGGCCTGTGCTTATCGGGCAAGACGGGGAGCACGGAGCAGTTCCCTACGGTCATCCAGCACATGGTCTTCTCTGCGATCAAAAATCGCGAGTTTGACTATGCTCGCTGCTTATGGGACGACATGGTGAAGAAGGTCCGGAGCAAGACCCGGGTCGTCAACATGGCCTTCCCCAGATTTTTCTCGGCCATCCTGGAGCTACATATGGGGGACAACTACCCCAAGGTCGGGAACTCCAACAACTACACTCTTGGACCCAGGTTCCTGGACCAGGTTGCTCCTCAACCTGACGACGTCCCCTCTCTCCGCCGTCCTGGTCGTTCCTGAACCAGTTCAGGAGGATGCTGAACAATCCACCTCTCCAACTGCAGGTACGTTTTCTCTCTTCTCTTCCAAACCACATTCTTCTACTTCTATGCATGCTATGTCAGTAGCTAACCCCATACTGACTTCCCCAGCTGCAACCACAACTTCTGCGCTCCAGAAGTGCCCCCAACCATCTTCTGCCACTCCTCCACCTCCTCCAAAACGCGCCAAGTCTAAGGCGCAGAAGAAAAAGAAACAGGCGGCTGGTAAGAAATATTACATTACCCTGCCCCAGTACTTTAATAAACCATCTCCTTTATCTAAAAATTCTTCCACTGCAGATACTCCTATCTCTGCTCCTGTTACACAAGAACCTGAGGTTGTTCAACTCGAACACTCAGAGAATGTGGAGGGTAATCGTTCTGATACCCTCCTAGCCTCAGGTAATACTTCTAAGCAAACTGTTACCTTTTCTTCTTCTATGAAAGCTACTGAGTCTTCTAGTACTCATTTAGCTCCTCTATTTACAGGTTCTTTAGGAGCAGGTTCTGAAGGGCATCCCCAACTTCATCAGGATGACCCCTTCAATGATTTTATTCTCACGGATGCCGAGCATCAGCTGAACACAGCTGAGCTTCGCAGGCAGTCCGCTGAACGGAACCTGCAGGAGGCCCGCACAGCCCTCCAGCAGAAGGAGGCAGAGCATTCAGCACGTCTCCAGACTTTACAACAGGAGCTTGCTGCTGCCAAAGCTGCTGCAGCCGCTGCTGAAGCCGCCGCCGCCAGTGCCACTGCCGCCGCCGTCGCCGCAACTCCGCCGCCCACGGCCGTCACCCTCTCCATTCCTTGTCTGGATAACATCCACGACAAGGTTTCACAGGTTGCTTCCTCCTCCACCAACCTTCAGGAATCTATTGATGACCTGAAGGCAACGGCTCTCCCTGCACTCTCCACAACACTCAACAACAGCACCAACTCTCTCACCACCTTCCAATCAACGGTGGTTCAGAGGTTGGATGCTCAGGAAGCTGCCATCCGCGCCATCCAGGAGCAGGTGACAGGGCTCTCCTCTGCTGTTAACGCCCTCACCTCTGCTCCTGCGCCGCCTCCATCTTTCACCACGGCAGACAGGGATGTGTTGCAGTCCCTGATCTCATCATCCTACATCACGCGCAAGGTCCTCAGTGACATGGCCTCTCTCCTCCAAAGGAGTGTATCAACAACTGCCTTAGTGCAGGCACCTGTTGAGGGGGAGAGACATCCCCGAGACCATTCCGCCTATTCCCCCTCCACGAACTGGAGAACCACTGAAGCCGGGGGGAATAATGAAGACGAGGATGATGATGATGAAGATGATGATGATGATATAGACGACGACATCTTCGTCGAGAAGGTTCCTACCTCAGCGCCCATTCCAGGGCTCTCACAACCTCAGGGGGAGAACCCTGATGCCTCTTGTATGTCTCTACTACCATCCTCTCCCTCTTCCTCTGATAACCAACCTATCTCTATTCTTCTTAAAACCAAACCTACCTCTGAAACCATCATCTTAGACACCTCACCTGAAGACTCCCCTCCTAATAACCTTCAAATGGTTATCTACCAACCTCCTAAACTACCTTCTCCTGAACCATCTCCTGAAATCACCTCTCACACTGAACCTGAACCTAATACCCTAGCCAATCCTGAAGATGTCAACTATGGTTCTGTCACTGGTGACATTATTCGCCTAATGGAGAATAGTCCCAATGAACAGACCAGGGCTGAATTATCTACTATGACCTTCAGGATTACACCCCTCAACCAAGAAACCATTACTACCCGTCCTACAACCCGTTCAACCAAGAAGCCTCTTCATCCAGAACCCCTGAAATCCGAGCCACCCCTGATACAATATGCCTTTCATCAGATGATGAATTCATCTCTGATGACTTCTCAACCCCTGCTTCTTCACCCAGATCGCCTCCCTCAAACTCTCCTAGATCTGAAGGTGAAAATTACCCTGACAATTCCTTTGCCATTGACAGGGATGGGCGCTTAGACGCCGTGATAGAGCGACTCGAGAGTACAAGAGTAAAAATCCCTCTTCGTACCTCTTGTGACTCCGAGTTCGCCTATCTCTCGCAAGAGGAGTACAACGAAGCTGTACAGGCTCAACTAGAGCACAATAAAAAGCAGAAGGAAGCTTTCCTCTCTGCCCAAGCCGCTCGAAGGCTTGCATCGGATTTTGTAGATGAAGATGCAGAAATAAGTGCAGATCCTATCCTTGCACAGAAGGCTGTTCTGAAGGTCTTCAACAAAAATGCAGAGGTACAGACTGGAGAAGTAAACGCTGAGCTTGACTGGTGCAGAGATCGGTTACACCTCCGAAAGCATGGTGCTGCCATCTCAGGAATCCATCTTCGCCGATCTAGAGGCAAGAAAGGTAATCCTAGCAAAATCTGGATCACAGTCAAACGCTCTGGAGTAAAGGACGCAGAGCACACTCTGGACAAGTTAGATCGTTACAACTTGTCAGAGTGGAACGAAATCAGATCCCTACTTCCCAAAGCCAACAAGAACTGTCGGGCTGAAGTAGAAGAAGTCATTGAAGGACTTATTGCTCGCATCAGAAGGACAACTGAAATACCTGATGACCTGCTCCATTACTCTTCAGTCCTATCTCAGCAACCAGTTCGAAGATCTGCAGGCACCTCTACAAGAAGACCTACTCCCTGTCTTCCCAGAATGGTTGTTAAACCTCTGGACCTCTCAATGCTTGATCTTTCACTCCCTCCTGGAATCTCTCTATCTGAAGGACAAGTAATCAGAGAACCTGTTCATGGCATCTGTGTTAGCGATAACTCAAAAATCCTACGCTTTTAGCGCTTCAATGAGCTACACATAGCGCCCTATGAACATCTTTTGACAGTTCTCTTCACTGCACAACAAGATAAGAAAAATCCAGACAACAAAGAGATTATTCGCACTGTCAGAGCTATACTTGATCACAGACTTGCCTTCAGCGACACTCCTGTTCCTGTTTGCGTCAAGACTGAATACATTAGCGAAGAATCTGATAGTTAGATATTTTGTAATTTTTTCTTTCAGTACTCCTGTCATGTACTCTTGTATTTTCCTTACTCTTGTAACACTTAAATGAGATTAATGAGAATGCAATTCAGTGCATTGTACTTCATTCCATCATAGTACTGAAAAAGATCCCTCAAAACAGTAAATGGGACATGTACCTTTATGAGTTCTATTTCCTACTGTTTAGTTCTAGACTTAGATTTATTTCTAACTTTTCTAGATTAAGACAATCACTCTATTGTCTTATCATTATCATTTAGGGGGAGATTGTTGATCCAGCTCTCCTAAGACCTGATGAAATGATAATGATCCTGAATCTTTACTTAGTGAATAGGTTTTTACTTCTGTTATAGCTTGAGGAATTATCACTGAGTTTGTTCAGTGTTATTCCATGTTACTTATGCTGTAACTTAACTTTATAGATTTCAGGATCAGGATCAGGAGACTAACGAGCCTGTTCTGCAGTTTACTGATCCTGTCCACTGAAGTAAAAACCTCCTCCTGAAGACATTAAGATCATACACAAAGAACCATCAGCGACGTCGAAGAAATAGCTGATGACAGGAACAGCATGCTCGTGATCTGAAGACGGAACTCAGTGATAGCAGTCTGTTCACTATCGTATGACATCCTGAAGATTCATCAGGATACACGTGACCCTGAACTTCCTCAGTTTCAGGACTCTAGTCACTGATCAGTATCCTGATCCTGAAGGATTAGAACAATGTCTTAGTCTAATGCACAAAAGGATTATCCGCCTTTACTGACAATAGTACATAAGGGCAGTTACTTTACTGTTCCCTCCGTACTTATCAGACCTCAAGGCAACTGTTTACAAACATCCTCTTTTGCATACCATGCAAAGGGTATTTGTTTATAGTAAATAGTACAACAGACCACTCACATTGTGACACGTCACAATAGTAGGTCTGCATGCATTTAATGCATGGAGTATAAATAGGACGTGAAGAGATGTTCTCCATACTTCTTCTTCATCCAAAAATACTCAAGTCCTTTCTCTCTTATTCCCTCTATCTTCTTTCTTTATTCTCTTCTCACTTAGTGCATAGTGAAAGAACTTAGATTGTTTAGTTTAGACTATTAGTCTTTTCTATTTCCGCAACAATCTGTAAATTCATTTTGTTAATACAACAAGAATTTAAAAGTGAAAAATTGTGTGATTATATTCAACCCCCCCCCCCCCCTTCTATAATCCCAAACACTATCCTTACTTGAAGGTCACCTACTTGGGACCAACATTATTTCATCTTAAGTATTTATCTTTTTAAAATTTCTTACCAAATGGATTATCGTATGAGATATTAAAGTGCCATGGTCTTGGATACGAGCCACGATAAGTACGTCAATTTCGAATGACATAAGAAGTAGGTTTGAGAAAATTACTTTTTGACTAATATCATTGTTGTTGTCATTCCTTAAAATTGATTGAGTCTCATATGGTAAAACATTAGTCATACTTATTGATATCGAATTATTTACTAGGTTGAATATCACACAGACATGTGGGTTGAAAACTAGTTTATAAAGACATGATGAAAGTCCGAGAGGAATACTTTCATGACAAATAATAAAACTTGTTGTTACACGAAGCATGCTACAACATCCCTGCAGCATGATCCTATAGAAATTTGTATTAAGATCCTATCCCAAGTCTTACACCCATGCTTCTTTTAAATCTTGTTCAAAGTTCAAAGCAATCAACCAATCCAAAGATATTTTCTCCAAATTCGCCATCTGAAATCTCTTCTTTTAACACACTTTTGTGGACAACTTTAATTTTAGTTCAATCCCTGAGGACGATATTCGGTTTTACGACCACTTTATTACTTGAATAGGCGACGTAGTTTCGACGAGTATACTTGCTTGTTGACTCTATCTGGTCTAAGGGTATTTTCTGAGTTTTTACTAACAAAAGAAATATTTTCCACATCAATACACAAAGCAGCGGTGTAAATTCCTTATTCTTTCTTTGTTTGCAAATAAAATTTTGAGGTATGGATTTATAGCTTGATTTGTATGTGATATTTCCCCCTATTCCCCCTATCAAAGTTTTTTATGGTTTCACAACATAAACTTGTATGTGATGTTTTAGGGTACATGAACCAGTATACACAAAGCAGCTGTGTAAATTCCCTATTCTTTCTTTGTTTGCAAATGAAATTCTGAGGTATGGATTTATAGCTTGATTGAATTTTGAGTTTTTGTTCTTCTCTTATGTTTCTAAAAATTCTTTAGGGATGTAATGGATGTTGGACTTCATGGCCAAACTCCAAGGCTTTTTAAGGGAAAAAGCAGTTGGTTTTTGCTTATCAACTAGCATGTATGATTTCCAATGCATTTGCTTATCTATTGATCTTCAATTTCATATTACTTCTATTTTAATGGTGTTTGATGAGCATCCCTTTAATCCCTAACGTGTATCCTTTCACCATTAATTTATACAAGCAAATGCTCAAAGAACCAATTTTTCCAGACAATTTCACATACCATTTCTTATAAGATCGTGTGGAGGGATTTCTAAAATCCGGAGTTCAATCAAATGTTGTTATTGAGAATTCACTTTTGGATATGTATGTAAAATGTGATATTTGTTATGGACACAAGGTGTTTGAGGAAATGCCTGGCAGAGATGTGATATCTTGGAACAGTCTTCTTTACAAGCATATAAAATTGGGGCAGATGAAAAGGGCAAGAGATTTTCAATGGGATGCCGAAAAAGTCGATCATTTCATGGAACGCAAAGATTTCTTGGCACACGCTGATTAGGAGTTATTCAGTTGCATAGCATATTTTCCGAACGATACAACTGGCTAGCATTAAGCCCAATTGCAGGTTAGTACTCAACTTTTAAAATAGGAGTAGCATTGGTTTGCCAGCAATTCAGTGAATATTTAGGTGGGAACTGGAGTTCCATGGCTGATAGACACACTTTATAACTTCATACCATATGGGGAACCTTTGTAAACGGACAGCGGGGGGAACCTTTGAATTGTTAATGTTCTTCATAATAGGCTCTTTGATTTTTATTTTTCCTTTTTAATTGAATTTTCTCTCTGTGTTGACTTTCTGAGTCGAATTTCAGATTGGTGACATTTGATGCTAAAAATTGGAGGATTTCATATAAAGCAGTGGTGGTATTGGAACACTTGCTGACACATGACCCTAAAAGTGTTGCGGAAGAATTTCGGATTCATTAAGATGTTATTCAACAGATGACCAATTTCAAATATATTGATCAGAAAGGGTACTATGATATTATTTAGGTTTTAATTTGTCTGTTTAACTACTAGGTCCCAAAATTAAGGGCACGCTTTGAAGTTGGTTTTATAGCATAAGATATGTAATTGGTATGGAACATTTGCCTATTGCATAAAGTACCACGAGATACAATCAGAGTGTTTAATTTATAAATGGTGAATATGAGAGCATTAACCATGTGAAGAAAATCCACCTACTCTGCCATTTCTCTGTTGCATCAGTTTTCGTCAATAACTTTGCATTTTCTCGTAGCAATTTGTGTCATAAATTTTGCATCTCCTCCTCCTCTAGATTATAAGAGACTGCCTAGACTTGGAAGTAAGTTCGCCTCTCATGACATGTGTTTGCCTAGGGTGGTTTTAGATCTTTGTTGCTGCTATAATCATGCGATTTTTTGCTTTATGCTTAGAACCATGATCGAAACACTCTAACATCACTTTGTTCTAGCATTTCTATTTATTTTAGAACTTCTATTTGATTTGCTTACTATTAAATAACATAGATGTATATCAAATTGGGATGAAGATGAACTATGTTTTTGGAAAAGGGATGATACCTTTCACAAGTTAACATTTTTCTTTTATAGGTCAACTAAAAGCGTCTTGCTGACCTTTTTAGCATCCATGGACAAGTAACTTCTTGTTCTTTGTTACAACTTAATTACTGTCCAATAATAATCAGAGTTCTTTGCTAATTTGCATGTTAATCATATATGATTTAATCTCTTATTGCAAAGTCTCATCCTTTTTAAGCTGAATACATGTGATCTTGAAGGTTTTGGACTCTTGGATTTGTGGTGATCTAATTTTTAGCATTGCATTTTGTGGTTGATGAGTTTTCAAATGAGAGTAAGTTAGACAATGTGGCTTTATATCAATTTTTTTTTATGTATAATTGCGTTAAAAGTGATGGGTAGTTATAATACATAGATTTAACATTTATTAAAGAAACTTGGATTCAAGAACGGCTTGGTAACTTATTATTTGTTTAGCTATTCCAAAAAATTTGTGATTTTGTTTAGTCAATTCTATTAGTCTTCTTTATTCAACCCCCAAGCACTCCCCGCCCCCAAAAGCAGAGACCGAAGGACCGCCAGGTTGTCAAGGACACGTCTGATGAGTATAAAAGAGCATCATCGTTGGTTTGCATACATCTTTTATGTACACTTCGTACAATCAATTTTTGGTTGGTTTCAGGATAGATCAAATCTTTATGGCTGCTACTTATTTACATTTTTCATATATCTTCTGTTTTCGAATCTTAGGTCAAAGCAAGAATTGTCAGTTTAGGATTGCTCAAAGTAGGAATTATCAATGCCAGTGATTTGGGTATGTTTAATGATTTGGGTATGTTTAAGTCTAGCTTTAGTGGTTTACCATCGGTTCTATTGGGTTTACATGATTTTAAATACGTTAAGTCCACCTGATTGATGGTCTTTTAAACCTTGCTAAACCACATTGTCTAAAAGAATCGGATTTTGCTCATTAAAAAAATTCTTTTATTCTCAAAGGAGAATACAAGATTTATAAAAAGGTCAACAACCCAACTAATATGAAGATACAAATGTTTAATTCATGATAACTTATATATAAATTTATTGATTTATTTTGGTTGGTGTAGGTGCCATGTGATCCATAATGGAGATTACCTGAGAAAGCGTATTGGATATGCTTATTTGTCTTTCTTTGAAGGTAAATGTTTTAATATCATCGAAGCCTTGAAGGTTACACGTAAACTGGTTGCAGGTGATGAAGAGTCTAATGCAAAAAAACAAAGCATCAAGTTTGTCTTTTTTACTATTTGGCATGGATCGATGTTGATTTGGATGATTATTGGTCTACACTTTATATGATTTGGGCATGTGCAATGTTAATGAAATTTATTATGTTTAACATTATTGTATTATGCCAATTGTTTTTAAAGTGAGTTTTACTTGTAAACCTTTTATTAAAGTTTCATTTTACTGTTTTGTATGATTTTAATAAAACTTCAATTTTTTTCATAAGTCATTACATGCGTATATTGTTACTTATTATTACGATTTTGTTTTTAAACATAAATATTAGATTTTTTAACAAAGAGTTCCGTTAATTTATTTGTTATTGATTTACACTAGCTTTTACATCCCGCCGCATCGCGCGGGTAGTGGACTAGTTATGTATAATCAATACATAATTAATGTAATAGTATTTTCTTGATATAAATAAATACGTATTTGTATAATATTATTGTATTTATTTTTATAAATAAAAATATAAATGATATAAAATTAAAATGGTGGGACCCTGAAAATTCTGAAAAAGCTTGGATGAGGTTTTTCACATAGTGAAAATATGTAGAGGTTTTAGATTGTTGAGATGGTAATAATGCGTAAGAAAAAGCTGTGAAAAAGCTATGTGAAAAACTCATACATTGTGGATGCTCTAAGAGCATCTACAATGTGGTTTTTGAAGGGTTTTTGAGAGGTTTTTCAAAAAGTAAAAAACCTTTCTTTGAGGTTTTTTACCTAGTGTGAAGGTTTTTCGTAAGAGGTTTTTGGAGAGTATTTGCGTCATAAGTTGTAACTGCATGATCAGCTTTTTCATAGGCTTTTCGTATTTAATCACTTTTAATTTTATAAAAGTTTTGTATTAGTCGATTTTTTATATTAACCAGTTTTATTTTTTAATATATGTACAATTTTCGTATTAATTTTTTTATTATATGTTAATAAAACTATTAAATTAATTATATATTAAAATACAAATTTGGTCCCTGTGGTTTACTAAAAGTCTCACTTTTGGACCCTACAGTTTAAAAATACACATTAGCCATCCGAGTTCGCTTTTTCGTCTAATTTTGTTCCCTGAGGCTAACAAACGTTAAAGAAACTAGATAAATCAGAGGTAATTTAATCTTTCTTCATTTCTTATTTTTGCTTTAAAAATAACCACAAAGACAAAAGGTATAATTTACTCTATCTACTGAAATATATATATACACACATGACATACCCTGATTTATCTTCAACATCCACCTACCATCTCCACTATCCACCATCCACCACCAACACCACCCACCACACACCACGACAGTCCAACACCATCATCCACCACCCACCAACACCACCCACCACACACCGCCAATACCACCCACCACCGACAGTCCAACACCACCATCCACCACCACCATTTACCACGACCACCCACCACCAACACCACCCACCACACACCACCAACAGTCCAACACCACCATCTACCACGACCACCCACCATACACCACCACCCACCTAACACCACAACCACCGCCGCCACCCACCACCATCACCGCCGCCACCCACCACAACCACCGCCATGCCCACAACCACCTCCACCCTTCGCGACTACAACCCTAACCCCTGTCCACCACTGCAATCCGTCATGATTCCACCATCTTTTCAGCCGCCCACCCCACTGCAACCCTAACTTCTTCTACCCGCCGGAATCACGACGAATCTAACCTCCACTCTCTTCGGTGGCCCCTCCACCTTCCCGGCGTCTCATTATCCGGCCATGGTGAAGCTCAGTAGTGGTGGTGGTTTCCCTTCCATCCCTGTTCTAGGGTTCCCTTTGTTCAAATATGGTGGTGGATACAATGGATGATGGATTGGTGGTGTTGATGCTGGTGGTAGGTGGTGGTGGATAGTGATGGATGAGTGGTGTGTGGTCTGGTGTTGTGGTGGTCGTGGTAGTGTGTGGTGGTGAATGGTGAAGAAGATGAAGATGAAGGGTGTTTTTGTGTGTGTGTGTGTGTGTGTGTATATATCATAGATAAAATAAAAAAATGGAGAAAGATTAAGTTACCTTGACTTAACTGTTTCTTAACGTCTGTTACCCCCGGGACCAAAATCGGACGAAAAAGCGAACTCAGATGGCTAATGTGTATTTTTTAATCTGTAGGGACCAAAAGTGAGACTTTTAGTAAACCACAAGGACTAAAATCACATTCATAACCTTTAACACTTGACATCACATAAAGCTTTCCACCCAAAACACCCACACAATTCCAACGATTCATAAAATCCAGAAGACAAATTTTAGTAAACTCATTCAATTCACACCCAAATCAAACGCCAAAATTTTTTGTACCGTCTTTTTTTTTTCTTTTCAACACAACCAAGCCAACGAAGATGACCATCAAGACTATCTACAAAACTTAGTTTAGTTTATAAATGGATGTAACATGAGACGGAAACCTTTCGGTAAATAATTCCCAAAAACCGTTTCTCATGCTATACACCTCCACTTGCAACCACTCTTTATCGAAATAAGAATCGGGACCAAGACAGCCTTCCAATCGCACCAAGTTGGGTGGAAGTACACAACGACTCATAATCTTCACAACTTTATAATCATAACCAAACCGCAAAGATACACCAATCTGACCACCACTAAAGGAGGGCATCGTATATATGGCGGGAGGGTTACTACGGCCGACAGAGATGGGTTACAAATCTGAATGGCATGATGATCAAGGAATCGGTAAGAAATGCATAATAAACCGCCCACGTAACCAATTACATTGCGCCAGGCACTAGGATCGGTAAAAACAAGGAGCTTTTGGAAGTTTAAAGAAATTAGCAAGTTCAAAACTGGGATCTGTGGCTGGGAATAGTACTTCAGGTTTAGACATAAACTGATCATTTAAGACCAAAAAGATTTCATCGTTGTTGTGAATGGAACGAAGAAGGTGGCGTTTAATAAACGAGGGTTGAGATAAGAGAGCTGAGAGCGTTCCAAGGTTTGGAGACGGACCTCATTCGAGCAAGTGGTTTTGCTGGTAACCGAATGAGTATTTCCGATAGGACACCGATGGGGAGGCTATCTATCGTCGTTGGCTGTTGTGGTTCAGCCATTTTATGGGTTGTGTCAAAGCAAGTTTAGGGGTCGATGAACTTATTTAGTATTGTGTGGCTGGGGCCTTTTTGTGAACGGAAGCCGCCCATCAAAATCCCTTGGTAACAGGAAAAGTCACCTAAAGAATGAAGAATTTAAAGTCTCATAACAATTCTGAATGGCGTGTATAATAAAGGTAATATCTAAGGCTACATTAATTAAATGCTCATTTGCGGTCTTCTTGGGTAGAACCTTTCATGGCTTAAAATTGAGTTGACGCTGCTGGTGGTACATGAAATGGAGGAGACTAGCAGAGGATAAAACTCAATGATTCACGTTCGGTTTAATAACGTTTAGGCTGTGTTTGGCAAACATAGGCTGTGTTTGGCAAGCATAAGCTACAAAAAGCTAGCTTATAAGCTAGCTGATAAGCTAGTCCATCCAAACATGTATCAGGAAGCTAGCTTATAAGCTAGCTTTTTGTAGCTTTTTTCAATTATACTCTTATTAATATTAATTATTAAATTTAAATATACCCTTTTTGGTCATTTTACATACTCATAAGCTAGTTTTTGCCAAACATAATTTGTTCATAAGCTAGCTTATCAGCTACTAGCAAGCTTATCAATCAACAGCTATCAGCTACCAGCTAGCTTATCAGCTACCAGCTACCAGCTAGCTTATAAGCTACGTTTGCCAAACATAGCCATAAGCTAGCTGATAAGCTAGCTTATAAGGTAGTCTATCCAAACATGTACCAGGAAGCTAGCTTGTAAGCTAGCTTTTTGAAACGCTACTTTGAGTAGCTTATGAGGAGCTTATTGTAGCTTTTTCCAATTATACCCTTATTAATATTAATTATTAAATTCAAATATACCCTTTTTGATCATTTTACATACTCATAAGCTAGTTTTTGCTAAACATAATTTGTTCATACGCTAGCTTATCAGCTACTAGCAAACTTATCAATCAACAGCTAGCTTATAAGCTACGTTTGCCAAACATAGCCTTAATAGTTCCATTAGGAAACAACATCATAATTGCTAAAAGATATTCTTGTTTGACAAAAAAAAGTTTGTTTCTTTATGGTTCAAAATCCTGTGAATGATGTTAACCATTGAGCCCCTTAATTTTATTTTGAATAATTATCAATCATATTTCATTTTGCAGTTTGCACTATATCATAAGAGTATTTTTAATCATTCTGACGACTTTAATCATTTTGCACCAAATTATTCAGCATCCGTCAAACAATCTTTGAATGAGACAAAACCGCAAATAAGTGGAAACAGATAGGATAATGATTGGAGAGGAATTGAAAACCACTTCTCTATCCTCATTTTATACAACCCAAAGCTATTTAAAGTTGTTTTCTCTTATGTTGTCTAAAACATTACGTTTGTATACGTTAGTTCAACACGATTATACAATGTGTTCGAAGTAGGTAAGATATTTTTCAAGATTATCAAAATAGTGTAAAATTGATGTAAACAATAATTCTTCCATATTCAATTATGTCATTTTTAACACCAGATAGCACATTTCAAGTATGTTCCATATATTTCATTTATCTTGATTTTCTATTATACTTACATTAATACTAGTTGTTTACATACTAAACCCATAAAACCTTTTTGTTGCAATAACTTCAAAATTCGTAATATCATATATTATAACCAAAATTAATTACTAGTATATATACTCTTATATAATTAATTTCAAACTAATTATAATTGTCTATGTGCTTTCATGATAAAAGGAAAAAGAAAAGAAATATATATATATTTTCATGTTTTTAACTCTATATACCCATATAAACATCAAAAGCTTGGATCACGTCACGTCCTTTTCAAGGAAAGCTAATGCTTGTTGAGTATTTTGGTTTAAAACGACTGTTTATCAGCCCCTATGGTCCAGCGGTTAACTTCTTTCTTTCACGGAGATAACAGGGTTAAATTATTTGCATCGTCCACACATTGCAACTGTTTTTAGACAAGATATATACTACTCCAATTGATATAAAAGATACAACTTTCATGTAGAACTATATAATAATAATAATAATAATAATAATAATAATAATAATAATAATAATAATAATCCATGCTCAATTTCTACATATTGAATGCAAGCTTCAACCCTGCTCAACATTAAACTAGAACAAGCTAGCTAGATACAATAAATGAAACATGATGAATGCCTTTTCCACACTTACAATAAAGATATGCTTAAGTTAACACCTAATTAATCCCATGTTTATTAGGAGGTGATACCCAAACAAGACTCTCCACATACTGCACAATTTTAATTTTCTCCAATTGCAAGATATTCTTATAGGACTTAACCTTACCTCTAATTGGATCATACAAACCTAGATTACAATTAGATGAAAATAAAAACTCATTATTTATAGTGAACCCAAATGGATCTATATCACCACCACCACCACCACCACCAAACACATAGTGTTTCACCCATGACTCATCCATCATCACCCACACCTCACACTCATAATCTTTATTGCATGACATCACACAAAGCTTCCCACACAAAATCCCCAAACCTTTGCAGTCATCATCTCTAATGGAATCAGGAAGACATATTTCACTAAAAGTATTAAAACACAAATCAAATTTCACAATTGTTAGTAGCTTCTTCTTCTCATCAATACAACAAAGCCAATAAAGATTGCCATCATGGTTATCCACAAAAACCTCATTTTGCTCGCAAATGCTCGTGATATGCGACGGAAACCTCTGATCGATTAATTCCCAACAACCGTTTCTCATGCTATACACCTCCACCTGAAACCACTCTTTAATGACATAAAACGGAAGATCAAGATTGTCTTGTACCATGCTGGGAGGTAATCCGCAACGGCTCATAACCTTGACGACTTTATAATCATCCGTTTTAGGGTCAAACCCAAATCGCAAAAATATATCAACCCGATCATCACTGCAATAGGGTATGGGATATGGCGGGAGGGTTAGTACGGCCGAGAGAGATAGGTTCCAGATCTGAACGGAATGGTGATTATATGATCGGTAAGAAATGCATATTAAGCCATCAACAGAACCGATAACATTACGGTAACTATACACGAAACCAGGGATAAGAGGAAGTTTAATGAAATTAGAGAGCTCGAAATGGTCGGATGATCTAGAGGGATGTTCCGTGGCTGTGAATAGTTGAGGGTTGTAAAAATAACGTTCGTTGAAGACTAGAAAAAGTTCATCGTGGAGTGAATGATTATAGTACGATTCGATGAAATATCGTTGAGATAAGAAATCATTCCAGGGTTTGGAAACGCACCTCATTCGAGCAACTGGTTTTGCTGGAAACCGATTGAGGATGTTCGATAAAACATCACGAGGAAGGTTATCGATCTTCGTTGGCTGATCCGGCTTAGAAACTGAAGCTCCCATGGAATAATTTTTGTGAAAACAGAAATGAAATGCAACATTTGGGGATACATTAAACAACCTTTCTGGTGCTTCACTCAACAAGAACTTCCACAGATCCAACAAAATCGGTTTTAACAATCATTTTATTTAAATTTTTGTCAAAAAAAAATCATTTTATTTAAAAACGTGCATTAAAAACTTTGAATAATAAAATAAATTTTAGGCATAATGTAACTTGTTTTTTTAATAACTGGTTAATGTACCCGCGCGATGCAGCGGGTGAGAAATCAAACATGTGAAAGCCAAATTAAACATACAACCATATATTCCCTCCGACCCACAATGTCCACTATTAAGATAACACAATATCATTAAAGCTGTTAATGAATTGATTGCCAATTTCACCCCTACGAATAATCGTTGGGCCTACAAGAACTTTTTTCTTTATAAGATTTTAAATGCTCCGACCTTTATCTGATTTGCTCATCGATTTAAACATATGACTAATTGTGTTGTTTATCTATCCAAACCCAATCCCATGATATCAAAACAAAAATACAAATCGAAGGTAAAGAAGTACCAACTTTGATCTAATGGAAACATTTTGGCCGGAAATGGAAACTGCCATCCGTAAGCTATGAACGACCTCCACAAGGACACCCAGAGGCGGATCTAAGAATTTTAATTAGAGGGGTCAAAGTAGTAGAGCTAGGTCGGAAAATATTACCATTGTCGTTAATTACCACCATTATTGGTTCTAGATTTTGGTACTTTTTTCTATCTTTCCAATGAAATAATAAAATAATTCACAATTATTCATCAAATAATTAATAATAGACAAAAAAAATTAACAATTAGGCATCAACTAACAAATTCAAAACACACAATTAACAATTATCCAAATTAAGTTTTTTGCATGTACTAACAATCCTTAACCCTAACAATTAACAAAATTCTTTACCATTTTGCCTCAACTAACAAATATAGCTCTTAATAATTAAGAACCAACAATTACCAATAAGCTACTAATTACTAAATATTAAATAATACCAAATAAGTTAATCATAAAATCAAAGAATTGAAGAAAACAAATATATAAATAGAAATCGATTTGCTTCCATGAAAAATATGTAGGACAATGATATAATAGTAGATCCAAAAAGAAGATTTGAATTACTTCCTAAATATTATTGGGCAAACTTAAAGAAGGCTTTTAATTGCAAAGAACTCCGCTGAAGAATTATGGGGTCAAATTGTCAAACCCTTTTTTGTTTGGGGGTCAAAACAGTTAAAACAAAAGAATTCCTATAGAAAAGAAATATATACCACTCAAATAGAAGTTAGAGAAATTATGGGGGTCACTTGACCCCCCAACCCAAGCCTTACATCCGCCCCTGAGGACACCCCTAATCGCGTTAGATGATATCTAGTTACCGTGTCTCTACCGGGTTCTGCATCGATCACGGTTGCTTTCAACCCTTTAAGCGCAGTCGGCAGATCGCCATAGAGAGATCTCTTCGGATCGCTGACTGCGTTCTTCTCGCACCGTTTAAAGGCAACCGTGAAAGAAAACGTGCTGCCAATTTAAGGCCAGCTAACGAAGTTTATCTTGGATTTTGAATTGAGAAAAGCCTTGGAATCATTCGTTCATACCAATCTTGGATTTTGCATGAGAAGAGCTTTCGAGTGTTCGGCAAGATGCACATCAAGGTTTGTAAATTTAGCTCCCTGATGATTAAACTATAAAAATACAATCATATCTCATCATACTTAAAAGATAACACAAAGTTTAGTTTCATGGGTTTGTTTTTTTTACTTTTGTTTTAAGAAAAACCTAATAAACCATCGTCTTTTATCAATCTTTAGATGGTAAAGGATATGGAAAAAACCAATTCTTCTAGCTAGAAACATCAATGTTGAGTACAAGCCGGTGAGGACTGATTTCTCCATATGTTTAACTTCTCTTAATGATCAGAGCATAGGAGGTTTATAACACATAACTTCAAGAAGATAGGTCTGCATTTACAAGTTAGAAAAGCAAATTACTTTACAGTTGTGGTAATTGACATCCAGTGACAAGCTTTTACTCATGAAGAAAGATCACAAGGTACCTAAGAAGCCATTCTACTTCACACACATGGGCGAAAATAGATCTCTTTCATCAGGCCAAATCCTAAATGTTTCAATAAGAGTTACTCCTGGTCCCATATAACATCAGTTAAAGAGATTTCAAATAATTGGTTTGATTAATTTGCATTTTAGTGGCAAGCAATGACTATTTTGCAAAAAAATAAAAAATAAATAAAATAAATAAAAAAAACACACCCCTTCTTTTATCGTAAATTAGAAAGATAATGAAAAAAGTAAGCAATCCACATTAACATAAGCAAAGGTATCAGGGAGGACCAAACCTGAATTATAAAGCTATGGGCACCATTTAAGCCCTCTTCCTCCTCAGTATTGAACGAGAAAATAACAGTATTCTTGAAACCATGAGCCCAATGAAAGATTCCTTGCAGTCACCAGGCTACATATGACATAATCGGAACCAACCAAATAGCCTTCAAGATCACGGTCTACAGCTAGTTAGAACCATAATTTAAAAGAACAATTATAGCTTCGAATTGTCAAAAGTTACTCTTACCTAGCCCAAGCTTGAACTTAGATGACATATCTCAATCACAGCTTGAAGCCTTGAATCAAATTGAGTTCCATCCAGTAAACATCCCACATAGAGAACTGCAAAATTGACACTAATCGATTAACCACCAATCCGAGCACACAGTTACGTTTAAAATCACATGTCTCTTCAAATTCAAAACAATTTCTCGAATTCTACTTCAATAATATCACCCTCAAATCAAAATCCATAAGAATGACCATAAAAAACACAGAAAATACATAATCTACACACACAGATTGATTTGCAAAAAAAAAAAAAAAAAAAACTAAAATAGTCTCATGATAGTACAGATAACCAGGTTTTAAAAGGTTATTACAAACTGATGTAGATTAGTAAAGATTAAGAGTCTCATAATAATGATAATCAAAGCCTGATATGAAGAACGCACCTCAGGAACCATCAACCAATATGTCCCAGTTTCTGCTGTCATGACACCAGTTTGAGACTTCACTCTTGCAACACCGAAATCAGCTACCTTAACGACCTGAATAAGAAACATGACATGGACTTTTGGATAAGCAACATGAACAATAATCTGAAACCGAGTCTACAGTTGGCTGGCTGAGGTTTGTGAAAAAAGCCCTATTTTGTTTCATGTTTATTAGCTCCAAGCCAAGAACTATTCTGCTGCTAAAGAAGAATACTTATATAATAAAAATGCACAAAAAACTAAGCATCTTTCATCATTTTCATCCATCAGAAGATTTGCAGCCTCCACGTCCCTATGTATTATATTATGCGGGTGAGGGTAGTCCATTCCCCTTGATATAACAATTACAACCTTGAGTAATATCAGAAGCTTAAACCTACCCTTTTGTTTCGACAAATAATCATACACACTTCCGCCATTTATGAATTCTAAATTGCATTAGTAAGGATCAACTAAATTACCTAAAAAGTACCTACGAAAAGATCATAAAGAAATTCAAATCTTTTCATCACAATTTTAACACTATATCAAATGGCAATTAGAACATACCCATTACAAGAATCTGCAATCTAATTCTTGAAAAAGAAGATAAAAGATCAACAAAACCACTAATGGTTAGAACACAATGGCGAAGGGGTGATTGATCCACCAAAGCCAACAACATCGAGAAGGAGATTTAAACAAGGTTAAACACAAGCAAAAGTTTCGAAAATCATGTGAAATTAAGAAATTAAGCCCCAATTTGTGAAATTAAACCCTAATTTTCGGAATTAAGGCCTAATTTTCAAAACTTTGAAGAATGAAGGTGGAAAAAAATTGTCAAATTGAATATGAAATGAAGAGATTAAGCAATGTGTTTTGTAAAATTAAGATATAGTATGGTAGAAATTGAACTAATTGGAGGTTGGAGATCATACCAGATGAAAGGGATAGCCGGATAGGTTTAAAATAGCAGCAGATAATCTGAAGCACCATTGAAGAAGTCGATAGTAATTTGAAAGCCATGGAGAAGAGAACCTGGGGTATGGAGGAAGGAAGGCAGTTTCCAAAACGTGGGAGGTTTTATGCAATAGAGGGTTGTACATTAGGCTTAAAGAAGTAGTAAAGTTTGAAATCAGTTTTCTTGACTAAAAAACTGAATTTTAGGCTTATTTCTTTTATATATATAGTATAGATGAAGTGTGTTTCAACTCCAAACAATTTATTTTAACAAAGAATTTTATGAATCGTTTGGAGTTGGGACACAATTCATTATTAAAAACAAGGATATCACCAACGTCAAAGACAATCGATAACTGTCAGAAATAAGCTTTACTGATGGTTTGTCGACAAAAACAAGAGTTGATAAAAAAGCTAGCGATCGTTTTTCGACAACCTTTTATCGATGGCTTTCCAATGGTTTCATTTACCATATCACTTCAACCAAAAATATTCAATTGGACCGAGAACAACTATATATAAGAGGAGGGTTTGGTGATTGGAAACAAAACAAGAGAAAAGGCTCAAAGCAATATAGGTTAGAGAGGTAGGGATTTACGAGATACCATGATGGGATAAATGAAACAATTGAGATTCTTAGTGTGTTTGATCATATGCGTAGCAAAGGATAGTAACCAAAAATATGTCTATTTTATGGAGTTCCCATATTATTTTTGAGGCGGGTTTACCAATTTAAAGGTTTGATACGACTATTCTTTTTGTTGTGAGTCTTAAAGTTGCAAAGTCCTAGGATTTGGTACAATTGAATTCGACTATCAACAACAACGATAGTCGAATTAAATAGAGATGATGCAAAAAGTTGGTAGAACTTGTACATAGACTTATAGAGAAGAGCTTGATATTTTCTCCGTATATTTTGGAGAGATTTAACCTAATATTTATACTGACTGATCACAACCCTAATTTTCTTCCAAAGATTAGGAGATAGTGGGTTTGTTAGAGGCTAAGGGGGTGTTTGGTTCGTCGGATTCCGACTGAATCTAATGAAATTGAAATAGTCAACTTTGTTGACCAAATTCCATCATGTTGTTTGGTTACCCATGGGATATAAATGAAATTACATTCACTAAAATGTGGATTTGATCATTCCTTCCTAAATATGATCGAATTGATATCCATTCCATCCAAGATTTTAAAAATGTCAAAACTACTTTGTTTTCACATAAAACCCTACCCGCTACTTCTTCAACCAACTTCATCTTGTATCATTTCTTATTCTTCTATCATTCTCTCCACCTGGTTTCTCAGGTTCATCGATCGATTTGTGGTCCTTCACGGTCAACTATTTCTTCTTCGGTTCTTCTTTTATCGACTTCTTCTTTATGTGTATTCTTTCATAGTCGACTGCTTCTTCTCTAGTTGCTAAATCGATTTTGTTGTTTGCTATATCGATTTTCTTACTAATTTGCTAAATCTTCATTGAAGTACTGATTTTGTTACTGAATTGTTTCTCTACTAGTATGGTTTTTCTATAACGATTGGATTTATATGCTTCTCTGCATTAGAGGGGGCATGCAAGGCTGTAAATGCTTTCCATGAGCAAAGGGTTTTGGCTCGCACATTTCTTATTCGCCCTCGACCACGGCCATGACTCGCACCCATACCATGAGTCCATCAACTAGTTCAAATCTTATAAAGTCCCTTGTAATTAGTAACCCTACTAATGTGAGGTGAAAAAAAACTTTCTAACTCACAAAAATTCCAACGGTTAATATATAATATCAATGTTGGTCTATTCTTGAACCAATGTTAGGTAATCAACTTTATTCTATTTTTTAAGGTTTGAATCTTGTGAGTTTTTATCATTGTTTGACTAAGACAAATTTTGAAGTTTAAAATTGATTGTCTATCTTGAATATAAGTTGGGTTGATATTGAATATAGAATTCTTTGACCGTGGAAACTAAATATTTGTTGAATATTTGATGTTCTTAACTAAAAGATTTAAATGAAAACACGTAAGAAGTGTTAAACGGAACGATAATCTTATTATTTTAAAGTTTTTAGTTATCAAATGAAAAAGTTACTCGCCATCTAATGATATTTTATCAGTTGACAATGTCAATGCCTATCATAAAATGATTAATTGATTAATAATTTTTAAAATTTTATTCTCTTAAATTAGATTTATGTTAAAACTTGGCATTCTAGTTTAAAATATAACCATGACATCGAGAATTAGTTGGGTGCTTATATGTATTCTTAATACTTCGTCGATTTTGTATCAAAATATATGTGTGAGTTATCTGTCGTTCAAAAAAATTGCTTTTTTCGTCCCTATGGTTTCAATTTGTTTCTATTTTTGTCCTTGCCTCTAACTCCACTAACAAAAAGTGTTAAAATGTCATAAAATTTATTTTTTTAGAAAGTTACATATTCAATCCTTGTGGTTTGTAAAATCACAAATATTTATCCTTAAATTTCAAAAAACTTAAAACTGATATATTGTTTTTTTCTTTTTAGTTCTTAATTATTTCTTTATTATATTTCTATATTATATGTTATACATATTTTTTAAAAGAGTATATATATACACACATATATAGCATATATATATATATATATGTGTGTGTTTTCTTAATTTAAACTATTTTTTCTTCTTTATTATATTTCTATACTATATATACATATATACAACATTATATATATGTATCCTTTTTTTATTTAAATATTAAATATTAAAATTAATTAATAAAAAGTAAAGTATAAATGATTATACGGATTAGTGTGAGTAAAACGTATTTAACAAAAACAACCAGATGCCTTAAAATAAAACTAATTTTTTTTCATGAGTAATATTAAACTTTTCAAATGATTATTTTAAAATAATTAAAAATTAATAGTTTTAGTTATTTATTTACTTAAGATCTTTATTACTATATAAAAATAAGTAAAACTGTTAGTTTTTTATTTATAAGTATGAGTAAAGCGTATTTAAAATAAGCAAGATTTTTATTTGAGTTTATAAGTGTGAGTAAACCGTATTTGAAATAAGTAAACCATTAATTTTTACTCATTTTAAATTATCATATGAAAAGTTTAATACTACTCGTGAAAAAATAGTTTTATTTTCTACCAACCGGTTGTTTTTGTTAAATACGTTTTACTCACACTAATCCGTATACTCATTTATTTTATTGATTAATTTTAATATTTAATATTTAATTAAAAAACATACATATATATATATATAATGTTGTGTATATATAGTATAGAAATATAATAAAGAATAATAAAGAAGAAAAAAATAATTTAAATTAAGAAAACACACATATATAGACTTAAAAGATGTGTATAGCATATAATATAGAAATATAATAAAGAAATAAATTAAAACTAAAAAGAAAAAATATATATAAGTTTTAAGTTTTTTGAAATTTAAGGATAAATATTTGTGATTTTACAAACCACAAGGATTGAATATGTAACTTTCTAAAAAAAGAAATTTTATAACATTTTAACACTTTTTGTTAGTGGAGTTAGAGGTAGGGACAAAAATAGAAATAAATTGAAACCATAGGGATGAAAAAAGCAATTTTCAAACCACAGGGACGAAAATAGTTATAATCATCAAACCACAGGGACGAAAATCGTAGTTTACTCAAAAAATTAATATATTAATATTATTAAACTTTTTTTAAACAAAATAAGACAATTAAAAAAATGGAAAGCCAAAATCTCGTTGGACCGTCTTAACCCAGCCCTGTTAGCGACATAAATTTTAGGAGTGACAATCGTGTCGTGTTCGGATTAACAAGTCACATGTTGGCGGGTTGACAGGTCAGAAATGTTCAACCCAGACATGGTTCATTTACCTAATCGTGTCCAAATCTTCAACCCTAGCATATGACTTGCCAACCCAAAGACAACCCCCATAACCTGTTTTAACTATACATGTTCGCGGGTTGGTGGGTTATAAGAGGGTTGACGGGTCAAATACAATATACTTCAATTACAAATCTACAACCAAAATAAACTTCGATTTATTTATTTTAGACGCTAAGTTAATTGAAAAAGTAAAACTCAAAACTCATAATAAAACTTTGCAATGCAAAAATATTCAAAAGATTATTAAAAAGATAAATGGGTTGACAGGTTAATCTACAAAAGCCGTATAAAAAGCCATATACTAATTCAAACACGACTCACAAAATAGACAGATCGACAGGTTAATGGGTCAGGAAAACTCAAGTTAAACCCGTTAATTTTTGTGTCGGGTTCGTGTCGTGTCAACAACGTCCATTGTAGATAAATTTCATTCCCTAAAATTCCGAAATTATCCTCCCTTCCTTTTCAAAACCACCACCACACCAGGACCCGACCCAAACCCAAACCCAAACCCGAATTTTCTTTTTCTCCATCGTCGTCAATTCCAACAGACATCTTTTCTCCCACCCTCAAAATTTCCTCCGATCAATTCCGCCACCAATCTCCTCCGATGACTCTGATGACTCCTCCGCCTGTCGATGTAATTATTCATACATACATACATACATACATATATACATACACACACTTCACACACACACACACACCACCCTTATCTCTTCTATCTATCTATCTATACATATACTGATGTTTTCAACTATTCTTTGCTTGCTTTCTTTCTTGCTTTACTACACTAACTTAATCGCCTTCTTCACTTTCGATCTCTTCAACGATCTTTTTTTCTAATCTTAATTTTCATCCAGAAAAGTCTCCCAATTTCGTCTCTTTACTATTTTGGGGGAAAAATGCTTGATTTCTAGGGTTTTGAATTTTGATTGATTGTAAGGTGTTACAATGAATTGTTATCAGATCGAATTTGTTTATATCTAGACTTCAATTTTGCAGCCTGAAGAGGACGAGATGCTGGTTCCGCATTCTGATTTGACCGCCACCGAAGAACCTCAACCAATGGAAGGTATTTATTGCTGGTTACGTCATCTGATTCATTCATTTGTTGTAAATTTTCTTAATTTTTGAAACTTTATGCCATTTTTTGTTATTTGCTAATTTGATCCTATGCTACTTTTAGTTCTTCTGTTTGGAACTTCATTAATCTGTGTTTTTTTTGTTAGTTGCACCCACGGAAGCTGCTAATACAGTTGATGCACCGGTAGTTGATGATCCTCCGTCCGCAAGGTTCACATGGACTATAGAGAATTTTTCGAGGTTGACTGGCAAAAAGTTATACTCTGAAGTCTTCTTTGTTGGAGGATATAAATGGTAATTTAACATCTGGCTATTTTTGGTTGTAAGCGTGATGTGTAGTGATGTCATGTTATGTGATGTGGTTGTTTGTGTAATACATCATGTTCATGTTGTCTCCTGTTTGAGTAGGCGAGTGCTCATATTCCCGAAAGGAAACAATGTGGATCATCTGTCGATGTATCTTGATGTTGCTGATTCCTCAACGCTGCCATATGGTTGGAGCAGATATGCGCAGTTCAGCTTAGCTGTGATTAATCAAATTCATAACAAGTTCACCATGAGGAAAGGTAAGGCTTTTGTATTTGCTTTATAATGAGCTACAAAAATTTCAATCTTGGAAACCAAATGTTGTCTATAATGTGAATAGGATGTGTGAAAAGAAATCCATATGGACACATGGATGATGGCAGACCGAGTGTTTTTAGGGGTAGGCAGATCATAGGATCTTGTGGACATGCCATGTTTGTTACCCCATTTGGGGAGACTTTTATCTCTTTGCATACCATGTCACTGTCCCACGGAAGTAACTTACGTCTTGTCTGAGAAATTAGTCATTTTAATTTACAACGGGCATGTAGATTTTTCCATCTAGGTTTTGGGTCCAAAAACTGGTGGAATGTGGAACCTTTTTGGCTGCGAATGAATCCTTTGTTGAGTGCCTCGCATTTTTTTTTGTTCCATTTATAGTTGTTCTTTATCGGTTTTTTTGTTAGTAGAGAGCTTGTGCTTTAAAGGTTTAGTTTTGATTAGGAACGGTTTGCTGTTTTAAAAGGTTTTAGTTTAATTCTTATGTAAAGTTATTAATAGAGCTATTTGTAATGAATCTAAATAAGGGCACATTTATCAATGTTTGTAAAGTGATTATATATAAGGTGTTGTGTACTCTTTTATCGGTAATGCATACACGTAAATAATTTGCCACTTTTGGTATTCAATTTTTGTTTGTGTCAACCGGTGGTTTTGGTCATCAAAAGGATTGTTGGTATGCGTCTTTTACTTGGTAATTGCATACCCGTTAAGAGTCTTCTCCCTCACTTACGGGTAAGATCTCGGTTCTTGCCATGCTCACCCTCACCTAGTAAGGTAAGTAACACCCGTAAGCGCTTACCCACAAGCGTTTGGTAAATGGCCCCTAAATGTTCTTCTTGGCTGATCTTTCCGATGAGTTGCTACGTTCCATTTTGTATGTACTATTTGGACTTTACCACCATTCTTGCCTTGGCATTTCCTTATTTATCTATCATTATTGTTTTTTCATAAGTGAAAGGGAAACTTGGCCATTGACAAAGTGATCAATGTTCTTGCATTTCATGTTTGTAAGATTAAATATGTCTAGAGTTTGGTATGGATGTGTTAAAATCTTTGTATGGTTTAGGATAAGATGAGGTCATTGGGTAGATCCATATATGTCTTGAAAATAGTCTTGAATATTCGTCAGTTGCTTTGATAGTTTATATCCTTTAAGTTGAGACCACTGGGGTAGATGTGTTGAGAAAAGTTTGCAACATTCATCAATCTCTTTGCTAATGTGCATACTTGCAATTATGCTCCTTCTTCTTTTTTTCTGTATTGCTCAAAATGTTATCACCAAAGTATATAACTGTATATGGTTGAAAGGTTCAAATTGAAAGGAATCTTTTACATAATTTCTTGCACAATGAAGTATGTAATAATTATAACTTATAACACTTGGTTGATAGGTCTTCATATCACTTTTATAAGAAGGATAAACTAATTTAGTGTTCTAATTATGTTCAATGTCCTCTTGCTCTCATCTTCTCTGCATGGATTGGTGATATATGCCGCTTTTCACCCTGCAGATACACAACACCAGTTTAATGCTCGAGAAAGTGATTGGGGTTTCACCTCATTTATGCCTCTAAGCGAGCTGTATGACCCTAGTCGAGGCTATCTTCTGAATGATACATGCATAGTTGAAGCTGATGTTACAGTCCGGAGGGTTGTTGATTACTGGTCACATGACTCAAAAAAGGAGACTGGTTATGTGGGGCTTAAGAATCAAGGTGCTACTTGCTATATGAACTCTCTCCTACAGACATTATACCATATACCTTATTTCAGGAAGGTTGGTGATTTTACTCCATCGGTTGTGCTCGTGGGAAAATATGAAAAGAGAACTCACATTTAACTTTTGAATCAGGCTGTGTATCATATGCCAACAACTGAGAATGACATGCCATCAGGAGCATTCCTCTGGCGTTGCAGAGTTTATTCTATAAGCTTCAGTATAGTGACACTAGTGTAGCTACAAAAGAGCTGACAAAGTCTTTTGGCTGGGATACATATGATTCTTTTATGCAGCATGATGTTCAAGAACTCAATAGAGTCCTCTGTGAGAAGCTTGAAGACAAAATGAAGGTATAGGGATTTCCAACATCAAAGATGGATTTATTACTGCTTGACCATGCCTGATTATGTACCCTTGTGGGTTGCACTGCCACAGGGAACTGTTGTAGAGGGTACAATTCAACAATTATTTGAAGGACATGATATGAACTATATAGAGTGCATAAATGTGGATTACAAGTCAACAAGAAAGGAATCTTTTTATGGTAAACATCTATGCTTAAATTTGATGACTTCTTATGTCGAATGTAGTGTTTTTCAACCCACGTGTCTTGTGTCAGATCTTCAGCTTGATGTGAAAGGCTGTCGTGATGTGTATGCTTCTTTTGACAAGTATGTGGAAGTGGAACGACTTGAAGGTGACAATAAATATCATGCTGAACAACATGGGTTACAGGTTCGGTTCATTTCTTCTGAAATTTACGATTTGTGTATTTGATTTTATTCTATATGGGTGTTACAACTGGTTTCACGGTCACAGGCTGAATGTTGTCACTATTTTGCGGATGAAATTATGAGTCAGTTGATAAAAAAAAAACAAACTTAAGCTTCTCATAATTGATAGTTTATAAGAGAACGACCTGTTATTGAAAGGGCTACTAATTTCACTTACCACTAAGAACGAACTCTGAAAGACCTTTAAATTAAATTAGTTGGTGTTGTGTTATATAGAAATGATACCCACAAGAAGGCCTATTATATTGAATAATATATATTAGATGTAGAAGCTTCTAGATAAAATTAGCTCTTATGCTGAGTTGGGATTTTGTTTGCATATTAATAAGTTTGTGTATTATCCTTTTGGTTTCTCACAATTTTATCATGTGGATATGGCCTTCATAGGATGCAAAGAAGGGTGTCCTGTTCATTGATTTTCCCCCAGTTCTTCAACTCCAGTTGAAACGTTTTGAATATGATTTCATGCGAGATACGATGGTGAAGGTCAGTAATGTTGATCCTTATGATATGGTTTTATTTTTGACATTTTACGTTCTTTCAAAGTTTGAATTATTGCCCACCTTAAGGGTACCATCTGATTGTTTTTGAAATGGTGCTTGCTTCAGTTATTTTCTTGGTTGATATACATATTCTTTTTCTTTTTCTACATAAGGTTGTCTATCTTACAACAATAACCTTCCAGTCCTTCCACCCGACCAATGTAACTAAAAGAAGTACCATATGATATAATCAGCACAAGAGTTTCCAAAGAAATTTGGGTTTTTGTCATTTTATTAGTCAAATAGCTCTGTCTTGTGTTGGTTGATGCTCCTGAATTCTGTAGTGATTCTCAATTGAGGGTTAATTGAGCTTATGTATTCAGACTAGTTACCACTCTCTACATGTTTTCAGACTAGTTAGCACTACACATCTTTAATCACATTTAAATGCATTATGTCTTACTTTTTCTCAACAGCCTATGTAACTTGTCTTGGTACCATATCATATGCCCTCTGGGATTGATGAATGCGATCGGTGAATAATGTAGAGAAGGAAAAACTTGATGATGAGAAAACCTGTGTAAAGTGGAATTGACTCTAATTCTGAATCTTGAAAGGGTCAACTCCTTTTTGATTTATTTGACAGTTAATAGTATTAAGCTGAATCACAACGTCATAACAGTTAGTAATTGCCTACTAACAGCATTTCTTGTTTCTCTTCAAATACTTGCCGTAATTCTATCCGCTTTTCTTGACTTCTTTGTTTTGCCATGCTATTTTTATGAGTTGTGGATTTGTAGTTGAATGGCATTGGCATTATTAAATATCAACTTATTATCATATACAGGACTTCAAGATATAAAGGCTTTGTGGTTTGTTTTAATTATTAATTTATGAGATTTAAGAAATAACAATAACCAACACTGCTTATGATCTATCTACCAATATTACAATGATGTGCTACTATCAGAAGACTGGTTTCTGGAAGCGGCATATATGGAATTTTTACATGAAACTATTTGATTGAGCAGATAAATGACCGCTATGAATTCCCCTTGCAACTTGATCTTGATAGAGAGGATGGGAAGTATTTATCACCCCAGGCAGACAGAAGTGTTCGTAATCTTTATACTCTTCACAGGTATTATAGTCCGATTGAATATTTCTCAATGAGTTCAGAATTTCAGATGAAGCCGACCGAGGATTATATTGATTAGATCTGTAACTGTCTTCCTCTCGGAAAAATGATGGGAAGTTTTTTAATTATATAAAGCTAAACTAAATAAGGCTCATTCCAACTCCCAAGTACGATTTCCCACTCCCAGATTTAGATGACCATGTAAATAACACTATTATTTATGGATGGTTTTTCTATAGTTCGTTGAGTGATATTTACCAGATCATTTACATTAGCTAAGAAACAAGGGGTCTGCCTAAAAGCATGTGCTCTGCTTATATCCAAACATATGCTTTAGATTAGTTTTAGAAAGTCTGGTGTTTGGTGACACTGTGCAAGTAGTATAAATGGATAGCGTTATGGTAAGAGGACCGCACATCACTGTGCAAAAGTTACTATAAAGAGTAGTCAATTTTTTCATATGGCTAAATAAATATTAAATATTCACCTTAGAGATGAAATTTGTGAATAGGTTGTCATTAGACAGCATACAACGTAAGTAGCGTTTATATTATAGAAACTGTTTGAACAATCTAAAATTACTCGAATGATGAAAATATGCAGAATGAAATATCATATCGAGAGAGTCAAACTTGCACAGCCTTGATGCTTTTCCCTTTTTGTGTCATATTTTTGCTTTTAAGCCATTTGTTATAGTGATTTCTTTGGTTACCTACACAACAATACATATGCACTTTTTGCACCCTGTTTGGGTGCATGTTAATCAACCATTTGATTGCTTTTACTATCTTTTCATTTCAAACTTCTTTTCTTTAAGATATTTTATTTTATTTTATTTCTTGTTAGTTCATTTTGCTTAATAGTTCTTACATGCCGACATATTTCTAACCAATCAAAACTCTCATTAATCTCTAAGGATCTCAATTGTGAGTGATTCTTTTTTTATCAGTATTTAAGGAGCAATTGATTTTTACATGAGCACCTTTGTAGGTTTGAATTGATTTTTTGTAGTTTGTACTACTCTGTTATGTATGTTGTTGGTCGCATGTGTTTCTAGACACTTTCTAATATGTTGTTTGGGGATTATAGTTTAAGAATTGTGTATCTTATTAGCTACAAACGGTGGAGGTGGTATTAGTTTTCCAACGTATACACTAGTTATCCTGTAATGGCAATTTCTCAGAAAGGGCTAGATATCGTCTTTATTGCTGTATAGCGACTGAATGTTTTCAATTTCACATTATTTCTGCAGTGTTTTGGTCCACAGTGGTGGAGTACATGGTGGACATTATTATGCGTATATCAGGCCAACGCTTTCTGATCAGTGGTGAGAAACACCTTTTGCTTGATACTCACTTGTGATCATTTAATTCTTTCGACTTTTATTCTTTTATTTATTCTGTCACATTTTTTTTATCCATTTCCGCATTTACTTGCATGTGTTCTGCATGAAATTGTCTCCAATAGTTTGCTGGTAAGAATACACTGAAATTGAGTATGTAATTAATATATTCCATGTTCAGCTTGTTGGCAGCTATGGTGTTTTTTCTCTCTTTTAGTTAGCTAATTTTTTCCTTCTTTTGTTCACTGGTTTATTCCTGATCAAAACTGTCATCCTTGTTTGAGAAGTATAAATGTATAATATTGGTTTGGCTATATGATTTACTTATTAATGGTGAAGTATACAACTAGCTAGTGACATCCAGTTCAAATTAGTCATGCATATTTTCTTGTGCACTATATATCACTTAACAAGTACTGGTTCCGTATGTAATTTCTATTCACCTTAGTGAGAAAGCGTGTCAGAATTCTTTGTTTTATCTTCATAGTTTTACACTGCAATTGCTAATTTTAGTTTTTTGTAGGCTTAAATTTGACGATGAACGTGTAACCAAAGAAGATATAAAAAGAGCTTTGGATGAGCAATATGGAGGCGAGGAGGAGGTGATCTGGCACATAACTTAGTTGATTTATAGATTAGTTAGCGTACTCTTTACTCAAACTGATCTCTGATTTATATATTCATGCTCTTGTGAAATAGTTACCTCAAGCAAACCCTGGGTTCAACAACTCTCCATTCAAATTTACGAAGTATTCAAATGCATACATGCTTGTGTATATACGTGAAAGTGACAAGGAGAAAATAATCTGTAATGTGGATGAGAAGGATATAGCAGAGCACCTTAGAGTAAGAGGTTTAATTTTATGATATGGATTACTGCTATAAAAATACTCAACACCACACTGAGCCCTGTTACCTTTCAGATAAGATTGAAGAAAGAACAAGAAGAGAAGGAGCTAAAAAGAAAGGAAAAAGCAGAGGCACATTTGTACACAATCATAAAGGTAATAACATTCAATGGCCTGCTCGAAATTACTATATTGAGATTTATGAGCTATTTTTGATTTATCCTGTTATATATGTGGTTAGGTTGCACGCGATGCTGACCTTCATGAACAGATTGGAAAATATATATATTTTGATCTAGTAGATCATGACAAAGTTCGTAGTTTCCGTATTCAAAAACAAACCTCTTTTGCTCTTTTCAAGGTACAATATCTGGTTACCATCTTACTTGCTCTTTTGCTTTGATCATTTGTTTTAGTAGTTTGCATAAAATTATGTATCTGCTGCTTGTCAGCTTAACTTGAAATTGGCCTGATAGTGTTGAACAAGGCATTAAAATATGATTTCCACCTTCTATGTTAGTAATTTCACAGAAAACAATAAAAAGAAAACAACACGATCGTTGAACATTTAATTTGGCAATTTGGCAAGTTGTTTATTGTCAGTAATCCTATATCCCTAAGTAAGGGCTGTTTACTTGTGACTTAATGAGCTTAATAGCTCAATGGGCTTATTCGCACAGCCATTTTGAGTTGTTTACTTGTGGCTTAATGAAAAATATCCTAACTTATTCGCACAGCCAAGCAAGGGCTCTTGTCCCATTAAGACAAAATTATTATTTGCCTACCCTTTGGTAAAAACAACACGCCTTTTCTCCAGAAACAATCCCTGTGTCCACACTCATCTTCTAACGTTTGCTCCCCTGCGCTTCCATCATTCTCTGTGATTATTTCTGCAGGTTTGTATTTATCTTCCTTGACCCTTGAACCCTAGTTTCTTCTTCACATCTTCGAGCAAGCAAGGGCTTTTACTTGGGGGATCTCCCGGAACCATCCCTGTTCTGTGCATGCTTCTGCAAGTTTTGTATCAATTTCTTCCTCAAACTTCCAACCCTAGTTGCTTCATCACACCTTCAAGCAAAAAGGGGATTTCTTGGTGGGTTTTTGATAATGGGTTTCTAGAGAAATAGGGACTTTATCCATCTTTTGTGAACCTTATGATCTCTTCCTTTCTTTTTTTCTAAATCGATCAATCTCAGGGTATATAGTGGAACTGGTTTCTTCCAATGATGATGAATAAATAATATTTTATTTGTGCAAATAGGGCTTTTCTTTTTTCTTTATTCAACAATAGCTAGTTGAAAAGTTGTTTAACAGGTGGAAGGCAATCTCTTTGACAAGTGGAATTGAAATTTCTTGGGATAAGTTATATGGATTTATATTTGATTTTTGGATTAATGAATTAATTTATAAATACATGCTTTGTTGTTTGAATAATATTGTGTTTAAGAAATATAAATCCACTTAAAAAATAAATAATTTATAATCTATAGTTAAGGGTAAATCAGTCATTTGTATCATTCAGCCTTATAATTCAGATATAAAGGTAAACATCAGCATCAATTTATACAAACAGACAAATTTATCCATACAGACAGACAGACAAGATTTGGTAAACAACCCCTAATTCTTCTACATTAGCTTGATTTGCTTAGTTTCTTTTACCAGATTATTGGATATGCAATTTGACCTAGTGGTTTCCTGGTTGGCACCATACCTATTTTGTAGTATATTGTAGATTTTATTGCATATTACAGATGTAGCAGTCTTCGAGGATTTACCATTGCTATAGGCTTGGTTGTGTTTGTCATTTTCAAATCCTATTGGTTCTAGCAATGTCTTTCTTGTTTCTTGGATAAGTGCATGAGGATTATTTAGTTGAAATAATGAGAAGGATACAGAACCTGCTTCTGACCACATGACTGAATATTATAGAAGTGCAGTATTCACCAGAAAGAAATGAGGTGGTGATTAATTGGAGAGTAGCCGGAACAATAAGGTAGAACCCAACACTAATATCATAATACGCTTTGTCAGTTAGACATACTCTAGCAGTAGGAACTTAAATCTCATTCCATATGCTTGTTGACATTCTGAAAAGCCATACTTTGTGTAGTTCTTTTTTGATGGCAACAACAATCTTGTGGAAGTCCTGAGTAGGAGTAGTTTGGTTTGCACTCATGATGAGTATCTTTCTACTGCATATATCTTTTGATGGTTATATCCGCCTTGCATCATAATTTATGGTTCCTGATGTTTGTGGTGACTGTGAAAGTACCCTGCTTGTTTACTTATTTCTTTCATATGCTGTTGAAACAACGATGGTGAGATTTTCTATCAATGTGGTTGAGACTGGTGATTTTTGCATGTTTTTTTTGGGTATCATTAACATGCTTTAAATAAAGTTTTCAAGTTAGATATTTTAGTGAATTTTAGATCTGAATTTCAGGAGGAAGTTGCTAAAGAATTGGGTATACCAGTGCAACACCAACGTTTCTGGCTGTGGGCAAAGCGCCAAAATCACACTTACCGCCCTAATCGTCCATTGACTCCTCAGGAAGAAGCTCAGTCTGTATGTACTTTTTAACTCCATCTATGAATGTGTTTATCTGTCTACTTTGATCTTTGTTCTGGGTTATATCTGTTTCTTATAGCTTTGCCAAGTCTAGTACTGACTGTAGCCATATGCGTTACACGTCTACCTCCTCCAGTTACCACTTAGCATTTGGCATTCTTATATTTTTATTTTCGGAAGGTCTGCTGATATGAAGGACTACAACTCTCAATAATGTGAAATTTAATTCCTATCAATTACAACTCAATTTGGTTGTATTGGTTTATTGAATATGGGATTATGAGAGGGACTAGGCTCTCAGATTTATAATGCACTTCTCAGTGGCGCTAGCATTTCTTACTCCCTCCGTCCCAAAATTATTGTCCAGTTTTGACTTTTGAGAGTCTTTCTTTGTCGACTTTGACCTAAAATATTTTTGTTTGTGTTTAAAAATATTTGATGAAAATTATACCAATGAAAATACATTAAAAACACAACTCATTCATATATTTTGCATCAAGTATTATATAACACAAACAAAAATATTTAAGGTCAAAGTCGATAAAGACAGACTTTCAAAAGTCAAAACTGGACAATAATTTTGGGACGGAGGGAGTAATATTTTTATATTGGCCAGCATTTATGTTGGAGTTTATCAGTTGATTACCTAAACTAATTATGTAGATATTCAAAATTGTTTCTCGAGTTTTTTTGGATCATAGTTGTGAAATCATGGTTCATATCAAGTATTAGAATCTCGCTTCTGCAGATCATTGATCATGAACCATGTCAACTTATAAAATTTAGACCAAAAATTTCAAAACTATACGCATAATATATATATATATATATATATATATATATATATGATAGTGAAGCATATGTTAGTTTATTAATGAATAGAATTATATGGCCCTAGTGCTAGCCTGTTAGGACATCCTTGATTGATTTCAACAGCCATGAGAGAAAATATTCTTGCAAACGTGGTGACTAGTAAACATTAGAAACCCCCAGAAGAAAAAGATTGCTTAAAGTTCAGGGTAATATATACCTATATAATATTAAATAAGTGATCATCTCTATGGGGGAAATTATTCTAATTTGGTATTGAGTTTGCTTTCTTCATGAGTAATTTCAACAACAGTAGTTAGAAGTACTAAACTGGGAGGAGAAGCTAAGAATCAAAATCAAATTAAAATTCAATGAGATAAATGCTATCCTAATTAGAGAAATTTATATATGGAAAATAATCATAATCGGTTAGTTTAAAAAATGATGGAATTCTTGCAAATTAAGTAATCAAATTTAAAATTATGGCATTTTGTTTTAATTTGGGTTTCTTTCAAGCCCGTTTTCCTTTCTTCTCCATGGAAAAGTCGGGCAACCCTTTGATTTGCTCCATGCAGAATGTTCGCTATTGGAGCAAGCATAATGTCCTAATTCTCTCTGCTAAGTTGCTAAATGATTTGGTTTCGGCTTTTGTAATTAATCATCTACGTGCAGAAGAGAATGGATATAATAATTGAGAATAATTAAAATTTTAGGCCAGCTTGACAAGCTGCCCACTTCCTCTTAATCTGGGGTAATCTGCTCCCATGCTGCAAACAGTCAAATCTGAACCTAACCTCCTAATTCTACCTTTAAAGGGCTTCATTTTGGCCTATGGAATCTCAGTACCGACTGAAAAAGCGAAATGAGAATGTTAGCCAGTTTCAACTCTGGACCATACTGCAGCAGCTGTTGCGGCTTGGGGAATTAAAAATCTGAAATCAACATTAACTATGCAAAATAGAGGAGAATCTTTGAATGGATTTAGATTGATAAGTGCAACTAGGAGCTTAGTTATGCACTATAAACGGGAAATAAATTCTCTTTGGAGCAACCCATCAGCTACTGGGTGCTCTCTTCTGGGTTATGTAGCATTAGATTAGACCTCATTCATTATAATTTGATGATTGTTAACATGTCAAAATCCATGTGATTTAGGTTGGGCATTTGCGAGAGGTATCAAATAAGGCTAACAATGCTGAGCTGAAGCTGTTTCTGGAGGTAGAAGTTGGGCAGGTAAATCTCATTGATAATATATTATGTTTGCATGTTGATGTCAATCAACTTCCTATTATGAAGTACTACACATGGTTCTTTGTTATTAACTTTTGACTGGCTGCCATATGAATGTAGGACTTGCGGCCAATTCCTCCACCTGAGAAGACTAAGGAGGAGATTTTGCTTTTCTTTAAACTCTATGATCCTTCAAAAGAGGAGCTGCGGTATCTACTCCCTCTCTCTCTATACAATACACTTGATATATGAGTGTGTGTGTGTGTGTATATATAGAGGTGCATAGTAAACCTTGTAAACCAATCTCAATCGTTCATCTAGTCTAACAAATACTTGATTTTATAAATATGCCAATTGTTTTCAAATATAAAACGTTTATCATAATTAATGAACTCTAATCATCTTCTATAAATATTCAAATCATAATAAATAAACCTTCGTCATATCCATATATATTGGTTTACGTGGTTTACAACCTTTATAAGGTTTACAAAAGAATATCTCTCTATTATATTTGTATATACATGCACATATATATGCACACGTGTGTATGTACAAATATACACACATGGTATCATATTATAGCTGGCAGTTTGCTTCCCACCGGCCTAAAACCCATTAATTTTTTACTTCTATGAGTTTGTGAAGCCTACCATGTATGTTTCAGCAGTACTTTGTAACATCTACTAAGAATTTCTTATTGTTGACTTGAGGTGGTGGCAGAACCTTTAAAAATATGAAAACATGCTAATGTAGATGCAAAACTTACTGTTTGATAGTCAATAATCCAACAGAGAACAAAATTAGGGATATCTTCAAGAACTATATTTTCTTTCACTTAAATCTTGTGGTTTACTCTGCTGGCTACTCATATTTTAGCTGATCTTTTGTCAATCATTATTGAATAAGATGCAAAAACGTGAAGCCACATAGTTTGTCTAAGATTTTGAAGAATTTTTACTTGTGTTGGGCTGCCATATGTGCTGTTCAATATTTCCACCAATCATAATTGGGGAACTTCAAATTAGAGCTAGGCCAACAAGTCTGGGAT
Organism: Centaurea solstitialis; assembly: GCA_030169165.1. NCBI lineage: Eukaryota > Viridiplantae > Streptophyta > Magnoliopsida > Asterales > Asteraceae > Centaurea > Centaurea solstitialis. Next base: position 85,124,729 of record CM058043.1, read on the forward strand.
CTAACTTTTGTTCAATCACGAATGAAGAATAGTTTACTAATCATTAGTCCGAAGCGATATAATTCTTCATGAACACTAGTTACGCATTTTGGCCAACCTAACTAGAAGTAACAAGATTTACACAAGCATCATATTTATACTAGATTCACACAAGTATCACTTAGATACTTTTACATGGCAGGTATGTTGGAAGGCTCTTTGTAAAGGCACTGGGAAGCCAACAGAAATACTGTCAAAGCTAAATGAACTGGCTGGCTTTGGACCTGAGGAAGAACTTGAACTTTTTGAGGTCAGTATTTGAAATTCTGTTTGTTTTCTTTGTTTTATGATTTCATGCTCCTCTTGTGAATCTTTTAGATTGCTACCCTGATTATTATCCTCCTTTCATACAGGAAATTAAATTCGAACCTAATGTTATGTGCGAACACATTGACAAGAAGCTTACCTTCCGGGGTAGTCAGGTACATATACCAAGTCACCGGCAGTTTTTTGTGTGGTTCTCTAATCTGTTGCAGTGTCTTATATACCATGATAACAGCTTCTTTGATTTCATTGAGTGTTCTAGTTATCTGATTGCAAGATTTATCTGGTTTGTATGGCCTTGTAGCTTGAAGATGGGGAATTATTTGCTTTCAGAAAGCTCTTCGTGTTGAAAGCACCGAAACATTCCGTTATCCTGATGTTCCATCTTTTCTGGAATATGTTCATAACGTCAGGTATAGCATGAACCTTGGTATATTATGCTATTTGTGTTAAAGATGCAAGGGGTGTATTCCAATTTAATATTATAAGTTTATGTGGTCCTTGGTTTAGTTTTCCATAAATGATATAATACCTGCAAGTAGCAAATTACATTGTGTACCAGCATGCTTACTTGAAATTGTTTTAATAAGCACCGAATATTAGCTGGATTTCGGTATGATAATCCTGCATACTGTGTAATCATGCACCCAATGATCTTATCTGTACACATTCATGCTTTACATTGATGGATGTACACGATCTTATGTTTATCAAGCATGGAATAGTTATTCTACTGAATAGATATTGTCCTTGTAATTTTCTCCTCAATTTTTTTAATATCTTTATTGTTTGTGTGGTGAGTAAGAAAATCCTTGCAGTCTATTTATTTGTATTCTTCTTGCTGTATGTTGAATAGGTTGTACGCTTTCGTTCGCTAGAGAAGCCAAAGGAGGATGAATTCTCTCTGGAATTGTAAGTTTTCCAGGATATTCAGGTCTTAGGACTACTGGTTGAAAATATTTGATCTTACATCTTTATATCATGAACTTGCATAACAGGTCAAAGCTTAACAATTACGACGATGTTGTTGAAAGAGTTGCCGGCCATTTAAACTTGGATGACCCATCAAAAATCAGGCTTACTTCTCACAATTGCTACTCCCAGCAACCTAAGCCCCAACCAATCAAGTACCGTGGTGTGGAACATCTATCAGACATGCTGGCACACTACAATCAGGTTATTTATCATTTTTATAAGTTCGCCTTCTAATAAATAATTGATGTATATACACACTGAGAGACACACTTATGTAAGCATCTAGTTTTATTTGTTTGTTATGCAAGACTTCAGATATCTTGTATTATGAAGTATTGGATATCCCTTGCCAGAATTGCAAGGCCTTAAAACTCTTAAAGTTGCTTTTCATCATGCTACCAAAGATGAAGTAAGTGCTGTGACTTAATTATAGCCATCGTTCCGACCTTTGTGTAACCAAATTCTTGTTTTACTGATATGTTCATTTCAACTAATTGTTAGGTAGTTATACATACTATTAGACTGCCAAAGCAAAGCACGGTTGGGATGTAATCAATGACCTCAAGACAAAGGTAAGCCCAACTTAACAAATATACTATTAACTTAATTTCATTCGTTCTTCATTATTGCTTTTAGTTTGGTCATATCTTTAAATGTCTTTTTCATTCATGCCTGATAGTTAATGGTTAATGCATTGTGGAACAGGTTGAGTTATCCCATAAAGACGCAGAGCTCCGACTGTTGGAGGTTTTCTACCACAAGATTTACAAGGTATCTGATTTTCAATTTATGCACTATACGACATTGGTTTTTTGAGCCGAGTCATTGAAGACGTTATGGTTCAATGACAAAGGCAATCCATATAAGTGGTAGTCTTTTGAAGTCCCATTGATCTTTCTTTTCATATCTCTGGTAGTTTATTGGGTTTGTGATTATAACATGAATCAGAGGATTATAAGTCTGTTTCACCGTTTTAATGATACAAGTTATCAAGGGTTGTCTAGTATATGCAACAGACAATTATCATTCTCCATTTTATGGAAGCCCTTTATCTCAGCTTAAATGCTTTATTCTAATTTTTTCTGCTGGTTATGCAGATATTCCCCCTCAATGAAAAAATTGAGAATATTAATGATCAATACTGGACTTTACGTGCTGAGGAGGTATGTAAAGTCTTGAGAAGTATTTGCTGTTATTTTCTTTAGTGTTATACCTAATGTTGGCACTCATTTTTTATATATATCATCAAACTGGCCACTTAACCTGTTTAATATTGGTCTTTTTAGTGTTTTTGTGTTTTCTTTGCTCAAATTTCATGTTTACTTCTTCTCCTTTTTATCTAACCATTACACATCTTTGCGGTTTAACCTCACATGCCTGTTTTAACTATTCTTGCCTACTGCAGTCTGGTTTATAGTTTCACTTTTAGTTTTGAGAGTTATTTTTTTTTTTTTTTTTTCAGATTCCAGAAGAGGAAAGGACCTTGATCCTCAGGATCGTCTCATTCATGTTTATCATTTCATGAAAGACACAGCCCAAAACCAGGTAGTATGCACCTAGCGCTTATCGATATTATTTTATTCTTGCAATTGCTAATTCCATTTGTGCTTGTATGTTGCTTGTACTAGCAGCAGGTCCAGAACTTTGGGGAACCGTTTTTCCTTGTAATTCGTGAAGGTGAGACATTAGCCGATGTTAAAGTACGGAATACAGAAGAAACTACAGGTTCCGGATGAGGAATTTTCAAAGGTATTTCTTTTTCTTTCTTGTACCGTGAATAAAATCTCCTCTCAAGTTAGCTACAATGGACCCATTTCCGCTCTTGTTTGCAATTTCTAATTTTTTTTTTTCTGGTATGATTTGCTTCATCTTTTTTACCTTATATACTTATTGTCGTATATCAGTGGAAGTTTGCGTTTCTGTCTTTGGGGCGTCCCACATACCTTCAGGACTCTGATATTGTCTCCAGCCGTTTTCAGGTCAATAACATTCTTCTTGTTCTCTTTCTGGTTACCATGGCATATATTTACTTTGCATTTCATAACTGGATTTTATGTGGTTTCAGAGAAGAGATGTTTATGGTGCTTGGGAACAGTATCTGGGATTGGAGCACTCTGATAATACACCCAAAAGGTCGTATGCTGCAAATCAGGTACATGAACCTAATGATCTCATTTGTTTCTTTCCCCTTAATATTCTATCCATTTTACTACTCCTTTAACGTAGTAATTCGATTCTTTACCACAAAATTGTTGGTTTGAAACCCCTGTAAAATGTTAACTATTTTTAGGACATGTAATATAATAGATGTAAATCTTTTCAATTCACAAAGTTTTTCATTGGCGAAGTAGTTGACTGTTGGTATTTGCAGAACCGACACACATATGAGAAACCAGTAAGAATCTACAACTAGGCAAGTGAGTAAGTTGTGATAAAGGCTGCAGCAAGAGATAAATGTAGCGTTTTGAGAAGAGCATCGAGTGAAAGAAAAGCAGCAGCACATACATAATGATGATGGGTATGGTAGATGTATATTTGTTTGTTGAGAAAGAAAGGTAGAGCACAGATGATAGAGAACCGTGTTTGCGTGTGTGTGTGTGTGTGTTGTTTCTTTTGTGCAGCAGCGGTGATGTTAGAGTCTAGGTGATAATTCCATTTGGGATTTTGGCCGTGGATGTATAGCGTATATAGATTTGTGATAACCTTTTTCTTTGCTCCATATTTATGTTTCAGTTCAGGCCATACTTCTACCGCCTTGTGGTTTTATCAGTCTGTATAAAGCTTTTTTACAAACCGAAATTTACAAATCCAGAACCTCAATGCCTCGTTATTTTCGGAAAAATGTTATCTGTCTATCTGATTTAGAATCTTGTAAGTAGTAGAAAGCATCAAGGGGATTGTCCCAACCTAGGTAAAGATGGTCAAAAGACTTAGGATTGTTTTTTTTTTGGAAGGGTATCCGAAGCTTTGCCCCGATTAATCCCGGCAAGGTTCGGCGACAGCTAAAGCATGTTGTCCTGAGTTAATCCCCAGTGGCCACAATTTTGGAAGCGCCTGGATTCGAACCTGAGGTAGAAGGTTAACTAGCTACTTGCCCCACAAACCTTAACTAGTATGCTACACCCTTGTGGTTTTCAACTCTTATTTGCCACTTATGTCTAATTTGTTCAGATTTAAGACGATTTAGACCATTTTTTTTCCCTTTTGTAGCTTCTTAACACTTTCCTCTATAAATATTAAGTGATAACCTAGCCACTTAATTATCTCTTATTTTTATCTAGCACCATTTTTTCGATTTCAAAGTTGATTCTAGTTCTAATGACCCTGAAGTTACAAAAACGCAAAAATCAAAGATTGTAGATGTGTGTAGGCTTTTTAAAACATCTTGAATCGCTTCAATCATGGCTTCGGTGTGTGGGATATGATTAAACTCTACAATCATGCAAGTTTGTTAACATTCTTCTTTTGTTTTTTTTTTGTTTCGTTTCGTCCTTCAATCATCGAGGTTTACTTTAATGGACGTATTTCAGTTGAATTCTTGAGGAAAATATAGACAATTATAATTATTCAGACGTTTATCAATTTATAAAATGTCTTATCGATTCAGATTTCAGACTTCAACACCACGTCTTAGAAATCGGCAGAATCAGATTTTTAGCACCTCTTAAAAAACAAAGCCACCATAGAATTGTAAGAGTGTGAAATCTATAAAACCGTAAGTTACACTTTTTTTAAAAAAACTCACGACATGTCTTACGTCCCGGCGCATCTTTTTTTAACGCTAATTTTATAGTGTGAGACGATATGATTTATCTAATTAGATCATTTAAGTTATAGAAAAACATAACACTATTTTTGTTAGCTACAATACTGTACGGGTCGACACACACAACGCCTAGTATTAATCGGATAGGATAAAGATTTTTTTTGATAACTCAAACAACCGTTCTCAATAGTTTGTGATAGTTGAGTAAATAAATCATTGAATCTATTATGCTGATTAAATAAAAAAAAATAAACATATACTTAAATGATATGAAGGTACTTGGAAAAATGGAAGAAACTACAAGTTTAAAATAGAAAATTTTAGTTTGGATGTGGTGTTTGGATGTGGCACGTACGTATATATATCGAAGTTTCCATGATGGGTTATTGAACGGATCCTTCGTCCATAATATGATGGTTGTAAAGTTGAAAGTGAGTTGAAAGAGTTAGGATATAATATTTGGTATTTACTTATTCACTTGTAGTAATATATCTAAGAAGATATTGTAATTTTCTTTTCAAAACATCTTTGAATCGTTTAAATCAAGTTTTAGTGTGTGAGATCTGTTCGTTATCATTCTTTTGTTTTTCTTTTCGTTTTTTCTTTGATTATCAATGCTCATTACAATTGACGTGTTTAAGGTTGTCAGTTTACAAAAACAATCAATCTTATTGATTATGATTTCAGATTTCAATACCACTTATAAATCAAAAGTAAAATTAGATTAAACTTCAGCACCTCTTAAAAAACAAATGTTACCTAAATGTTTTAAAGTGTACATCTAAAATATGTATGGAATAATAGCCTTGACGTTCTTAGGGAACTTGTCCCCGAACCTCGATAGGTACCATTCTCGTGTGGCATAACTCCTACCTGTCAGATAAAAGATCGTACCTAAAGTGAAAAAAACAGCATACGGTGTTTGTGAAATGCTTGAGATTCCTACAAATGTAAAAATCTCGAACAAAAAGTGTGGGCATATCACCAAATCAAACAACCCTCCTTCAGGGATTTTGTATCCTTTGTCCCCTTTCTTCCTTAGATTAGCAAGAAGCCAATGGTGGTACAAGTTTCCCATTATTCCAATCATGAACAACCCAAGTCCAACGTATTTGAGATCCACAGAAGGCTCCGGAGCATCTTGAGATAGAAATTGGGCATAAATCATTGTCGCGGTGGATAAGGCATAACTTGTTGCGACGACTATTGCCGATTCCAATGCCATGGAACCACTATATTTGTGAAGGAATAAAACCTGTGTATCAAAACCATAAGAGTACATACTAACAAGTTTCTTTCTAAAAGATGTTGAATTTTTTTTGTTCATGTACAATAAATGTAATTGTATATTTCAGTTATAAAATATTTTATTGAAAAAAAATAGAACACTTATTAATTCAATTTTTACTATTATTAAAATAAAAAACATTTTATCAGTTTAATTTTTGGATAAACTATTGTTCATTAATATATTAACATGCATCTTGGTTTTAAATTTACAGTAAAAGCTCTCTAGGTATAATTTGTAAGTTATAATCGATGAAAGTATAGTTTTCTCAGCTGGTGTAACATCTTAAGTAATATTTGATGCAATAAGGAAATTATTTGGGATTACTAAAATTAATATAACATTTTAATAAATCATCCCCAAAATACAGAGAGACAACTGCTCTTAAAATGAACAAACTAAATTCAACCATTTTATACTAAATTGGCTTTAATTGGAGAATCGTGTCTTAGAAGTGTACCTCAAGCACCCTTTTGAAGAAATGAATGGTGAGAGCAGAAACAAACAAGACAAAGCGGGGATCGTGATGTTGAAAAACGAAGAAAGAAGTCAAGCCCATGCAAAACGAGGGTGCATAAAATAATAACATCCCGTTTTTACTAGACAACTTCACTCCTTCCTTCTCCTTCTCTTTCTCCGCAACACCAACGTTCAAAAACTTGGAATATTGCATATGCTTGCCCTTGATTTCCTTGTACCCGGCATTTGTCAATGACGAGAAACTTACAACGGTCATTGTGGTGACAAACAACGAAGATGGTGGTGGAAATAAAAAGTTCTGGAAAATAGAAGGGCCATCTTGATTCTAATGTCTTGGTGTTTTTTGAACATGGCTTGCACATTGGGGTTAAGAAGGGGAATAAATCGAGTGCAATATTCAGGTGAAAAGACATTCAACAATTGGTACTAGATTGAGTGGTTTGTATCTTTGTAGATTAAACAATAGAAGTTGATAAATAAACGCAATTAGAAAAAAAAAACTTAGATTAGCGTTTATAGTTATTTAAAAAATTACGTATTTCAAGTTTTTTTTAGTTATTTAAAGATTACATGTTTTATTTAACTACTTTAAATCACAACACAAATCAACTACAACTATATGTACAAAATTAATATCACAAGAATTTGCGTAGTACAAAAATGCATTTAAACGCATGTTATCTTCTTACACCTTTTTTGTTGGTTTCTTAGTGATATAATTAATGCTTTAAAATTATGAGGTCCAAAAGGACATTTTCATGGATGGGTACCAGAAAAGTTCATTTGTAGCCTCAAGAACAAGTGGTTTGCATTCTTCTACGTCATATAAAAAATGTTGTCAAATGAAGTCATTTTTTTAAAATTATATTCTTTAACATTTATCATTTTGCTTAAGGTTAATGTTACTTTAGTTGTTTGATGTAGTACATGTTTTGTTTGAACTTGAATTCTTAATTACAATATAAATGGTGCCTTTTTTGTTGCTTACTAAAGTACATGTGTTTTATTTGGAATCATATTCTTTCCAAATAATTATAACATTAACTAAATCTAATTGACAATAATAAATAAACAAGAAATGGTATGCACGTGTTTTTATTTTATTATAATCATGAAGCATTTAAAATTTTACATATACTTGATCATAAAGAAGAGGTGAATGAGTCCTTTTTACTTTGTTTCACCAGACTCTAGTAACCGTAGGACCTATGTGTAAGGATATTTCATAACGTGACATATAACCCCTTTCTTTAATCTAATCTGTATAAGGTAATCCCCATGTTAAATTACTCTTTAATAATCTCAACTCTTTTCACTATCTTTTTGTCAACAATCTTCATAAATTGTCCCTTACATGTAGTTATCATCGACGCACCTACTATATCAATTTTCAAATTACTAGCACTGTAGAAACAATAGATATCTAAATACAAGCCTTTTCATAAACAAAACTCTACTTAAACGATCTTAAGATAAATGGATATGGAACTTAAACAAGATTTATATGATGGAGGCATACCCTTGATGATAGTGTGTACAACCTCATCTCCTTCAAGACTTCGATGGCAAAAGATGAGCAATCTTCGATAATCTGTGATCATTGCCATCTTCCGATATTTCGTAAACATTCTTTATGTTAATATAACTTAATTTGCGATTTTAATGTGTCGTTAAAACTACGATATCATGGTGTTTGTGGTCCGGTTTGGGTGGTTTAAACCCGAAAACCACAATCAAACTGCAAGTGGTGGTGTATTAAATTTGCAAATAGAGCAGTTTGACATCAAGTGTCAAGATCGGTCGAACCGGACCACAATTTTGGCGGTTTTGGCCTTTATTGGCTTTAAAATTGAAATTAGAGAAACACATACAATTTTAAAGTTTAAATTAAATGTCTATTTTAACAAAATAAAATATCTCAACAAAGTAAGTGAGCATCTTTTGAGTTGTCTATTTTAATAAAACAAAGTTTAACAAAAAAAAAAAAGGTAAACAAAGACCACGCCTCCACGGCTTGAGTCCATTTAAATTAATAAAGTCCACAAAGAGTAAACAAGATATCCTTATGTTCCCAAACTAATAAAGCGAGGAGCTCTTGACTCTAGACAATGTTTAGCAAAACACTAAATAAGTATGTCTTTGACAGTCGTTTTGGTCCAAACCGTCCAAAAAAAGTTCCAGATGCAGATGGGACTAGATTGTATGTTTTGGCTATTTTCAAACTAGACCGGAATACCAGATCACTTAAATCGCCAAAAACGATCCGTTTTACGTTGATTTAACGGTTTGAATTGTCTAACAATTTTCTTAAACACCCTTGCTACGATAATCCTTATATACGGAAGCTTGGCTATAGCCCGAACAATTATAATTATAGTGATCTCAAAGAATAATATTAGGTGGTAAAAGTAAATCCATTTGTAATTATTATGGGACTAATAGGAGAGATGGCTATACATTTCATATATTAAAAACACGTTTATAAAAATCGTCTTTCTGTAATTTTTTTAATAGAAAATAGGAAATAAATATGTATAAAAGATTACATATAATTATAACAAATTCTTTATTTGTTACAAACAAGGTTTAGAATGCCCGTGCGTTGCTGCGGGTTATGATGAGTGTGCGTGTCGTGTATGAAATGTTTGTATGGCGTTGCATGTTTGAGAAAGGCTAAGGCCATAATGGTTTTTTTAATGCAAATTTTTCTTATTTTGTTGCATTCCATTGACACCCATTTTAAGATGGACCATCTTAATGACTTGTAAATTTCCAAATTCCAAATTTCTTGCATCTTCCCCCTCTATAATCTGGATTCCAAATATGTAATTTTATCGATAGATTCTCCAACAATTGAATAGTAATTTTAGAGACAACGATTTTAGCCAATATATGATATGACTAAAACGTAAAATGAAATATTAAAAACTAAAAAGTATAAAATGAATAAATATTATAAGTTTAGGGGCTAAAATATAAATATTGCGCATGGACTATAACTGTACTTTATGATAATAGTTTACTATTCATCTTTCCTTTAAAATATTATATAGTATAATAATTAAATCAAAAAAGATTCAAATATTAGACTCGTTTCGAGTTATCGACAATACGATTATAATGCCGCAATTTGTTATAATTAAAACATATTTTTTTAACATATTTTAGCCAATATACGATATGACTAAAACGTAAAGTGAAATATTAAAAACTAAAAAGTGTAAAGTCAATAAATATTATACGTTTAGCCGGCTAAAATATAAGTATTGCACATGGACTAAAATTGTACTTTATGATAATAGTTTACTATTCATCTTTCAATTAAAATGTTATATAATATAATAATTATATAAAAAAAAGATTAAATATTGGGCTCATTTCAAACGTATCGATGATACGATTATAATGGTGTAATATGTTTAAATTGAAACACATTTTAACATATTTTAGCTGGTATACGATATATAGCTAAAACGTGAAATGAAATATAAGAAAGTAGAGGTATAAAGTGAACTAAGATTATAAGTATAAGGGAGTAAAATGTAAATTCTAAAATTAAATCGATTAAAATTGTATAATTTGCTGTTCATTAGAAAAAATATTATTAAAATATTGATGGTTACTGTTCCACCATGAACGTATGTTTATATAACAAGGTTTTGATACCCGCGCTTCGCCGCGGGTCATTATGTATATAACGTTTTATATAATCAAATTTTGAAGTTGTAAACGATTTAAAGTTATTGAGATGATTATTATTGAGTGTCATTAACCAAAAAGGGTAAACCGTAACTTTTACAATTTGAATAATATAGTTGTATTATTTTATTATTATTATAATATTTGATTGATGAGTTTGATTAAATGACGTTTTTAGCTCTTTTACTATTTTTGAGTAAATATATAATCGTATATATATGATATACAATAAGATAATTAGATAAAAAATATTTAGTATTAGCCTCATTTCAAATGCATCGATAATACGATTATAATGGTATAATTTGTTTAAATTGAAACACATTTTTTAAACATATTTTAGCCAGTATACGATATATGGCTAAAACGTGAAATGAAATATAGAAAACTAAAAGATAGAAAGTGAATAAATATTGTAAGTCTAAGAGGATTAAATGTAACTTTCACAACTAAACTAATACTGCACACCATTTATTTGTAGTCATGATTCCGAATATGTAATTTCAATATGAAGAATGAAGTATAATGTGATTGAGAACGGTTATTATTATTATTATAAAAGTTTGATTAATGAGTTTGACTAAGTGATGGTTTTAACCCTTTAACTATTTTTAATGCATATATAATCGTACTACATATAGTATCGGTGGAGAAAAAGATGTAGCTTATTCTAATAGATTATTATTATTATTATTACTATTTTATTATAATAAAAGTTTGAGTAAGATATTTTTAACCGCTCAACTATTTTTTTAATACATATATAATCGTACTATATATAATAAAAGTCTGATTAAGACCTTTTTAACCGCTCAACTATTTTATTATTATTATTAAGACTTTTCGAAGGTATCGAAGACCCGATTATAATGACGTAATTTGTTAAAATTAAGGGTTAATTACATGGGTATGTATCGAACTTGTCACGTTTTATCATTGTATGTACTCAACTTATAAACTTACCATTGTATGTATCAAACTTTCTAAAATTGTCATTGTATGTATCCAACTTCATCAAAAGCTCAAGTTCGATACACTTTCGTGACAAAGTAGAATACATTCAATGATAGGTTTTGATAAAGTTGGATACATACAATGGCAAGTCTAGCAAGTTCGATACATACAATGATAAGTTTATAAGTTGGGTACATACAATGATAAAACGTGACAATTCGATACATACCCATGTAATTAACCCTAAAATTAAAACGTATTTTTTAAACATATTTTGACGAATATATGACATACAACTAAACGTAAAAGGAAATATAGAAAATTAAAAGGTATAAAGTGAATCAATATTATAAGTCTAAGGGGTTAAACCGTAACTTTTACAATTCGAACCTATTGTAATAAAACTTTGATTAATGAGTTTGAATAAATAACATTTTTAGCCCTTTTACTATTTTTGAGTAAATATATAATTGTAATATATATATGGTATAGAATAAGGTAATTAGATCAAAAAATATTCAATATTAGACTCATTTCGAACGTATCGACGATAAGATTATAATGACGTAATTTGTTTAAACTGAAACACATTTTTTAAACATATTTTAGCCGGTATACAATATATGGCTAAAACATGAAATGAAATATAGGAAACTAAAAGGTATAAATTGAATAAAGATTATAAATCTAAGGGACTAAAATGTAACTTTCAAAACTAAATTGATTAAAATATTATTAAATTTACTGTTCATAAGGATTAAAATATTAAAAAAAAGTTGGTTAAGAGCTATGATATAATTAAAATAATATTAAGTTTACTGTTCATAAGAGAGGAAAAATATTAAAAAATTGTTACTGTTCAAAATGTGTGTGTATACTCTATGATAAATATATAAATTGAATAAAGATTATAAATCTAAGGGACTAAAATGCAGGGGCGGATCCCTATGAGGGCCATCGGGGGCCATGGCCCCCCCGTTTTTTTGGATAGTTATTGTATTTTATGTTTTGGTACATATATAATAAATATCGTATTTTACATTTTAAAATATATGTAATGTAGTAGCTCAGTTGGTAAACGCCCTTTACTTTTATCCTTGTGGTCGCGGGTTCAAAACTCTTTTGTCCGCAATTATTTTTTAGCCATCATTAAATTATGAATATTAGATATAGCTAAAAGCTTAGGTTTTAGTATTTGCATTTAATTTTTATTAATTTGATGGAAAACCCAAAGCTTAGGTTTTAGTATTTGCATTTAATTTTTATTAATTTGATGGAAAACCCCTCTTTTGCATTTTTCTTTTTCAATGTTTACATTTAATACATATTAATTTATGAATATTAAATATATATGTAAAAGTTAGTTTTTAAACCATATAAAAAAAGATAATTTACATTTATTTTTATCAATTTTCTTTTCCATATATTAACTATATTATATGTAAAAAACACCTTTTAAATAATATTACAAATAATTTTCATTCATTTATTTTTGTCATTTTTCTTTTTAATCCATTATAGTATATCATTGATACTAATTATATGTAAAAATAAGATTTAAAAAATATATATATTTAAATTAGTATATAGTTTTTAAATAATACTATATCGTCTCATATTATTACTAATGTAAAGATTTCATTTTATAGATTCATAATTATCAAATAGCATAACAAAATTTTGGTACTATTTTTCACGCCGTAATTTAATTGTCCTCGTTTTTAGTTTTATGTTAATCATTTTTTCTTTTAAAATGTAATATTACGTCATAGAAAAAACTACTTACGTTAACATACATATTTCGGCCCCCGAGTCTCCCATGATTGTGTTCCGCCCCTGCTAAAATGTAACTTTCAAAACTAAATTGATTAAAATATTATTAAATTTACTGTTCATAAGGATTAAAATATTAAAAAAAAATTGGTTAAGAGCTATGATATAATTAAAATAATATTAAGTTTACTGTTCATAAAAGAGGAAAAATATTAAAAAATTATTACCGTTCAAAATGTGTGTAAACTCTATGATAAATGTAAGTTTTTATAATAGACGCCATTTATGTTCCACCATAAACGTATGTGTAATTAAATTGTATAATTACAAGTTTTTATTCAAAAAATATTATTAAAATATTGATGGTTGAAACACGTAGGATTATGAGGAGTCAAATACATTATCTTTTGAAAAAAAAACTTGTAACCATTTGTTATTTGTGTGCATATTTTGTTCCTTTTTTAATAAGGTATTGTTTTTCCTGTTTTTCTTAATTGACTCGTTAAAAAAACTAAAATACTAATTCATTTCCATATAAATAGGCTAAAATGTTACATACATTTCATAACGATCAAACTATAAATATTCTGTTTATCGAAATGAAACTAAACATTTTAAAGATTTATACAAATTTAAATTTGTACCCATAACGTGGAACATTAAGTCTTATACTTTAGCAATGACCATCTAAAAAACATAAGGGATAAGAGCCTTGACTTCCTTAGGGAACTCTTCGCCAAATTTCGATAGGTACCACTTTCGTGTGCCATAACTCCGCCCCATCAAGTAAAAGATCGTAGCTAAAGTGAAAGAAACTGCATATGGTGTTTGTGAAATGGTCGAGATTCCTACATATGCAACAATCTCAAACAGATAGTGTGGGCATATTATCAACCGAAACAACCCTCCTTGAGGGATTTTGTACGTTTTGTCCCCTTTCTTCCTTAGATTAGCAAGAAGGTAATGGTGGTAGAAGTTTCCAATTGTTCCAATCAAGAACAACGTGATTCCAACGTATTTGAGATCAACCGTAGGCTCGGTAAAGTCTTGGGATAGATATAGAGCATAAATCATTGTTGCAGTTGAGGAGGTGTAACTCAATGGAATGATTATCGCCGATCTTAGTGCCATTGAACCACTATATTTGTGAAGAAACAAGACCTATATATAAAATTGCAAATATTATGACTTGTGAAATCTTAATTCTTGAATATTGTAATAATAGGACATTATTCATGCAAACATTCTCTAAGACTCTAAGTTGCATTTTTTTTTTACTTTGTTTGAAATAACAAATAAATAAGCATATTTTGTCTCTAAGCAAACTATTATTTTGTAATATAGGACAATATTACCCATGCAAACAATATGTTCGATACCTCCAAGGAAAATCGTTTTACTTATATCACAACAAAACTGAGTTTATAGGACATCTTAAATAAGTAAACGTTCTCATAGAGTGTTTTATAGGACCTAGGTTTATAGGACCAAAAAAAAATTATTCAAAAGTGTTACAATAAGTTTATAGGATGCTCTTTGTTGCCGTAACAAGTTTTTTAGAGTAATTTTCAAATAATGCGTCTTATTAACTATTTTATAAAATAGTATTTGAAAATGTATTCTATAAGCACAACTGTTTCTAAAAAATGGGTTTACGGGATACTTCTAAAAAAAGCATCCTATAAAATTAGTTGATACGACACTTTATATTGTAAACATTCTAAAAAGTTTGTTACGACGTTCAACAATGTCCTATATATTGTATCACTTTTAAATAAAACATTTTTTCTATTCTGTCTTATAAGAATAAGTTTTGTAAAACATTCTATCGTAATTCTTATTTATTTTAGTCGTATTATAATCTCAATTTTATTGTAACAATCTCATGGGATTGTGGTAGGTATGAAAATTGGTTTCCTATAATTATGTGGTCACAACCATCCATTAAATTTTAGTCATGACCAATAATGGGGTCTTCAATAATTCACTTCAAGTCAATATTATACAAACGTAGTTAAACCATTGGCTTCAGATTCAAATTGTTAAGATTGAATCATGCAAATCAAAATGAACCATTTATGCATTATATTTAAAGAATGTTGTATTAGAAAGTATACCTCAAGTACCCTTTTGAAGAAATGAATAGTGAGAGCAGAAGCAAGCAACACGAATCTGAGATCTCGAAGTGGGAAGATAAAGAAAGAAGCCAAGCCCACGAGAAACGAGGGTGCATAGAATAAAAGCATTCCGTTTCTACTCGACAACTTCTTCTCTTGTTTCTTGGCAACACCAACGTTCGAGAACTTGGAATAAGGCATATTCCCGCCTTTTGCTTCGTTATATCCGGCGCTCGTCACTGAATAAAAATTTACGACCGTCATCGTGGCCACGAACCATGAAGATGGTGACGGGAACAAGTAGTTTAGCAAGATTGGAGGGATTAATCCCATCTTGATTTTGAGTGTTTCTATTTCTTCTTTTGGTGTGTGTGTGTGTGTTTGTATTGGGGGGTTATATATTAAAATTTTTGAAGAAAAAAAAAGACACTTATAGAGGGTAGAAAAGTCTATTTGGAACGGCAAGAAATGGTGGTTGTATTCTTCTATATCACATGGCAAGGGACGATGTATATACAGTTGTCCGCAAATAAAAACCATTAAAAAAAAACTATAACCCTTTAAAGGGAGTTTTAATTTTTAAAGCTGTTTTTGAATTTTATAGTAAAACACCAATATATCCATAGTAAAGTATTAAGGTTGTCTTTGGTTTGGTTAAACAAAATTTCTAAAAAACATTTTCAGAAAATAAAATTAATTTTTATTTTTAACTTTTTATGAAAATTTTAGAAAATATATTTGGTTGAAATAGTTGAGTTTTCATTTTTTATTAATTTTTTTTAAAAACATGCTTAGAAAATTTCAAAAACTATTAGAATTACTTTTATAATTTACGTATCAATTCAAGAATAAAAGTTTTCATTTTCTTGACCTTTTTTTGAATGCTGAATTAACTAAACATGTTTTATAAATTTTTATTTTCTTCAAAAAAATTTCTTAAAAAGCTGGAAAAAATTTTCACAATCAAACACATCGTAAGGTGCATTTGGTTGTGGATAACTATTTCATTTTCCTAGAAAATGTTTTTTAGAAAATGAAGTTGAGTTTAATTTTAAGTTTTCTATGAAAATTTTAGAAAATGTTTTTGATTGAAATGGTGAAATTTTTATTTCTGTTTTAGAAATTTTGAGTTTTCTAATTTACATAGAAGTTTAAAAAGAATATCTTCTTAAAAAACTTTAAAAACAGAATGAACCAAAAATATTTTTAAAATTTTTATTTTTCTTTAAAAACTTAAAAGGTTTCTACATCCAAATGCATTTTAAATAAACCAAAAACTTATCTTCTAGATTTTTATTTTTCTATAAATTAAAAACTTTTCCACAACCATATTAAACCTAACCTCATGAGAGAACTAAATGTTGAAAGGAAGAAATTAAACCTTCAGAACTAATAAAATATAGTATTTCAAATCTTATATAGGATAAATAAGTCTATATAAAATTATAATACTAAACAATTATTCCTACTTACCCACGTTTTGTTTTCTTTTCGTTTTCCGATTGAAACAATGTTATAAGATATAATAAAATAATTAACATAAGATATTGTTAAATTATATTATAGTATGGCAACTGATTCAATTCTCTTTTTGGAACTTTTCTAGTATACTTTTTGAATCATTAACAAAAATCTTAGAAAAAAACCTGTTAACGACAAAAATTAGTCCATTTTCTGCAACGAGGAATATTTTAAATTGTTAAATGAAATTATTTTTTATTACAAACGTGAGGACGGTCAATAACTTGTGACGTAGCTTATTCGATTTGAATAATACAAGATTATTAACCTTGAATAATGCATAATATTTAGTCTGAATAATCATGTATTATCCAGACTGAATATGAGCCGAATAGGACAGGTGATACGCTCTCGGCTATCCTCACGTTCGCATTCAAATTTGAGTTACTATATAAAAGGCCATTCATAAGAGAACTCAATTAATATGGACCATTAATTTGAACAATTAATGACTTAGAGAAAAAAAATAGTAACAATATGGATCCACCTTTAATAGATAATAGGCTCGCAACGTGGTTCAAGTTTTTTAGTTGATTTCACGTGATTTTTAAAGTTTTTGTTGATTTTGAGCAACTTCTAAGTTTTTTGATCGATTTCAAATGATAGATTTTTTTTTTTTGGATTTACTAGTTGATTTCAATTGTTTTCTGTTTTTTTGTTGTTGTTAATTTTGAGAGAATTTGTGATTAATTTTGAGATATAATTTTTCAGCCTTTTGTTATTCTTTATATTTCTAATATCTAGGAAACACAGTTCAAAGTTTAACGAATGTACTTTTTATACCTTAAAACATAATCTTACTTGTGAAAATAAGGTTGTGTTCGGCAAAAATACGCTAGCTTATAAACTAGTACATGTTTGGATGGACCATAAGCTACTTTATTGAAATGCTAGTTGGAGTTGCGTTTTATGAGCTTTTTGTAGCTTTTTCTAATTATACACTTATTATACCCTAAGATACCATTTTTGGTCATTTTACATACTTATAAGCTAGTTTTTGTCAAACATAATTTGTTCATAAGCTAGCTTATCAGCTACTAGCTAGTTAATTAGTTAACAACTATCTTATCAACTACCAGCAAGTAGTTTGTCAAACACAGCTTAAGTTGAGCAGGTGCACAAAAAACCCCTTGAACATACTTGATTCTGCCCGTGACCTCCTATCCAACAAAGGTAGTTTAAGAAATGATCAACAATAAGAATATATAGTAATGACTATGATTTATATATAGTTTAGTTGGGTGTGATTTTTTTGTTTTAATAAGCAGATAGAGATAGTTGAAGGAGTAATAAAATAATATAATCTTTATTTAAGTTTGCAACACGATCTTGATTAACTTCCAATCGTAAATCATGTTACTTAATAATGGTTATCTAAGTTATAATAATTATAATATATATAACTTAGATGAGGCAAGTCATAATCGTTATTCATACACATACACACACATTTTTTACTATAAATGTTGGTTATATAGGTCTTTATTTGGTATTTGCTTAATTTATTAAAACCATTAATTCTCATAAATTATAGTATGTCTCAAATTTTGTAACAGTATATGGTATATTCTAACTAAACGTGGACTAGGTCCAATGGGCTTGGGCCTGATCTTGTAAGAGTTTGGTAATGCGACGGGCCATTTGGAACTTCAATAACATGTTTTAAATGAATTATACTGGTGATTAGGGGTGCACACGGGTTGGGTTGATCGGGTTGAGGACGTTTTAAGAATTCAACCCGATGTTGGCGGTTTGAAACTTTTTCAACCCAACCCAACCCAAACAAAAGTTCAACCCAACCCAACCCAACCCGTTCGGGTTGATTGAGTTGATCGGGTTGGTCGGATTATGTTTAAAGTTCGATAATAAACCTAAAAATGATGAATAATTAAAATGTTAAAGACGATTCATATATTGCTTCCGGGTATTGCCGTACACAAAACTATTTTTCTTAATTTTCATGTGTATGTGTGCATATATATGACTTAACACACACATATATACATATACAAGAGTTATAAAGAAATGGAGAATAGATTTAAAGTGTATATATATATATATATAATACAATGGTGTAATTATCTAATGTACACATTAATATGAGTTTAACAATCAAATAAATTAAAAAATATAAAGAAATATCGGGTTCATCGGTTGGTCGGGTTGGGTTGGGTTCGCATGACGCTAACTCGATATCAACCCAATACCTTCGGTTTGAAAAAAATTCAACCCGATTAGACGTCGGGTTGCTTCGGGTTGGTTTATTTTGCATCGGGTTGGGTTGGGTTGATCGGGTTCATCGGGTTTGTCGGGTTTTTGAGCACCCCTACTGGTGATCCTTATGGTTTGTTTAAGTTTTGGATTTAATTCTTAAAACAATAAAATAATATTTAAAAAATACCCGTTATTTAGATAAGAGTAAGTTACAGATTTAGTTATGGTTTTCAAAAGTTCATGATTAAGGTTCCTAAACTCAAAAAACTATGGATTGAGTTTTTGTGGTTTTCAATTTTGCACTACTAAAATTCATCTTCCTAATAACTATCAATAATCTCCTTTAACTCATGGGCATTTCAGTAACTTACAATTATCTTTATTTTTAATTAGTTTTTTTTCTGATTAAATATTCATCTTCCACACATAAATGTTTGTCTTCCACACACTCAAGCTACAATTTTTTCCCAAAGAAGCTTGATCCACAACCCAAAATCAAACAAGATGAATCAATCTTAAAATCAAAACTAAAGAAAGCCATAAATTAACCAACAAATCAACAACCTAAATTAAACCAAATATATGAAATACAAAACCCTAAATATCAAAGTAGAAATAGATGGGGGATGCAAATCCCAAAATATGGCAAAAATGGAAACCCATTTATCCATTTGTTCACCTCCGCCCACGTCCAATGCATACAATTCTCCCACGCAGATCCGATCAGTCTTTCCATCACTGACCCTGGTAGTCACCGATGACAACAGGAGGCGTTGAGAGGTGAGACGATTTGATCCCTTAGTCCCACCGGTCCAACTCCTATCACCGTCGAGGAGATCCTTCCCCCTCCGTAGAAATACATTTCATTCTGTATATCCAAATCCAGTAAGCCCTTAATCCTTTCTTCTGAAATTAACCGATCAGGCACATGCCCTTAGTTCATTTCTTCTGAAATTTTGGTTAGGAGAATCCAACGGGGAAGGAGACAAAAGTCGACGGAGATCAAGAGGAATGGTGGTCATAAACCACTGGGACCACATTAGTTTATATGAAGTTTTTAGACATGCTAATAAACCAAATTATAAGACTTAATTTATAAAACTAGCAAATAGAGTATCATTTAAATGTGTCGTAACAAGTTTATAAGACGTTTTTAGACATCATAAAAATTTTTAGGAACTTATAATACAAACCATCACATTAACAATTTTAATTTAGTTATTTATACTTTGACCATATATATTAATAAGCATACACTAAAGGAATTTAATGCTCCATATTTTGCTTGCATATTTCAATTTCTTAACCCAAAAGATATATGGATTTATATTAAAAAAACATGAATCAATTAATTTTTAGATAGGATTACATTTTGGTCTCTATTGTTTCTCTAAAAAAAGTTGTCTTTTATGATAATTGTTAGCTGACATTTTCAAATGCAGAGACCATGAGCGTTAAGAAAATGAAAAATTAAGCGCCATCAATGTTAATATTTTGTTTAAGGTACCAGATTCAAAATTTGAGCAAACCACATGAACCGTGTATCCTCTTTCTTACTGTGAATTTTAAAAAAGGTTTAATGTTTTATGAGAATTTGAATAAAAATAAATAGGGTATCACTTAATCAAGCTTGATGATATTTTATATTTTGAACCATTAAGAAACAAATCTTTTGTCTGCCAACAAAAATATCTTAGTAATTGTGATTCAGATGTTGTCTCTTAATGAAACTATTACGAGGGCCCCATACCATGATATAAAAATTATAACGCGAATCAATTAGTTTTATCCTCTACTGTTCTCTTCAATTTCATGTACCACCAGCACCTTAAACAACACTAACCAAGAAAACTCAATTTGAAGCCATGAAAGCTTCTACCCAAAAAGTCCTTCGTTTACCGATCCTAATGCCTCAACTAGGCGCAATGTAATCGGCTATGTGGACGGTTTATTATGCACTTCTTACCGATTCAGTGATGATCATGCCATTCAGATTTGTAACCCATCTCTGTCGGCCGTAGTAACCCTCCCGCCATATGCCATGCCTTCTTTTAGCGGTGGCCTGATTGGTATCTCCTTGCGGTTCGGTTTTGATCCTTTAACGGATGACTACAAAGTTGTCAAGATTATGAGCTGTTGTGTACTTCCACCCGACTTGGCGGGATTAGAAGGCTGTCTTGGTCCGGATTCTTATGATGTCGTTAAAGACTGGTTGCAAGTGGAGGTGTATAGCATGAGAAAGGGTATATGGGAATTAATTACCGAAAAGTTTCTGTAATAACCGTGAATTCAAATTTACAAGTCTAATGGAAAGTACTTGGTTATTTTCTTAAATTGAGAAGAATTTGTGAAAAAAAGGATGATTTGGTATATTTTCAAAGTTTATTGATTTGGGATTTTTCCACATTGAGAATGGGCTTGGCCCAAGCCCATGCTATATATATATATATATATAGCCTTAAACCTTAAATTTTTAGCCATTTTGTAAATCATCCTTAGAGTGTAAAGTGTGTGTTTTGGGTGTGTGAAGAGATCATCAACACCATCATCTTTTTCGGCTAAGGTATGTTTTCCACATTGGGATTCATGTTTTCCACATTGGGATTCATCTTTTCCACATTGGGATTCATGTTTTCCACATCGAGATTCATGATTCCCGGATTGGGATTTTTATTGAGGTTTTGGTTCCCAATGCCTTTCCCGAGTTGGAAATCTATGATTTCTGAGTCGGGAATTCGGCTAAGTTAAACCGTTATTTTGACCTTGCGGTTTTCCACGTCGGTTTTCCACGTCGGTTTTCCACGCCGGTTTTCCACATCGGTTTTCCACGTCGAAGTTTTACGTGTTGGGTTTTCCACGTCGAAGTTTTCCACGTTGGGTTTTCCACGTCGAAGTTTTCCACGTTGGGTTTTCCACGTCGAAGTTTTCCATGTTGAAGTTAGTCTATAATAGAACGTATCTAATTAAGATTATCAGTTGAAATTCGAGTTTTTTATAGGCACTATATCTATGTAGGGTGCGCTTAAGACAGCTTAGGCTACTTGACGAGAGTCAGCGGCAGGTGAGTTCCCTTGCCTGAAATGAATGGACTGCTTTTTACCACTTTTCAAATGTATCCATTCGGTTTGCGAAATGTTTTGATGATGATATTATACTGATTTTGTGGTAAATGTGATAAATAATGAATTACATTTAATGCATGCTTAAAATGGTAATTATGTGATGATTTGACTGATGTGATGCACTATGGACATTGGGTACCTTGGAACCTCGCGTTCCTTGGGAGTTTACCATTTGGTCTGATCCGCCACTTGGGGGTACCTAGGGACTACGTCCCTTGGGAGTTATTGTCAGGTGACCTGGACTGGGCCTGGACTGTATTCATTTCTTTGTCTGTACACATTCAGTGGGTTTTAACTTGATTTATGGCCAGCAGGCCGGAACTGTTGTTTAAACTGTTTTGAGGGAATTTACTAGACCTTTCTGTCTAACCCTCGTTTTCAAAACCTTTTTAAACATTTTCAGGGGAACTTCGTAGAGAAGCATCCTTGAAGAGAAGTGAGAAGGCTTAGAGTTAGATGAGAGGCCAACTTTGGACATCTGATAGATGGTCATTAGTTTTAGTGTATTTCAGCTGTGGAGGGTTGTTCCACTGTCAATACCTTTGAGTTGTCACTAATGGATTTTTGTTTTTGGGCTTGAATGCCAAGTTTTGAGTTTGATAATTAATTCCGCTATGTTAGATCATTGGGAATTGTTGTTATGCATGTTATATACTGTTTGGGAAATTTGGGGTGTTACAAATTGGTATCAGAGCACTAGTTTAAGTGAATTAGGTGACCAGGATTGGGCCTAGTCTTAAACTATAAAATTGGGGCACAACTGTGATATAGGAAGACCATAAGAGAGTCGTGCTTGTTAAAGTACTCAACGATGGTATCGAGGATCTCATGTAAGGTAAATTCAAATTAGCACCTGGCCAGTGTTAATAGGAATTTACAGGTACGTGAGCATGCTTGATCACTTTTGTTGAGGTGAGTGGCTTAGATGCAGAGGTTAGTAACAGCTAGCATTGCGTTAGTCACACTATTTCTGGTATGATGTGGGAGATAGCTCCAGGTGTAGTTATTTCATGTTTTGAATAAAAATGTGTTTACAATGTAACTGATTATGTGGGTATTTACCCATGTGGGTCGAAGATACTTGATTACTTATGTTAAGGTAACTAACGGTGTAATAACAATTAGTGAGATCTAACCTTCCGCTAATCCTAACGGTTTTATGTATCGCGGAAGATAACGTTGAATGTTATACCTTTTGAGCGTATGTTATAGAATGTGGACTGTTCGTAGTGATTAGAAACTTTTGACCTTATTTGGGAAGGATGCCTAATTCTTGAGATATCTAATCGTAGCAAGTCCTCGTTATGAGAAGTTCGTATGATAATTACACAGAGATATTGAGTACGTCAGCTCATGATTGAGTTCTGGGGGAGAGTGTTTCCTTGAGAGTTGACAGTTAGTAAAAAGGTTGGTTAAGAAAGAACCGCGTCGATAAATGTTATGAATTAGGGGTATACTGGAGTATGATGAAGATCGTTGATCTATGTAGGTCGTGAGTTAAGTGATTCGTCTAAAAATTGTCCAAGAATGTTATTTGGGTGTGTTCATTAGTGAAAACCTGAACTTGTGAAAAGTGTGAAGGGCTTGAACCGTTGAAGTATTGTTAAAACATTGACTGTAAGATTTCGGTGGATGCAAGAGACTGACCTAGTTAGAGCGAGTAGCCTTCAACATAAAAGTGCTTTCATGCGTTGTGTTTTATATTTTAAATGAGTCGTAAAATCTTTTACTCAAGTATATGTGTATGCTTCGTGGGTTCTGGTTTTAAGGATGTTCAGGCATGTGCCAGAGTGTTTTGGATAAATAAATACATAAACTTAAGTTGTTACATGATAAAGTTTTGCAAACGAAAAGTGTTAAGATTTCACTTCTTAGATGATGAAGCTTATCACATTTATAGAAACAAGAAGTCGAATTTTGTTTTACTAGAAGTTGGGTCTGATACGAAATTGTCCAACCAGCCAGTTTAGGAGTCGTTTGATTTCCCTTGTGGCAAACGATTTACTTTGTGTTTTAAAGGGCGTATGTGAGGAATTCTTTTAAAATGTATTGTTCATTTTGGCACAATTCTGTCTGACTAGACTACTATGTTTTGGAAATTTGTGCGTGTGATTGATCCTTGTGATCCATGAGAATGAAGTTATACTTAACACGTAAATTACTGCTGGGGGTGTAAAAAGAAATTTTGTTATTGTGTCATCGTGCATGAAGGCTATAAACTCGCTATGATTTAGGGATGAGAAAATGCAACGGAGGGTCAATTTCCGGCCTTGGTGTTCTCGTTCAAAGAAAAGTGGTGAAATGATTAGGCAGGGTGTGAACGGCATCGAGCCAAAGTTTGAAGCATGCCAGTGTTAGACCATGTACCAATTAGGTCTTGTGTTTAATGGGTTAGAATGAGTTATCACAAAGTTACATTTGAGATGTGTGAAAATAGAGGGCTTCCTTGGGAACCTGTAAATGTTAAGGAAACATCACTATGCAAGGACGATGGGGTATACGACAGACTACTGAGATTGATACTAGAAAACTATAGCAAGAGTGGTGATTTTGAAGTGGTTTTATTACCAAGTTCATTTAAAGTCGTAAAGGGGCAGCTAGGACAGAATTTGTGCGGGATTCGGTAACTGAGTGTGTTAAGTAAACATTACTAAAGTAAGAGACTACTAAGCTGGGATGGGTGATCTTTTCCCGAAATTTGATGTTCGTTGGGAGCAAAGCATTTTGTGCAAATCAGTAAGTACACACTGGATATTTTCGTCTGAAAAAGAGATATACCTTATTATCCTCACGATCTAAATGTCATTAAGAGGGTATGAAGAACCGTGAGGGTAAGTAATTGTGGTTGAACACGATTTGGTGGTTCATTTATATTTGAGGTGACTTTTCTTGGAATGTATGGGTTGTGACTAGTATCAATAAGACAATACCAGTATGAGTAAGAAATAAACATAAAGATTTTAACTGTTAGCTGACGTCATGGCATGTATTATATTAGATTAGACATGCAAGTCGGCGGCTATATGAGAGCTTGTTTTGAGGTAATATGGTGGTTATATTGTAGTTATAAGATGAGAGTGAGCGTAAACTTTGCTTTTGGAATTTCTGATAATTTATCCAAAATTGTCAAGCATGGGGTATATGTGTAAGATGTTCGGCTAGTGTCAGGGGATTGTTAACTTGAGAAAGAGCGAGCGCGGTGGCGATGACCATTTGAAGGAGGAACACGTGTCCTTTATGGGCATGGTGAGTTGCTAGATGGGACTATCCTACTACAACTAAAGGGAATAAGAATAACGTATCCTATTCGTTTTGACTTATTGTTGAAGTCAAAAGGGTGGAGTTGAGGAAATGCAGTATTCCTTGGTTGGGAAAGAATCCTCTTGTTTAGTAAGCACGTGAATATACTTTATTGAATTTAAGGAAGTAGATTAGATGTGGGAAGTTTGGCAAGTAAGAGAGAATTATGCAGAGCCACATTTATGAATTGTCTTTGGTAACATGTGATCTCCCTGTGTCGTAGTTCATTTCGAAAAAGAAGTTAGAGGGTGCAACTTAGAGCTTAAGTCCCGGTGAGACAACTCCTGGAGCATGTCTTATGTTTTCGTGATTGGAACAAATAAGGTGATCGAATGAGGTGCTCAGACTAAAGGGCTCCTAAGATCTGACATTATACCGTATGAGAATGTGTACTAGTGAGTTGTCATCCAGTATTCAGACGATTAAGAATAAGTTTAAGCAACTTTAGGTGCGTACTCTTCTTGACCTAGTGGAAAATTGTAAGAATGAAAACCCTTTCGGGTAACTGAGATGATCGTGGTTTTGTGGTTCGTCTAAATTCGAGAAAGTTAAAGTCGGGAGATAATATTATTTTACCCATACGTGTGGTAAACGGTCTAGAGAAAGAATTATACATTGTTTTGTGGTAGAGATGAGCCATTGGGTGGGAGTATTGTATATCTTTGGTTAAATAAGAGTATTTGGTGATGATGTTGTGAAGTGAATCTTAGCAGGAGTGTTGGGGTGTTCTTTGGGAATACCGGGGAAATTAGTAGGAAGGTTGTTATTATTAGGAACTAGAGGTGTGACATTCTTCCGGTAGTGCGAAGTTTCTGGTTAGTAGATATGTGAATCTACTGATGGCATTTTCATACCAGTAGAAAGTGTTTGTCATCTGTGTATTGAAGAGTTAAATTAAGTGGGGGAAGGCATTATTGGTTGTGTACTCAGGTAAATTCTGTATGTTTTCGTTGTGAGAGATGTTGCATAATAGTGATTACTTGATAAATGGTGGTATTGTGTTTCGATTGCTAGTAAGGATTGTGTTGTGATGCGATTGCGGGATGCACGTAGACGTGAACTCTTACTTGAAAGATTCGAGAAATTCCCAATAGTGGCATGTATAAATACATGTTGAAGTTAGGTTGGTGTTATGGCATGGCCGTTTTATGGAAGATTAAAGTTTTGGTTAATGACTACTAAAAGGAAGAACTTTTGTGATCCTTGGTCACAATAAGTAATTGAATGGGTATACTTTAAATTCCTTGGGCAACTATAGGGATGTTATATGTTTCATTGGGGGAATGTTTTGTTGTGGAGTGAAGTTTATTTGGAAGTGTCAAAGTACCCATTGCACATAAAGGGATACTATTAAAGTTATCGGTCTTATTGGGAAGTGGAGAATGTATGTTATTTTCGGACTAAAACGTCTTAATTGAATCGGTCAGGTGGTTTGTTGAAGACAGGAAATACCATGGAAATGCTTAGTTAGGTATAGATCGTGAATTGTGACAAAGGCATTATTGATTGGTGTTGGGTGGTAAATATTGATGAAAGAGTAAGTTGTCGGGATAACGTAAGGAGTGAGGTATTGTGTCGACATAAGTGAGTAAGATAAGATGAGAATCTTGGGTTGTTGACCCAATGAATGTGGGACTACACTACAGAGAGATATTTGACAAATGAATGAACTGCTAGGGAGAGTTTAAGAAAGATGGTTTTGTGTACCTATGATTTAGAAGTTGATGTTCAAAGGTATGTTGATCATAGTAATATGGTGGGAGAACTGTTACCTGCTCCGGTTAAATGAGGGGGGATGAAATTTGTGAATTTGTCGAGATTGACTAGGAAATTTTGCTACAACAAGCGTAAGTGGAAAAGAATTGAGTGTAGGTCGACAGTGAGCTCAGGTCGGATAATAGAATGCACTTGGGACGCAGGAATCAGAAATGAGGGCAAAGTATCCTCACCTGTTACCAAATGAATTCCGGGACGAAATTCTTTTAAGGGGGAGAGATGTAATAACCGTGAATTCAAATTTACAAGTCTAATGGAAAGTACTTGGTTATTTTCTTAAATTGAGAAGAATTTGTCAAAAGAGGGTTGATTTGGTATATTTTTCAAAGTTTTATTGAGTTGGGATTTTTCCACATTAAGAATGGGCTTGGCCCAAGCCCATGCTATATATATATATATATAGCCTTAAACCTTAAATGTTTAGCTATTTTGGAAATCATCCTTAGAGTGTAAAGTGTGTGTTTTGGGTGTGTGAAAAGATCATCAACACCATCATCTTTTTCGGCTAAGGTATGTTTTCCACATTGGGATTCATGTTTTCCACATTGGGATTCATGTTTTCCACATTGGGATTCATGTTTTCCACATCGAGATTCATGATTCCCGGATTGGGATTTTCTATTGAGGTTTTGGTTCCCAATGCCTTTCCCGAATTGGAAATCTATGATTTCCGAGTCGGGAATTCGGCTAAGTTAAACCGTTATTTTGACCTTGCGGTTTTCCACATCGGTTTTCTACGTCGGTTTTCCACGCCGGTTTTCCACGTCGAAGTTTTCCACGTTGGGTTTTCCACGTCGAAGTTTTCCACGTTGGGTTTTCCACGTTGGGTTTTCCACGTCGAAGTTTTCCATATAGGATTTTGAGTTAGTCTATAATAGAACGTATCTAATTAAGATTATCAGTTGAAATTCGAGTTTTTGATAGGCACTATATCTATGTAGGGTGCGCTTAAGACAGCTTAGACTACTTGACGGGAGTCAGCGGCAGGTGAGTTCCCTTGCCTGAAATGAATGGATTGCTTTTTACTGCTTTTCAAATGTATCTATTCGGTTTGCGAAATGTTTTGATAATGATATTATACTGATTTTGTGGTAAATGTGATAACTAATGAATTACATTTAATGCATGCTTAAAATGGTAATTATGTGATGATTTGACTGATGTGATGCACTATGGACATTGGGTACCTTGGGAGTTTACCATTTGGTCTGATCCGCCACTTGGGGGTACCTCGGGACTACGTCCCTTGGGAGTTATTGTCAGGTGACCTGGACTGGGCCTGGACTGTAACATTTCTTTGTCCGCACACATTCAGTGGGTTTTAACTTGATTTATGGCCAGCGGACCGGAACTGTTGTTTAAATTGTTTTGAGGGAATTCAGTAGACCTTTCGGTCTAACCCTCGTTTTCAAAACCTTTTTAAACATTTTCAGGGGAACTTCGTAAAGAAGCATCCTTGAAGGGAAGTGAGAAGGCTTAGAGTTAGATGAGAGGCCAACTTTGGACATCCTATAGATAGTCATTAGTTTTAGTGTATCTCAGTTGTGGAGGGTTGTTCCACTGTCAATACCTTTGAGTTGTCACTGATTAATTTTTGTTTTTGGGCTTGAATGCCAAGTTTTGAGTTTGATAATTAATTCCGCTGCGTTAGATCACTGGGAATTGTTGTTATGCATGTTATATACTGTTTGGGAAATTTGGGGTGTTACAGTTTCCGTCTCATTTTACATCCATTCGGGAACTAAACCAAGTTTTTGTAGATAACCATGACGGTCATCTTCATTGGCTTGGTTGTATTAAAGAGAATAAGAAGATGGTACAAAATATTTTGGCGTTCGATATGGGTGTCAATGCTTTTATTGAATATCGTCTTCCGGATTCTGTCTATCGTTGGAATTCCGTAGGTGTTTTGGATGGAAAGCTTTATGTGATTTCAAGTGTTAAAGGTTGTGAATGTGAGATGTGAGTGATGGATGAGTATGGGGTGGCTGAATCATGGGTTAGAAAGCATGTGTTTTCATTTGGTGGTTTTTGTGGAATAGTGCCAATTGGGATCACATTAAGTAATAAGTTTCTATTTTCATCTGAAGGTTATTAGCTACTTATGTTTGATAGAGCTTCAGCTGAGGTTAAATCCTCTAAAGAAATTCTTTTATTTCCAAGTGTCAAAGACTAAAGTTGTTGGATATGTTGATAGTCTTGTTTGGGTAAAGTTGTTGGATATGTTGATAGTCTTGTTTGGGTGTCACCTCCTGCTTATTAATTAAGTGTGGGATCAGCTATTTGATACATTAAGCATCTTGGGAAGTCAAGCCATTCTTCAAGCTATTGCTCCAAAGATTGACATTTCACATCAAGTGGCTGTCGAACTAACAAAAGTGAATTTTGGGTGTAGCGCGGTGCATCCTCAATCGCCGAAACCTATCTAGACATTGATTTAGTATCTTGATGATGCTATTGTTCATTTTCGAATTCGTTAGGTGGGAAATATTTGATGAGGATTAATTTCTTTCGACTCCTAGAAGTATGGAGTTACTAAATTTGGGTTCCTTAATGCATAAGTAGAAGTGAGGTGATAACAAGATTCTATTAAATAAAAATTGTAAAATATGTCACATTAAATTATAAACTCCAATTTTTTCGTACTATTTATTTGATCTAACATTTTATTATAATTTATATATTTTAAATTTAAGAAAAATATATAGTTTTAGTGATCGACTATTTCCTATAAACATTATGATAGAGTAGTTTGTTTCATTTAGTAATTATCTTTTGTTTAATAATTTTTCTTTTTCAAAGGGCGAATTTTATTAATGAGGCCCCACAACTAGCAAGACGCTAACTGGGGAAGAAAAAAGTTACACCATAGTTGGATTACAAGACCAGTCCACCCATGAAGTACTTTTTCCAAAACTACTCCTGTTATGGTACCAAGAAAAAACAAGAGACTGTATGTTGTTCGCCACTCGAAACGTGCTGAAAGTGTTTTCGTTAAAGATCTCGTCGTTGCTTCCTTTCCAGACAACCCAAACATAAGCTTGCCTGATTGCATCTATAATAAACTCATCTTTTCTTGCTTGCTTCATGCTGCCGAACTTAATTCCCAAACACTTCATTTTTGTTGGTGATGCTCTCCTCGAGAATGTCCCATCACTTGTTGACGATTCATCTCACTTCTTTAGACTTCAAGTAGGTTGCGAAGATGTGGTTCGCGCTTTCTTGTTGACTCTTGCAGAAGACGCACAGGTTCGAATTGTTTAAAGCACCTCTAGTTATCAGGTTATCCATCGTGGGTAGTCGGTCCATTTGAGCACGCCAGAAGATTAGTCTGACCTTGAGAGGTATCAAAGTATTCCATCTCGTGCTAATTCCGGTTTTGGCCAGCATTGTGTCATCAAGAGCGATTCGAAGAGAAGAGACGGAAAAAGTACCTGTCTTCCCAAGCTTCCACGACCAGCTGTCAGCGTTTCCGTTTAGGCACACGCTGTTTCCGTTTCGATTACTAGTTGATTTCAATTGTTTTCTGGTTTTTTTTTTTGTTAATTTCAAGAGAATTTATGGTTAATTTAGAGGTACATTTTTTTTAAACTTTTTGGGTGTTCCTAATATTTCTAATATCCCGAAACACGGCTATGCATTTTTCATACATTAAAACAAAATCTTACCTGTGAAAATAAGTTGAGCAGGTGCATGAAAAACCCCTCGGAGTCTACCCCTGATCCATCCAACAAAGGTAGTTTGAAAGGTTTAAAAATGATCAACTATATGTATAGTAATGACTATCATTTGTAGTGTAGTTGGGTGTGATTTTTTTGTTTTTATAAGCAGATAGAGATAGTTGAAGCCTCAAGTAGTTTTTTTACTTAAGTTTCGTTGGATATTTTAGTGTAATTGGATTAACTTGTTTGACCAATTTCATCATAATAAGACATCATTTAGGCTTGGCGGTGCGGAGTGCACACCTACTTGAATTTATTATGATATTAGGGGCGAAGCCCCTAAGGAACGGGGGTCCGGGGGCAGCGCCCCCGGTAGCGGGGTCCAAGGGGCAGAGCCCCTGGCTGGGTCCACTAAGTTGCTATATTGAAAAATACTTAGAAAAATTAATTTTTAAAAATTGGACGGATAAATCCGACCCGGATTTGACCCGGTTTTGACCCATCGGAAATAACAGAAAACTGCCTTTCGGCAGTTACCCGTTTTCTGGTTATTTATACGTTTTGGTCATCGTTTTTCTCTCTCTGGTTCAAGAAAATCTCTAACACACATACATAGAATTCGTAAAATCTCTGAATTGTATCCGATTGAATAATTCGGGAGAACCACCTAATTGATTCGATCTGAAAGTGTTACACGCCTTTCAGAGATATTCGATTTCGTTACTGATAATTCCCTACAAGTTTGCAACACGATCCTGATTAACTTCCTATCTTAAATCATGTTAGTTAATAATGGTTATCTAAGTTATAATCTAATATATAACTTAGATGAGGCAAGTCATAATCGTTATGCATACACACATTTTTTCTACTATAAATGTTGGTTAATGGTTAGGGTCTTTATTTGGTATTTTCTTAATTTATTAAAATCATTAATTCTGATAAATTATAGTATGTCTCAAATTTTGTAACAGTTATGGTATATTCTGAACGTGGACTAGGTCCGGTATACAACGGGCTTGGGCCTGATCTTGTAAGAGTCATGCCATTGCCACGGGTCATTTGAAACTTCAATGTCATATTTTAAGGGGGTTGCATATTTGCACCATTTTATTATGGATGTGAATAAATTGAGAATGAGTATGAATGCATTGAAAATGTAAAAAAGTATCATTTGATGTTGATATGTCTGTGAGGAGCAATTCACTTTTTGGGATGTGGATAGCAATTGAAACGGATTTTGGCGTCTATGCCCATGAAGACACCCATCATCAACCTCCTACCCATTTCCTCTCCCTCTTTGCAACCCATACCCTCAAAAACCGTTATAAGAGCCGTTTAAAACAGATTGTTATATAGATGACAAAAAAACACATTTGACCTATTTCAGTCAAAGAAACACATTTCATTTCGTATATCCAAATCCAGTGAACCCTTACTCCTCTTTTCTGAAATTAACCAATCAGACGCATACTCTAATCTTACTCCATGTCTTCTAAAATTTTGATAGGGAGAATCCAATGGGGAAGGAGACAAATGTCGGCGGAGATCGAGAGGAATGGT
This sequence comes from Centaurea solstitialis, assembly GCA_030169165.1. Taxonomy (NCBI): domain Eukaryota; kingdom Viridiplantae; phylum Streptophyta; class Magnoliopsida; order Asterales; family Asteraceae; genus Centaurea; species Centaurea solstitialis. The sequence continues at coordinate 85,157,242 of CM058043.1, forward strand.
GGTCATAAACCACCAAGACTGGATTAGTTTATAGGACTTTTTAGACATGCTAATAAACCAGTTTATAAGACTTAATTTATAAAACCAACAAATAGAGTATCATTAAAATGTGTCACAACAAGTTTATAGAACTTTTTTAGACATCGTAAAAAGTTTTTAGGACACTTATAATACAAACCACCGTATTAACAATTGTGATTTAGTTATTTATTGTTTGATCATATATATTAATAACTATACACTAAAGGAACTTTTAATGTTCAATATTTTGATTGCATATTTCAATTTCTCAAGCCAAAAAATATATGAATATATATTATTTCTTGTTTCTTTAAACTTTGAGTTTTTTTATGAACCCATCAATTTTTAAATGAATGTAAACATATTTTTTAATATTTAATTTATTTTAATAAATTTGATTTTTGATTAGATATATAAAGTATTTTTTTAATAACAAGTTTATAAAAAACAACAACTGATGGACAACTTAATGGTCTGATGCATGGGTTATAGTTCCCATATGGTGAAGGTCAAAAGTTCGACTCCTACTAGAGTCCATTGTGGGGTAGTTATTATCTTTGGAGAGGTTTCCAACTGGAGTCATCGTGACTTGGTGCCATGATAGCACGATGATACTCCGTTGCACCAACATGCCATTAAAAAAATAACAAGATAAAAAAAACAAGAATCAGTTAAACTTTAGAGAAGATTTTATTTTTGGTCTCTAAAGTTTGTATAAAAACAAGTCAGTCTTTCATAATAATTGTTAGCTAAGATAAATATTTGCAAAAGCCATAAGCGTTGTGAAATGAAAAGTTAAAAAAGATCAATGTAAATATTTTATTTTAGGTACCAGATTCAAAATTTGATCAAATCACATAAACCACCAATATGATTCACTCTTTTTATTTTTATTTAAATTCTCATAAAACATTAAAATATCTTAATTATACCACCTTATTTTAGTTAATGGTTTAGCTAATTAAATTTTTTTAAACCTTCTATAAAATTAAGAGTAAATTATTTGGTCCTTATGGTTTACACTTTCTTCTATCTACAATGGTCTTAAAATCAAAGTAAATATATCAATGAGACTCCTGATTTTTATTTTCGTAAGCTTTTAGTCCCTCCTCCAAGAGAATAATAAAGACTCCATTAACCAAGTTAAATCTATGGGGGCATTTTGGTCTTTCATTCTTTTTTTTTTGTCTTTTTCTTAATAAAAAATAAAAATGTTATTGTTTTAATATTATTATATTCCAAGTGAGGCTCAAGTTCCCGCTTGAATATCTTTTCAAATGTCACAGCTCGAGTTTGATAAGAGTAGGTGCAAGAAAATAAGAGTAAGGTGAAAGAAAATGGGGTTACTATTCAAACCCCCTGAACCTTTTCCCACATTTCCCACCCCCTTTTCCTTTCTCACATCTCTTCCCATCTCTTTTTACACTCAGGAACATATATACAATATATATGTATAATTTACATTTTATTTTCCTAAACCTTTATAATTAGTTACTTTATACCTTTTAGTTTCTATATTTCATTTTTTTGTTTTAAATATATTAACACATATAATTATATATTAACTAAAATATGTTTAAAAATACATTTTAATTTTAATAAATTACACCATTATAATTGTATCGTCCATACCTTCAAAATGAGCCCAATATTGAATATTTTTTGATCTAATTATTTTATTATATACCATATATACAACGATTATATATATATTTTAAACGTATTTTAATATACTTTAAAAGTACATTTCATACACCTATAGCTATTTAGTTAATTTATTTTTCGCCATGTGTGTCCGCACTAGATGATGAGATTCAATATGACGATGAAGTTCAGATGTTTAGAGAAACTTTCACTAAACAATCAGTTCATGGTCGTAAAAGCATGTTGAAAAAGTTAAAGGATATGGTTAAGGCATCAAAAAAGTTGTTTCGTGAACCCTCGGTTTATAAAACCACTCGTTTCATAAAACCACGCTCCAGGCTTTACCAACTCTGAGGATTTTGGTCATCAAGAATCAACGAGGCATAGCTCCTATTTTCAACGACAACCCGCCACCCCAAATCCATATCTTGATCAAATCCGAGTTTATTTCATCCATATATTTTACATATAGAAAATGTCTTGGGTGATGGAACTGTGGATTTCGAGCCATATCCACTTGTTTAAGTGTCATGAAAACGCATGGGATGATATCCGTAGAGATTTAATGGTCGAACTAACTGAGCATCTACATTATTACTCTATTGTGTTTGGCAGCAACGAGTGTGGAAGAATTTACGAAGCGTTGATTTTTTTCCAGAAAGGCATATTTGCACCGGCTATGCATTGGATCGTTATGCCTGAAATGGCAATTCTAACTGCTTCAAGGTATAATGTCATACTCCATGTTCTTAGTATGAGAGGCAACGTGACATACTTACCACAAAGGACACCACCGCCGTCGTCATCATCCGATCACGTGTTAATTGTAATAGTACATGTTGATAATAACCATTACATAAAGGTGGTATTAACCGGAGAATACCAATGCCCACACTCACACACCATTGGACACGGACTCGACTTCTAGAGGCAAGTACATGGATTCTTCCATACCAACGAAGATTCGATGAGTACGAAGAATATATAGAGAGTACATGTAATCAAGATTATATGGATTTGAGTGAATAATCAAAGTTGGAATTTGTTGGAGTATCGTAGGTATTGACGAGACAAACTCGTGATTATGTTAAAAGATCTACGAGACGACTATAATGATATAGCTTGTTAAAAATATTAGCTTTATGTTAAAAAACTTAAAAGTTGTTTTTTTCTTTTTTAATAAGTAATAATAATAATTAATAATAAAAAAACCAACATGTTATAGCGGCTTATATATAACTGAATCCAAATATATTCAATATTGGACTCATTTCGAAAATATCGACAAGACGATTATATTGGTGTAACTTGATAAAATTAAAATGTAATTTTTTAACGCGTTTTAGCTAATATATAATTATATGTGTTAATATTAGTAAAATGTAAAATGAAAACTATTAAACTACAAGGTATTAAGTAATTAATTAAGAAAGTATAAGGGGCTAAAGGGTAACATATATATACATATCATTTTTAAAAAATAAATGTGAGAGAAAGGGGTGAGGATTTGTTGTAGGGGTGGAGAAAGAAGCCGCCAAAGAAAATAGCAAAGAAGAAGATATATACAACTTTCAATCTTCAAAATCCTGCGGAATAAATTTGTATTTTAAATAAAGCTTAATTTTAAAAATAAAATCGGAAAAGTCAAATTAAATTAAGATTAGTTCGTCGAAATTTGATTTGATTTTTCTAATTTGATTTTTAATTTTCTAATTACTTTAATTAGTCGAAATTTAATCTGTCACAAATGTTCACAAAAAAATATATAGTTTTTTAAAAAACTTCATAACTGATATTTAGTGGATTTCCGACCGATTCACGGTGGTGTTAAGTTTTGTTGATTTTACTGGATTCTCGTTGTAAATCCACCGGAAATATTTCGGACAGAAAATCCGCAGGAAACATGATCAAACCCTTTTCCTGAAGCATTGCTTCAGCTCACACAGACTCAATATGTGCTATACAACTGGAAGACACAGCTATATAGCTGTACATGGAGCTAGAAAATAGAAATAAGAGGATCTCATCAATTAAGTAGTTGTACATGTATCAAACAAAAATTGTTGATTTTTGAAGAAGCAGTTCATTTAAAAGCTTAAAATGAAACAAAAACATAAGAACAGATAATGATTTTCAAGACCATATATATGCACGATCAATGGCATGTGTCATCCAAGCAAGCCCAGCCGCCCCATTGGCCTCGTTGCTGCGGTGGACTTGGCGGCGTTCGCTTTTGTGCTTGAACGATTCTCACCGAACAAGAAAGGAGCGCAAGTGCAAAGAAAATAGCCAAGAAGAAAACGGTAACACCTTTTGAACTCATATTTACAAAACTGTTTGAATAACATTTAGCATTTGTTTGATATATATATACGGGTGGGTTCAAATGTGAACCACTTTTTGGTTGTGAACGTGAGGACAACCGAGAGCGCGAAACGTGGCGGATGACTAGGCGCCACGTCAAATCCACGGCGGATGACTAGGCGCGATTCATGGGAGGGCATTGAATTAAAGAGGGGGACCACACTCAAAGTTGCCACGTGTCGCGCTCTCGGCTGTCCTCACGTTCACAACTAAAAAGTGGTTTACATTTGAACTTTCCTCTAAATAATATATACATATATATATATATAGAGGAAAGTTCAAATGTGAACCACTTTTCAGTTGTGAACGTGAGGACAGCCGAGAGCACGACACGTGGCGGAGAGTAGTCAATAAAGGCGGCTTTGAGTGTGGTCCCCCCCCCCCTTTAATTCAATGTCCTCCCATAAATCGCGCCTAGTCATCCGCTATGTGACCTGATGTGGCGCCTAGTCTTCCGCCACGTGTCGCACTCTCGGTTGTCCTCACGTTCTGAACCAAAAAGTGGTTCACATTTGAACCCACCCCTATATATATATATATATATATATATATATATATATAGAGAGAGAGAGAGAGAGAGAGAGAGAGGTGAGTTCTTACGAGAACGATGTCAATTTAAGAAAACGCAAGGACGATTCTCAGCCACACATTTTCGGTTACTGTGGACGCGATCACGGAGGATTGACGCGATTCATGGAGGTGGAGATGGTTACAGGAGGGTGATCCGGTCAAAGTCGTCTTTATTGACCGAATGAGTGGTTGAGAATCGCCCTCGCATTTTCTCAAAAAGTTATGTTTCTGGCATGAACCTTTCTCTATATACGTGTCACGTATGTATATCGTTAAAGTCATTGGTTGGCGTATAATTTCTTGTTACAAGTCACTTGTCATTAATTCAGTTTACATGCATGGACACCTAACTCTATACATTTCAATGCAAGTTGCACCAATTAAACTTCCAAGCAGATACAAATAAGATAATATTTTTCATAAAATTTTACTTGAATACAACATTGTATTAGCATCCTTTTGTTAAAGTTAGTTTGTTTATATAGTGCTCTTAATAGAAATCAATAAAACAGTAAGGACCACACCAATGCACCATCATGGGTGGATGTAGGGGTGCCAATGAGTATGCATTCTATCACAATTTTTTTTTTCTTGAAAGCTTACGCCATGTTCCCTAGTTTAAAATCAAGAAAAAGAACGGAGAGTGGAGGGAAGGGGGAAAGTTATTCCTCCAAATCAGCCCACTTTTGGAAGGATGACTTTCAAGAGAAAAAAAGGATAAGTTTTTTTTGGAAGATGTATCCCAGACCACATTGGGCCCAGACTAATCCTCGGCAATTTTGGGCCGAAGCCCGACTGCTAAAGCATGCAGCCCGGGGTCGAAGCCCCTGTACCTCCAGAATGCGTCCCCCAGAGCTCGAACTCGGGTTCACCACTATGTAGTGCCCAAGCCTTACCACTAGGCTAACACTCCTTTGGTAAAAAAAAAAAAGATAAGTTATTTTTTCAAATATATTCTTTTCCTTTCCTAAAAAACTCGAGAATACATTTTTCCTTAAAAATCATTTCCTTTCATTCCTTTAAAAAAAACTCGAGAATAAGAACGTTAAGGATGCTAGAAGAATTTTGGTTCTTTACAATACAAGTACAAGAATATTTTTGTGGATCTACCTCTCATGGTCATGGTGGAGTTGATCATATCCTACAAGCTTTGCCATTTTATTCTTAGTGCGTGTTTTGACTTTAGTTTGCATATATGAATTCTTGCAACATTGTTGAAAATTCGCACTCACATCTTATCTTAGAATAATTCAAACGGTTGGAGTGTTTATGATAATGACTTAATTAGGGGCGTTTACTTGACACTTATTCGATAAGTGCTTATCAGTTCAATTTACTTTACGTGATGAAGATGACAAACACTAGAATCTTAATTGGTAAGAATGATAACATGAACCAAAAATTTTACCTGGTAAGCAAGATCGACAACTCTTACCCGGTAAGAGCTTACCAGAAAAATTGTTGCGTACGATACTGTTTTAAGAGACTAAAATATTGTCCGATATAGATGATAGTGTTCAATTTTACCGATAAACACTTACCAGGTAAGGGACTTTGCCGCTTCTTAAATAATTTTTTGTGAAATTACCAAAATCCAAGTAGCTAAAGTTTGATATCAAGATTCAAAGCTAAAATATGATTGAGAGTGTAACACAATAAATTACCAAGTAATATAATAATTTTTCAACCCATTAATAATAATAAGCAAACAAGACACCTAGATTTTTACATGAAAACCCATAAAGGAGAAAACTACTGGTTGACATCGAGATTGATCCACTATTACTTTGACGGTGATACATTTGAGAAGTTTCAAATTCAAAGTGGATGAATCTACGGAGTTCTTAGTACAAGGGTTTTCTAAATCTGATCTATTCAAACGAGATGTTAAATGAAAAGGCTTATTTTAAAAATAAAAATTATGAGAGAAAAGATAAATGAGAATGTAGTCTTCTGTTATTGCACCTAAACAACTCTAGATTTTGCTTTTAAATATATAGAAATATAGATTTTGGGTTCAACCACTATAAATTTTGGGTTCAACCCTTCATTGCCACATCAGTGCTACATCAGCTTTAATTTCTACTATCATACCCTTAAGCCATCACAAACCTTCTAAATCTCGTAACACAACAAGAGAGAGAGAGAGAGAGAGAGAGAGAAACAAGAAGAGAGAGAGAGAGAGAAAAAGAGAGAGGGAGAGAGAAAGAGAAAAGAAACGGGCTCGTGATCCCGCCACCTGAGCCCGCCAATACTGTAGCACACGAGGTCTAAGCCAGCCCGAACCCATGCCGAGCCGTACCACGACCTTATTATATAGTAACCATTCCTCTTTTTTTTTATACATCAATTGACCATTCATTTTCTTTTATGTAAGTATAAATGAATTTTTGTTTTTTATTGGTGATGCCATTGATTTTCACATTGTTTTCATACAACCTATCTTCTACATCTCTTTTTCTAACTCATTTTCGCTCACTAGATTTGTCCTGCTAAAAGGTCAATCTAGGGTATGAATTTTTGCATATTTTTAAATTATTTGTTACTGTGTTAAATTTTATGTATTTATTAACTTGTCTTTTTAGTGACATATACAGAACAAATTCTGAAAATCGATAAATATGTCAAAGAACATCAAAGCTTCATCACCAAAAGTATACACATATACGGTTACACGTAAGTCTTTCGTTCAACCACTACAATTTTAGTTTATTTTGACTTTGTCTACCTTGTAATTTCGTGATTTATTATCACCTTAATTCTCATTTCTATGTTTTCTTTTCTCAAGATTATAATTACAATGCTAAAAGAACATTTGAAGATTGTTTATTTTGAAATTACATTTTACTCATGAAGGGACAATAAATATACATTTCTATATTCATTTCTTGATTTGGAATATACTAAAGTTTATTTTTCGTGTTTCATTTGATAAATTAAAGTATCATGCGAATGTAAATCGGCTAATATTCTTTAAAGGTTGTTTTCTTGACCTTTAACGATTTTTTATCGTTGTTTAATGTTAGATTATTTTCATTTGTAGTTTTCCTTTTGTTCTTCATATAACGTAATAGTTCCAATACAAATTTGTTACAATCTAGTAGGATTGATATCAACTATCTATAATGTTATTGGAGACGATCGGTTTAGGAAATGAAGTTGGTGTGAATCACTTTTACACAAGAAAGTGGAAAAATCGAAAGTGTTTGACAATGACGAGTAACCATGTTCAAAGTGGGGTATGCATCGATGCGGATTTTACCCAGATTTAAAAATCACAGAAATTATTATTGATCAAGGAGAAGAAAATATTAAAAGAAACAAAATAAATGACTAAACAACAATAGGGGACACTTTTAATAATTTTTATTTTAGATTCTAAAATACTTTTACGCTTTTTTTATCCAAAAGTTTGCTCCGTTTGATGATAATAAGTATAAAATCATTCTATTTCATCCATGGTATCCATTTTTTTAAGATGATAATAATTTGTTAAAAGATTACAGAGTAAAGTAGGAATTTTATTCTTGTGGTTTGATGATTATAACTATTTTCGTCCCTATAGTTTAAAATTTGTTTTTTTCATCCTTGTGGTTTCAATTTGTTTCTATTTTCGTCTCTGCCTTTAACTCTGTTAACAAAATGTGTTATCAACAAAAAATTGAAATGTTACATATTCAGTCCTTTTGGTTTGTAGATTATAAATATTTATCCTTAAATTTTAAAAATTTTAAAACTTATATATTTGTATTTTTCTTAGTTTTTTATTATATTTTTATATTATATGTTATACATATTTTTAAAGACTATATATATACACAAGATTATATTATTCAGTTCTTAATATGTTTTTTAATATGATTTTAACAATAATACAATTATTTGATGATGTAAACCGTAAAGCATAAAGGTTTTAGCAATTGTTTTTAAAATTATTAATTGTTTTAGAATCGAAATGAATATATGTTAAATCATCTATTATAATTTAGCTTTATATCGTTACAGAATTATAGGTAAGCTAAACTTTAGTCTAAACAAGGCTAAACTATCTACTAATTTTTTGTTAACATAAATTTTTACCATAACATGGCGTGCGATGTCGAACACTGTTTTCATTAAAACGGATTACCAAGATAGCATACGGATAAACCAAGCAATCACAATAACAAAATTAAAAAGCATAGGAGAAGATTGACCAAAAGCAATAGTTACTCGAATTACTAATCCGATATATGGAATACAAGATGCATATATATTAAAACCAAGATCAATCGGTTTTATAATCATTATATTTATTAAAACTTATTTGTCTCAAGCCACCATTTGCTTTTTGTGGATCACATACCATCATTGTTAGATTTAGGCTTCCAGGCATTTTCTCCATCTTGCCCAACCACCCACACCCGGGTCTCTAACCGGTGGGTTTTGTGCGACAACCGTCATCATAGAAGAAATAAGAACAAGTGCAAAGACGGTAGCTAAAAGCAAACGAAAAACACAATCTAACCTCATCTTCCACAAATAAATAGCAAAATGAATTTGTACGTTTGTTAAGATATACTATATCTTTATATATATATATATGTGTGTGTGCATGCACGTATGCATGCATCATAAATGCTGGACTAGCCTATAAATTATTACTTAGAAAAGTCTAATGTGATTTAATCCAGTTTACACATATGCATTCACATCTAATTCGAGAATATTTCAACATAAGTTGCACCAAACTTCAAAGAAATTAGATACGTAAGTGAGATATTTGAATGAGCATAACTTCTTTGAATAAGTTTTAGTATCCAAGTGGGATCTTCTTCCCAATTGGTGGAAGGGCCAAGGCCTAGTCGATCTAAGTCTTGATTATAACAAGTGGTAAAAGGATTAGACGAGGCTTTGGCATAAGCGTACCTAAATAAATTGAATCAAACATGAAAACCGAAATACAAAACTAATTAATGGTTTGATGCTTGATTTGAATCATATCCACATATTAATGGTTAAAACTTAAAAGATTGGTTTTCGGGCTCTAGAGCCCATATATAGTTTTTTTTTTTTATGATCTTTCTTCAATCTCTGATTTAACTAGTACTTTTTAAAGTTTTTGGCAATTGAGGGAAAACATATAAAACCAAATAACCAGGATTGAATTGAGAGGATGAATTTTTGTCTAATAGCACTCGGTATTGTATTGTATGCATTTATTTCTTTGGATATGAAGAAGGTGTCAATTAATTTGTCAAATTAATTAAGTGTATATCTTCGATTTTACATATTATATACAAATATATATTACGTTTATATGTTGGTTTTTTGTTTACGTAAAGAATTTCAAAGATTATTAACAGAAGTTTAGTCGGTTACAAGCTCTCCAAGTCTATTTGCAACCTATTTGGCTGAAATGATCATACATGGAATCTCGGATGATTTGCTCACAAATCAATGTGAGTTTCGTAGGGAGAACTTGTCCTACATACGTCGGATCTAGAACTTGTTTACATTCAAATGTACAATATATTGTGAGTGTAAAAAACAATTTGGAGCCATTGAACTTATGTACACAATAGCTAGCATAGGCACGTCCTACAAACAACAACAAATTAAAGCATTCAAGTTGACCAATAAGTTGCTTGGTTCTAGCTTTTAAGTGTCAAGACTTTGGCTTTCCAAGTTCCTGATCAATTGATCTACATTTTTATTAAGATGTATTGGTGAATACACACATTGGAAAATTTCACCTCTTCTATTCTCACATGATTTAAGACAAGTGTTAAAAGACCAATAATACGGGTGTCAAATGTGGGGAATCGTCAGTAACGAAATCAGATATCTTTGAAAGGCGTGTAGTACTTTCAGATCGAATCAATTCGGTGGTTCTCCCGAATTATTCAATCGGATACAATTCAGAGATTTTTTAGAATTCTATGTATGTGTGTTAGAGATTTTCGTGAATCAGAGTAGAAAAACGATGACCAAAACGTATAGATAACAAGAAAACGGGTAACTGCCAAAAGGCAGTTTTTCTGTTATTTCTGATGGGTCAAAACCGGGTCAAATCCGGGTCGGATTAATTTTCTAAGTATTTTTCAATATAGCAACTTAGTGGAAATAAAATCCAGCTCGACCCCAGCCAGGGGCTGCCGCCCCTTGGACCCCGCTACCGGGGGCGTTGCCCCGGACCCCCGTTCATTAGGGGCTTCGCTCCTAATATCATAATAAATTCAAGTAGGTGTGCACTCCGCACCGCCAAGCCTAAATGATGTCTTATTATGATGAAATTGGTCAAACAAGTTAATCCAATTACACTAAAATATCCAACATCAAAAATAACCAAAATCGAGTGAACCAATGCCCAACCAATTAAATTGAATGAGGTTTGGGTTAAATTAGTTCGGTTTGGTTGGTGGCTATACTTTTCGTAATTCAGTTAAACCAAGTAAACCAAATAATGTGTTCTACTAGTATTTTATACATTTCATATTTATTAAAATAATTCAAATACATCTTATACTATAATTAGTGTATATTTTACATATGTTATTGTTATATATAATGTTTTTTTGCTTGATGGTAGATAATGTTTTTGTTATATTGCGTTTTTTAAATAGTAAGACGATCGAATTTAATTAACAAAACTTAAAAGCAAATGAGATCAAATATTAACCAAAAACACAAAACTAATTGCTCAAGAGGATAATATGGATATATGGAATCAAAGGTTCATACACATTAAAATGAAGATCAATTGTAATAATAATTACTCCATATTTCCCCGATACTTGTCTTTTTGGAAGACATAGCGGCATCTAACCAATGAACAACTACTACGAACACACACATACACACACGCACGCCTCGATCCCCGGCTGTATTAGGCATCCAAGGGCAGCCTGATCATTACTCCTTGGTGGTATTATTCATCATAAATGACCTTTTTTTTCGTTGTGGGCCACAGACCATCGTTATTAGTTTTGGCGAGTCGAGCATCCCCAACTTCCCCAACCACCGATACACTGGTTACCCCTTGGCGGTGGTGGTTGTCTTCGTTGTGCATTAGTTGTCACCATAGAAGAAATGAGAACAAGTGCAAACACAGTAGCCAACAACAACGTAAAAACACTCTCCAACTTCATCTTTACAAATAGTTTTGTACCTTTTGTTTAGATACATACATGATACATATATATACCCTTTGAGAAGTTTGACTATAATTGGGTTGCATTATTTGAAGATTGAGTCTCCAAAATGCGGTATTCTAAAATTGGCAAATTTTATGTAATTTACGATCACCTAACTTCCAGGAAAATATGCATGTATTTGGTCAAACAAAAAAAAGTTATATACAAATACAATTAATGGATTTTGGAGTTTAGTTTAAATTACTAAAGTAGGTGCTTAAAAATTCAGACCAACAACTCTGCCAGCAAAGTGATTTGCGTAAATATAAGAAGTCTTGGTGTGTTTCCAATTATTTTTGGAATGACTTTGCACTACAACGAAAATGACATTTGTAAATTGAAATATTTTGTACCCAAAAACTTGAAAAGACCGCCAAAGTGTAGAGCCAAAGCTGGTGAGGGTGAAGGGAGTACTCATCCGGTCATCCCTTTATCATATATTTCACCCCTTTTGCCATATTAGTTTTTTATTTTCTCTATTTTATATTATTTTATTCCTTTGAAACTCTTGCAGGACAAATCATTTTACCCCTCCACCCAACTAACTATTTAAAACAAGAGAGATAAACACATAAGAGAGAGAGAGAGAGAGGCGGTAAAAATGGGAATTTCCCTGCGGGGCCAAGCCCGACCCTGGGGCCATGCAGCCCGTGCAACCGCACATGGCATCAAAGCCCAAGGGCATCAAATTTCTATATAATGTTATTAGTATAGGTAATTAGTTTTAATAATTTATGAGTTGGACTCTATACAATTCCCAAGTATGGTATTATATTACACGATTTTGATTTAGTGGAATTCTTCATTATTCCATCTATGTTAGTTACTTTTGCATCAATTAAAGGATTTGAGAAATTGACAGATTACATATTTGCATTAAAATATCAATTAAGTTGTCATTGTACTCACTGTTTTTTTTATCAAAATCAATGGCCTTACTGTTTGTATTAGTCTTAACATATATAAACTTGCTGAGTTACAGTTTTTTTGATAACTTTAATATAAATATTCACCATTTTAATTAAATTAATTATAGTTTTTCTTGTTTTTTATCGTTCTATGCATGGAGATATCGTTTTAGGTGACTTATATTTATATTTTGTAATTTGGGGTTTTGATTCTTATGTCCCCTTTGTACTCTTTGTTTAGTTAATAGGGTTAATTACATGGGGTGTGTATCGAACTTGTCACGTTTTTTCATTGTATGTACTCAACTTTTAAAATTGCCATTGTATGTATCGAACTTGCTAAACTTTGCCATCGTATGTATCGGTTTACCTTCTAAGCAGGTAACCGGTCAATGGCAACATACATACAATGGCAAAGTTTAGCTTTCGTAACCATTGTATGTATCGAACTTGCTAAACTTTGTCATTGTATGTATTGAACTTGTTAAACTTTGCCATTGTATGTATCGGTTTACCTTCTAAGCAGGTAACATACATACAATGGCAAAGTTTAGCAAGTTCGATACATACAATGACAATTTTAAAGGTTGGATACATACAATGAAAAAACGTGACAAGTTCGATACACACCCATGTAATTAACCCTAGTTAATAAAGATCGGCGTAGGGATGAGCCACGTAGCTTGGCTAGCTAGGTTCCAAACCCTTTAAAAAATCGTATCGTTCATCGTTTCATTTGTTTAAAAGATTGAAATAGGGGCATAATTTTGCATTTTCGCACAGGACATCCAAAACTCTAGAAACGGTCCTAGAGGTGGCGAACCCGATGGGGTTGAAAAACTTGAGGCCGGTGGGTTAGGGGGCGGTGTTCCCCGCTGCCCCTATCACCATCACCCCGTTGAGCGGGGCTCCCTCTCCCTCCTCTCTAAGAGGAGAAAGAGTTAAAATTTAACCAAAAATGAGATTATTATATAAAATATTGATTTATAATTCAAAAAAGTTTGAAATAAACTTATTTGGTGGTTTGGAGCAACTTTTCATTTTTGTCACCTCAGAAAGCTTTCCAGGATTGATAAACGTTTTAGGAGAAGTATTGAAAATGTAAATTAATTAAAGAGATGTTAATTTGGTCGGAGATATTAAGTAAATAAGTAGTAATTTAATGGGAATGAAAATTTAAGTTTATAGACGGTTTTCCAACTAGAAACGACCTCAATGAAAAGTTGGTCCATAAAAGCTAGCAACGGTTAACCACAAGGTTTGTGGTGTAGCGGTAAGGCCTATGGAGGATGTGGATGGTATCTCATGCACCCCAGGTTTGAATCCCTTCGTGTGCATCTTGTGGTCAGGCTCAGAGGTGGATCCATAAATTTTTCTTTAGGGGGTCGGAGTATAAATAACATAACTACGAGAATCGTTAAGTTATTGCCGCTACCGGTTCCGATTGTTGACATTTTCCTATTCAATTTTTATCTTTTTTCTGGCAAATTAATATAACGTTTTCTTTCGTAACATCTTTTTGTTTTCTTAGCGAAATAATAAAACAATTAATGTTTAGCCCTAGGGGTGTAAGTGAGCCGAGCTGTTCGTGAGTTGTTCGGGATCGACTTGTTAAAAGCTCGACTCGAGCTCGTATTAAACGAGCCCGAGCCGAGCTCGAGCTCTATTTTAGGCTCGTTTAATAAACGAGCTCGAGCTCGAGCCTTTGTTATTAAGCTCGATTAGGCTCGCGAGCTTAAACAAGCCTCATTAATACATATAATATAATTATAAATAATTAAATATAGTATTTATAATATATTTAAGTTATTTTTAAAAATAAAATAAACAATAAATAAAAGTAGACAACTTTGTTAGAAATTAAACAAATTAGTAATGAAATCATCAAAACAAACGGATACACATAAGCTTTCTTATGTAATTGACCTAGTTGTTTGTATTTTTCTTTGAGTTTCGATGTGGGAAGTAGTAAAGAGAGAGCCTGCCGGGCCATCCCTTCCTCTAATACATTCTTTCTATTCCACATCGATGAAGTATACATTCTTTCTCTCTTGTTACATGAACCTCATTCCACACTATCCATCAGCCAACCCCTTTGGCAATGAGTCAGCTAACTTGGCTTGAGCCTAGGTTTTTGTGTATGTTAGTTTAAAAATTAACTAACTGTGCATGAGTTAAAGCTTTGGCCTGTTAGCTAAACGAGCTCATGAGCCGAGCTTGAGTCTTTTAAATATTAACGAGCTCAAGCTCGAGCTTGATTTCTAAGGCTCGAAACGAGCCGAGCTCGAGCTCGAGCTTTATATATTTAAACGAGCCGAGTTCGAGCTTGCTTAAGCTCGAGCTCGGCTCGGCTCGTTTACACCCCTATTTAGCCCTAAAAATTAACAACTTAACAATTAGACATCAAGAACAAACACTAAACACAACAATTAGTAATAAATATTATGGAGTTTTAAATAAATATATAATTTGTTTAAATTCTAATGGAGTAGTATTCTATAGTATTAGTATGGCTCAATAATTTTCATGTTTATTGTTAATATATAGATTCAATTGAGTTTTGAAAAAAATGTATTGTATCTTTGATTAAAAGAAATTAAGAAATTATGCATCGATAAATAATATTAATACTAGTTTTAAGACTTTTATCTAATAGTTTATAATATATGCTAACAAGTATCAATTTTCTTCCTTTATAACTTTTCACATTTGATGTTTAGGGTCTAGAGTTTAATTTACTGGGCTCAACTTTTCTATAGACTTAAGGGTTTTAATTAGAATTAGGCTAAAATTGGGGGTCAAAAACATAAAAGTCTTAATAAAATATAGGATAGGTTATACAAACTACACTTCATGTGAGGATCTTATGGGGGCTAATTGACCCCCAAGTGAATGAATAAGTCCGCCTCTGGTCAGGCTTAGTCTCAGATGGCCGAATTTTCTTTCAGTATCAAATTGCCAAGGATGTAGTCTAGGCGAAGCCTAGATGAACCTTAGCAAAAAAAAGCTAGCCACAGTTTTTCGACGGCTTTCGAACTGTTTACACTACCGATGGTTGATACTGCCAATGGTTTTTCGACTGTGGTGGAAGAAGGGGAAGAAATAGAAGAAAGTGGTGGAAAACCTTTATGTAACTGTTAATAATAATAAAGGGTTAATTACATGGGTATGTATCGAACTTGTCACGTTTTATCATTGTATGTACTCAACTTATAAACTTATCATTGTATATATCGAACTTGCTAGACTTGCCATTGTATGTATCCAACTTTATCAAACCTATCATTGAATGTATTCTACTTGTCACGAAAGAGTATCGAACTTGAGGTTTTGATAAAGTTGGATACATACAATGGCAAATTTAGAAAGTTCGATACATACAATGGTAAGTTTATAAGTTGAGTACATACAATGATAAAACGTAACAAGTTCGATACATACCCATGTAATTAACCCTAATAATAAATTAGTCTATTCCCTTGGCTATGAAGCTAAATTAAATGTATACAATTATATTATCCTAAATTAAATAGGTAGGGTCATGAAGCAAGAATATTGGAATTAATACGAACCAAAGGAAGCCATTCTTGTGCCTCTTATCACTCATGGCCCCATTCAAATAAAAAAGGGAAAAGTACACCAAAATGTATTCAACTTGTCACGTTTGTATCATTGTATGTACTGAACTTTAAAACTTACCATTTAATGTACTGAACTAGCTAAACTTTGCCATTGTATGTATCCGGTAACTTGTTACCTATAAAATGTTGACGTGTACAGGTTATATCTGATGTGTAATTTTATTTTTTTATTTTTAAAAGAAGTAAATTACAAATTTGGTTCCTGAGATTTATAAAATCCAAGAAATTTGGTCCATGGAGGTTAACTTATACAAAAACCAATAAATTTGGTCCTTGAGGGCTAAATTGTACAAAAATACAAAAGCTCACCCCTCTCAGCTCTCTCTCATTTGCGACTCAAGAAAGTCGCCGGGCCCATCTCCGGTGACACCACCTCGTGTATCCACCATTGTCACCGGCGACACCACCTCGAGCATCCACCTTCATCTCCGGCGACACCACCTCCGGTGAACTCTATCTCTCTCTATCTATCTCTCTCTCGTTCCAGATCCGGTGACCTCCACCTTCCAGATCTGTGGTGGAAGATTGGAGGTCCCCCGACGACCTCTATCCAACTGCCTCCAAACCACCACCTCCGACGACCTCTATCCCTCCGGTGACCTCCACCTTCCAAATCCGGTGTTAGGGTTGAATCGAAGGAAGAAGACGATGGAGGAGAAGAAGAAACTAACGACGGGGGTGGTGATGGTGGCGGTGGTTTGAAGGCTGGTGGCAGTAGTGGTGGTGGTTGTGTTGGTGGTGGTGGGTGATGGTGGTGGTGGGTTTGGTGCCGGTGTTGGTGGTGGTGGTGGTGGCTGTAGTGGTGGTGAGTTTGGTGGCGGCGGCGGCGGTGGTTTGGAGGGCGACAGTTGTAGTGGTGGTTTAGAGGAAGTGGTGGGGGGTGGTGGTGGTGGTTTGAAGGCAATGGTGGGGGTGGTGGTGGTGTTTTGGTGGCGGCGGTGGTTTGCAGGGAGGTGGCGGTGGTGGTGGTTTGTAGGGCGGCGGCGACGGTTTGGAGGCCGACGGCCGTGGCGGTGGTTTGAAGGGAGGCGTCGGTGGTGGTGGTGGTTTGGAGGAAGTGGTGGGGGTGGGTTTGGTGGTTTGAAAGTAGTGGTGGGGGTGGTGGATGTGGTGGTGGTTTGGGTTTATATTAATATTTCAAAACAGGTCCTTGAACCCATTTAGTAAATTAGAGGGATGAAATTTGTAATTTACTCAAATAACAATGAGTTGGCATCTATGTGGCATCCTATGTGGCTAAGTTACCGGTTACCTTCTTAGTAGGTAAACGGATACATACAATGACAAGTTTAGCAAGTTCAATACATTAAATGGTAAGTTTTAAAGTTCAGTAGATACAATGATAAAACGTGACAAGTTGGATACATTTTGGTGTACTTTTCCCAATAAAAAAGGAACATGCATCCATCAAGGCTCAATTCTAGTAGTCCACAACAATTATATGGCTACTGAGTTAGTTAAAGGCTAATATCTTATAACTATAATTTGCTAGAATTAGCTTGGGCATAGCATAAGACACCCTTTCAAAAAAACAACAACAATAGCCATAAATTGAATTATCAACAATGAAGATAATGCAAAAAATATAACCTTTTTTAGGAAAATTGAAAGCAATGTCAATATCATCAACTAGACAATGCAACAATCGAAACTACAAGATAAGATGCCTAATTAAACAAATTATGTACTCTAATAAATTACACCTAAACAAATTACACCAATTCACAACTTGTCTAAGGATATTTAGCATTTGTTTCGGCATGTGCTAGTGCGCGCGCGCACACACATATATATACATATATGGGTTAAGTACATGGAAGTGTATCGAACTTGTCATGTTTTATCATTGTATGTACTCAACTTTAAAACTTACCGATTAATGTACTGAACCTGCTAAAATTGTCATTGTATGTATCCAACTTTATCAAAACCTACCATTTAATGTATTCAACTTGTCACGAAAGTGTATCCAACTTGTCATGAAATACATTAAATGACAATTTTAGAAAGTTCGATACATTAATTGGTAAGTTTTAAAGTTGAGTACATACAATGATAAAACATGACAAGTTCGATACACTCCCATGTACTTAACCCTACATATATTATATAATCTTAAAAGTCTCTTTCTCCTATATATGTCTTTGTAAATATTTGTGTTCACAGTTCACACACACCTAAGACTAATAAAAATATATCTCAACGTGTCTCTTCTTCCCTCACTTCCTCACAATTGAATTGGCCCCTCTCGTTCCTATATGGCTTTTGTGGCATTGTCTCGAATCAAAACCATTTTATTCCTTTAATATAAAAAGTTATTATTACAAAAAATATTACCATATCAATTTGTTGTGAGTCATAGATATAAGATAAAAGTGAAAAAATATACTTATAGACGGTAACTTCATTAAAAAGAATATATTCAAAAATAAATTTGGATTAGTATCTTATGCAAAGTATCATGTCCAATGAAAAATTGTAACAAAGATATCTGAAACATCATTTCAAACCACAAAAAAGATGTTTTATAGATAAATCAATAATTATGAAAAAACACAGAGAGAAAATGAAGATATAGATATATAAATCTTAAATTAAAACAACATAAGCAAAAACCATGATTTTGTGGTTATTTCTTTTTACAACTCTTACAATGGTATCTTTTCTTCTTATGAACCATGCATCTCACCACCATCAACAATTAGGATTACCCCAGCAACCCCAACCACCCCTACGTGGTGGCGGTGGCGGTGGCACCACAACTACGACTTGTGCCTGGACAACTGTCATCGTAGAAGAAATAACAGCAAACACGAAGAAAATAGCCAAGAAGAAAGTAATAACGTTCGTCATTCTCATCTTCATAAATTGTCGAACGATATTTAACATTCGTTTTAATTGTACATCTCCTTCTCTGACTAATACATATATATAACCAAAAGGTAAAAACTCTTTGTCCTATAATTAAACTATTAGATACAAAAGTCCTTGTAAATATTCATGTTTATATGCACCAAACCAAATTAAAATATATAATTCAACACAAGTTGCTCAAAATTTCCGAGAAGCTACATGAGAATGATATGTTAATTTGCATGGGAGGATCAAACTAGTTACAAAAAGATACTATTCTTATCTCCAATATAAAAGAGATGATGGATTGGGATGTGATTACAAAAAATTAATTTCATATATATGAGGCATAAAATAAATAAGCGTAAGTGTTTTGTATGATCAGTTAAGTTTATGGGGAAAACAAAAAAGTTTTTTTAACTAAAAGTATTACAATAAATTTATATCACGCTATTGAATGTCACAACAAGTTTTTAGAGACATTTTCCAAAATAAGGTACTATACTAACTAATTTTATTGAACACTTTTGAGAAGTATCCTATATAAACTCATTTTTTATAGAACACTTGTCTTTAAATGACACATTTTCAAATAGTGTCTTATTAAATAGATAATAGGTTGTTTTATTTGAAACATGCTATAAACTTTTTGTAATACTTTTTTTTATGTTTGTATCTATAAAACACTCTATTATAACATTTATTTATTTTAGGTATCTTATAAACTAAATTTTGTTGTAGTGCATCTGTAAGGATTTGATATGCATATAAACCGATAATACTTCGATCTCAATTCTTTCCGTGTATGATCATGTGTGAGTTTAACATGTCCTAGCTACGTACATTGCACTTCTATTTCCATAACCGATTAAGCTATGTCTTTTTATTTAGAAAGTCATGTTATGTGAACAAATTTAAAAATCTTGCGACCATTTTGTTTAAAATTTTAATTTTTAATACATCATCATTGTCGTCGTTGGTGTTATTTAATGTATGCTATATATAGAAATGAAGTTTTCAAACTTTGACACAATCAAATAATTTGATTAAAAAAATAACCTAATAATTTATTTAACTAAATTAAAAATCGTAGAAACTTCGTCAAAGTTACAAAAACCACAAGTCGTTGAAAATACATTTGCATTTATAAAATTAAACTGAAAAAACATATAAAAAGATATACAAGAAAACATCTAATCAATTTAGTCATGGTATTAATGTTATATAAACCCTACGTATATCTTCCTTGTTAAAATATAATCTAAAAAAATTTCAAGTTCTAAAATGTACATTGCATGTAGGATCAGACTTGAGGTTAGATCTTGCGAGTTTGCGAGAAATGAATATGAGTTGAAATCACAAATATTATAGAGAGAATTGTTTGCGTTTAAGTTGGTATTTAACCCTATACACCACACAACTTATTTATATACAGTGTTTTTGAGGGGTTTAGAAGGCAAACAAATAGATAGAATGGAAAAAAAAAGGGTCAAAAAATGGCTATTGAACGGCTAGTTTTTTTAAAAATTGGTTACAGTTACAGGCCAACCAGTTACAAGCTAGTTATAATCGGTTACTCAATTCCCCCCAAAAATTCTTAATCGATTACCCATCGTTCCGGTTATCGATTAACCGATCGGGCTGGACCAGGCACATTTGGCCACCACTACCTAATAGTAGAAAAGTATTCCCAAACCACTTTGACAACTTCATACTTTTATTTTATATTCAGATTTAGAAATATATAAGAGCACATTTAAAAATTAAACGGGTGTACAACTATTACCAGTAAAAAGTTTTCCATTATAACGGGACGATTGAGAGGGCACCCATGCACCCCCTACTTTATTAGTAGGTTAGCCCCACTTGTTCATCGTATATTAATTTTTATATACTTTAAACCTGCTGGATGTAGAAGATGGCATGGGATAATGAGTGTTAAATTTTTGCGAGAAATGTGATAAGTATGTTTAAGCTATTGATCACTTTTAATTAAATACCCTCCAATGAATTGCGGTTAAGAAAGGAATTGATATGATGCATTTAGGTGCATATGGTTTTGGTGCATCTCATCTTAATTATTAATGTTCGTCAATATTTGTCATTCGAGAGTTTTTTTTTTTAATGGGAAACACGCACATACCCACTAACCCTACTCCTAAATCTACACCAATGTCCAGAACGGGACTCAAACACACAACCACAAGGGAGAGGGACACACCACCTAAAACTACATCAAATGCCGTTGGGAAGCCTTTTGGCTTGTCATCCGAGAGTTGATGGCCACTTCATATACTTCTCATAAAAAATAACACTTATTATCGAAATGTAGAGATGAACAAAACAATTACGGCATTGAAATGTAGAGTTGACATCCCTAAATAGAGATCTTGACTTAGTTAGGGGTAGCTTTTGACTTAGTTCAAAATGTACCTTTGCATTGATGCTGATGACTGATGAGATCCCCAAGGTGTAAGATTTCTTCATTTTCATTTAAGAAATCAAGAAGACTTTGTATACTTTTTAAAAAATTGAACAAGTGTGAGATATAATAATTAACTAATTAAGCATAAGATAACTTTAAATTATCTTAAACATATATCTCTCAACATATATGACTGTTATATAGAGATGAACAAAAAAATTACGGCATTGTGTCCAAACTAACTAAACAAAAAGATGGCACTGACTATAACTGATATATAGTAATGAAGACGAACTTGATGATTGATCAATTCTCATCTACTTCTATATTTCTCATCTAAAATGGCCGGTGAACAACACGGCGCGCATCTAACGAACAAATTGCCCAAGTGCTTGAACAAATAAATTTATTAGATTTTTTGGAAAAAAAAAACCTCTATTTCCTGGTTTTGGCGTGTATAGCCCATATACTAACAATCCAAGTTGATACTGTAGCTTCAGAGTCCACTATATACATAGATATTGTATGTATATGATTAAAGCTATAATGATGATAGTCTTCACGATAGATTTGTCTATTTGAACATATATATGCGGCGAATTTTGTTGTTGCAATTGTTTCTTTTTGTTGTAATGCTTACAGAGCGGGATGGACGGTCGTACAGAGAAAGGCAAAAAAATGTAAAAATATGAGCAAATGAAATAGACATAAAGAAAAAGACCAAAATATCCCTGACATGTCACACACTCTACGGAACAACTCAATGTCCGTTAGAAGATAAATGAACCGTGCATCGTAATTAGCAATTGCGATCGTCCCATCATCCCCACCATGGTGGTGGTGGTATTACGAATATTTTTTCTAGTGTTGGCCCTGCTACCACTGCAACTCGCGTATGTACAATTGTTAATGCAAAAAAAGTAAAGGCAAGTGCAAAGAAAATAGCCAAGAAGAAAGCAATAACACCGTTTGTTTTCATCTTCACAAACTGTGGAATGATATTTATCATTTGTTTTCTCTCTTTAACAATGGCGGATTTAAGGGGTGCCGATGGGTACCGGTCCAAGAAGCTATATCTCGAATCTCGTATTCTTATATGATCGAATGAATTACAAAAAGGGGGAAAAGATGTACACAAAACAATTGTCTTCAATATAGAGCAAAGCGTTGGCACTTTGTCTCATTTTGTCAATTTTAAAAAAATCGGGTTTGGGGTAATATATCATAAAATTGGATCCATATTTTCTGAAACTATTTATAATGAATACATGTGGTTGTGAAATTACATTTGGAAAACCCAGTCATGAGTCAAGTCTTTGGAACACTATATTTGAAAAGTCTTGTTATTTGAATGAATGGTATAGTTATGTATATATCAAACTATAGAATAATAATAATAAATGATATGAAAAACTTTATACATCACATTAGAAAAAGTCTTCAACTATAAAAAGTTTGATTTGTAAAAAGTTTTTTATGGTATCAACTTAGGGTAAGTTAGATTTTTTATCCTTGTGGTTTGATGAAAATTCGGTTTTCAATTCGTATCTGATCTTCATTATGGTTTCGGCCATTGTGGAATTTGCAATTTGATAGAGTACTTGTTTTTTTTTTTCTTATTTTGAAGAAAATTTGATAAGTACTTAAAAACAAACACAACAGTATTAATAACACAAAGTTTTGGTGCAAAGGTTTGGGACTCGTAACACTTGATATTAGATTTTTCTTACTTCGCCAAACTCGGTAGTGACTCTCCATGGTAATGCCATACTTGGTAGGTCATTTGGATGCCATTGACAAACAAATGTTCCCTAATTACATCAAGAGTCTGGAACTTAGCATTTCCACATTTCTTACAAGGACAACGACTTAGACCCCGATAATCAAGGTGATTTTTAGCAACTCCAACGAACTCCTCAACACCATGTCTATATTCAACTGATAGGCGATTTGCAGCACGTGTCCAACTTCGGTCAGGTGTCATCATCTGTAAACAAAAAAAAAACATATATATATATTTATGCACATGGGCTGGTCGGGTTTAGTTTTATGAAGATACTTTTCTTTCTTGTTTTGGTTTTATGGTGTGTGGAGGGTGGGTGCTTTTGATGGGTCAATCTGATCGAGTTATGTTTTTATTGAATCTAACTGATGTTTTGGTTCAACCTTTGTTTTCAGGTTTTGATCGGTTCAATTTTGGCACTCTGTTTGGTGTTTTCCTAGACTGTGAGTTTCAAATGTTAGATCTTTTATGGAGTTGTATGAGAATGGAAATGACATTAAGGGTGTGTTTGGTACACAAACATGACAGAATAGAACAAGACAGAACAAAACTGGACAGGGGGTAGGATGGAACATATTTGTCCCACTCTTGTTCTACTTAGTAGATCGATTTCTCATCAACGGTTGATAACCACTTCTCATCAGAACCCAACCCTATATATAAGGTTGGGTTCTAGCGAAAAGTTGTGGATAACCATTAACGTAAGAAGCGTGAGAAGTGGTTATCAACCATTGGATGAGAATTGGATGTATATTAAGATGAGATGCACCAGATCAATTCTCTTCTAAAACCTAATTTATAGGAGGGCATGAGATTAAAAAAGTAATTCAGTTCCGTTCTAGAGTGTTGATCTTTTCACTTCTAAAACAGAATCATTATATCATCATCCAACTCCTGGTTCTTCAATTTTTGTATAAAATATGAGTTTCTGTTATGATAGATTATGCTTAATTCTTGATCATCATATTTCCTCTGCCTAGCTTACATTTGCAAATGTTACACATATATATAAGCTTCTATTAAATTGACCTTTACATTATTCTTTTTCTATACATGTAAGCTTGGATATAAATGAATCAACTCAAATACAAAAGCACACTACATACCCTTGTTTATGGTATATATCCTAGCTACTAGTATGGTTAAATATTTCAATTATAAGATTGGAGCTTATTTGATGAGTTAATCGAGTATAGTTACAAAATTGCAAGGTTATGCTTAATTTTCTAGTCAAATTTAGCAGGAGCTATACATTTATATGCAGACTACAATTAAACACACATTCAATAAAAACAGTAACACACATTCAATAAAAACAGTAACACAAATTCAATGAATGATACATGTACTCATAAAATACATAGCTAGAGGGAGGTTCAAACGAGAAACATATCAATTTAAGAAAACGTGAGAAGCAATCTCAGCACTCATCTCGGTCAACAAAGGCGGCTTTGACCGGTCCCCCCTTTAATAATCTCTACCCTCCCATGAATCACGTCAATCTTCCGCGATCACGTCCACCGTAACCGCGAGATGAGTGGTTGAGATTGCTCCCCACGTTTTCTTAAATTGACATGCTTCTCGTTTTCTTAATAAACTACTAAGCCTTACTTGATTGATTGATTGGTCTTCTCTCTATTTCACACTTCTGAAATTTAATTTTTCCTATTTGAGAGAGATGGGAGGAGGTTTGTTTTCCTCAAGTTATATGGAGATCTACTTCCTCTTCAAGTATATATATCCAGAAGCATTTGAAGAGTTCTTCCCCTTTCCTCGCTCATATATATTTATCCTTTTTTTTAATTAATTTATCCCATTTTTTCCTTTTTATTCAAGCCTCCCCAATCCCTCTGAACCTAGCTTAGCTTTGTGATACTAAATAATGATTCTTTATTGTAAATATTAGAAATTACATATTGAAATATAGCTTCAAAAGTTATGTATGCATCGTTGTATCCTATTATTTAATATTCAAATAATCGATTTTAAAAGAGCAACAACTTTATTAAAGGTAGGGGTGAGTAGCGCATCTATAATTGGTACCCAGTAATATCGGTGTCGGGAATTTTCGGTATGGTACCAGTTTGGTACGATATTTGTCCCATGCTCCCCCTAGATGTTTATTGTTAATAATCTAGGTATAGTTAATTACTTTGGTTAATACAAATTAGTGATGGGGTACTAGTACCGAAATAGCAGCATCTGTCCATATACCTTTAATCGGTCCCAGGGGCGGACCTACTTAGGTGCCAATGGTGGCACGTGCCACCATACCATTCCTCTGTAGCAGTGCAAAAAAAGATGGGGTCGTGAAAGGTGCCACCGTATTAATTTGCTGTGTGCAACCATAAATATTTTGAAACTGCAATTATGACACAAATCTTCCTTGGTTGAAGTGGTAAGTTTCTTACTTTTCAAAGGGGAGGTCATTGGTTCAAATCTTGTTAGGGTAATTTTTATAGTTTTTAGCTTTTAATATCAAATCTTTTATGTTTCTAAAAAATTTGTACTAACAAGAATCAAACCCGAGATCTTTCATTTAAAAAGCAAAGAACCAACCACTAAACCAATATTGTTTTTATTAAAAAAAATTCTATTGATGTTTTTATTGTCAAATGGTGCCACCGTTTAAAAAAAAAATAGGTCCGCCCCTGATCGATCCGGTATTCAGTATTGACTTTTTTTTATACGGTATCAGTCCTATGTTATTCATAATTAAAGGGAAAAAAGGTACAGAGAAAGGAAAAGCCAAAGTTTCTGCAAGACACATTATCGATCTCAACAAAGTGATCAACAAACTCAACATAAGGTCTAGACCCACAAGGCCTAATAGAAAAACAAGGACGGACGTGGTAGCATGTAGAAAGCATCAATGACATAAAAAAAACAGACCAACAATCTAAAACAAACCATCCATTGTTATCAAATATATAGAGCTTATAACAAAATAATTATATAAGTGCATAATCGGGATTAAGTCTTTTGAGTAGTTATTCACTGTGTTAGAATATGTGGAACCCTTAGATTGATCTCTCTAAAAGAGCCCTTGAGGAGAGAAGGGGCCTAGAGTGGTAGACCTTGGCTCTGATACCATGTTAGAATATGTGGAACCCCTAGATTGATCTCCAAAAGAGCCCTTGAGGAGAGAAAGGGGGTTCCAACATGTATAGTGAAGATTTGGTCCAAGTCTAGCCGATGTGGGACTCTAACACACTGCTTTTTTCAATCCTCAACGAATTCATGTTCCACTATTTGTGTGTGGGAATGTGAGTATATACTTAAGTATTAGCGTTTTATCCTTTTTATTTTCTTGCATATTATCATCGTTTATCTCTCATGTTATATATTAAAAAGGAAAAAGAAAATCCTCACACCTTACAAAATTATGCTTTGAAACGCACATCACGTGTCATAATATATTAACGTGTTACACACGGTAAGTTAAACCTTAGAATGATATCATAGGGGTTAACTTAGCGGCAAACCTTAACCTCAAAATCATAACACGTCATAACGAATTACTTAGAACCATGAAATAAATAAAACAATATATAAAAATTCATACCATCTGGTATATTAATTAAAAATCTTACAAGTGATGAAGTACACATAAATAAAAGTATTCAAATTGGGCCAAATCATTCTTCAAATGTAAAAATCAAAATCATCAAATCGGTTAAAAGTATAAAAAAGCTAAAACATTTAAATCGAGCAAAGACAAGCTAGAAAATGTATGTGCGGGAGTCAAAAAAAAATTGGAGACCTTATTCCAAATCACACATCGGAACATCTTCTATCACAACTCTAAACAGGGTTCACAAAAATGGTATCTTGGATGAACCAAAGTAATTAATTATACCAATTTTAAATTGTACTATGTTCTTATTTTAACTAAAACGGATTAAAAAGATAACATGTGGATATTGGATAAGCAACCACAATAACATTACTAAAAATTATATGAGAAGATAGCCCGAAAGCAATAATTGCTCAAACTAGTTTATGAGATATATATGGAAAGTACAACATATATAGAGAGAGATATATATATTAAAACCAATTAAGATAAATTGGTTTTTACAATCTTCATGTTTATTAGAAATCATTTGTCACAAAGGACCATTTTGATCACATACCATCATTATTAATTAGTCTTGCTTTGGCGGGCTTTGCCAGTTTCCCCAACCACCATGAAAGGGGTCGTGAGCCGGTGGATCTTGAATTTCTTGTGCGACAATTGTCATCATAGAAGAAATAAGAACAAGTGCAAAGACGATAACCAACAACAACAAAAATACAGCATCCAACCTCATCTTTCACAATAGCACAATGAATATTATACGTTTGTTTAGGTTATACTATATGTCTGTATATGTCTATATATATATATATCCATAATGAGTTTTGTGGTTATAACATATCCTACATTGAACCCGTCTTTTTCTTACTAAACAGTGTGGTAGTAAAGGATGGAAGCTATTCATCATTAATGCATACGGTTGTGAAAAGAGACAAGGAAAAAGAAGGCATGGATATCTATAGAAATCTTGTTTATATGCACTTTGAATTTTTCAAGAAGAAAGAGAAGGTAAATTATTGCTAAAGGATAAGTAGAGATTGCATTTTAGTTGATCATAACGTTTTTTAAGAACATCTATAACAAATTTTTTATAGGTAAATTTGATCAAAGCAAATTTAAAATCTCTAAATAAATGACGCTAAACTCTAAGAGCATCTCCAACAGCATTGCTAAAATAGAAAAAATTGAGTTTTTCTATAGAGTAAATTACAAATTTGGTCCCTGTGGTTTACCAAAAGTCTCACTTTTGGTCCCTACAGTTTCAAAATTACACTTTCGCCACTCGAGTTTACATTTTCGTCCGGATTTGGTCCCTGCGTGTAACAGACATTAAAAGCGTGCCGTTAGGGCACATCACGTGCAAGCATGCGAGGGTAATTTGGTCAATTCCACTCTCCTCTCTAAATTACTCTTCTGCCTTGAAAGTTGCAATTGAAGCTTGCTTTGAAGTTGCTCTTTTAGGGCTCCAATAGGAATAGTTGGGTTAGGGGCAATTGTTCCCTCTATTTGTGTTGAGAGAAATGAAGATGTACACTGTCTTACTTTTCTGCTTTGAAGGCATTTATGTACATCATTGTAGGTTTTTACCACCCACGTTTTCTCCTCACCATTAGTAAACACATGCAGTACCAAGGGCAGATGGGTCCCTAACCTTTTGACTTTGACTTTGACTGGCTACTTTCACCAACTCCTTCATAGTATATTGGAACCTTACCCTTGCATATAACCCTCATCCTACCACTGTCATTCTTGAGTATTGAAAGATCTCTCCTTGTTTCAATTGAATGTTTGGCAAACCTCTCTTTAATCTCTTTTTTATTACCAAAACTCTGCCCAACATAAAAATTTATACCCACTTCCATATCTTGATGCTCCTTTCTTACTTCTCTTAACTTACCCTTCCTAGGACCCTCAAAGTCTGAGTCATCTGTACTGTAAAATGCATCAGCTTCAAGTTGATCATCTTCTTCAAACATCTGATCCTCAACTAATTCATGTTTACTGCCCAACCATTCAATATCCCAATCTATGATGGAACTAAAGTTTGTCATGTATACATCAACCTCAGCCATTTCCTCTTCCTGGTAATCTGAATCTTCACTATCATCTTCATCTGCTACCAATGGTTCTTTCACAGCTTCGTCTACTACCAATGGTTCTTTCACAGCTTCATCTCCTCTAAATGGTTCTTTCACAGCTTCATCTCCTCTAAACGGTTCATCCTCAAAACCCCAGAATGGATCAAACTTTTCATCTCCTATAAATTGATGTCCTAACTTAGTGTCATCCTCTCTGTCAACAATTGGCTCATCAACCCTGGGACTAGTGTCATCCTTTCTATCAATATTTGGCTCATCAGCCTTGGGACTAAATTCCTCTGTTCCAGGCCACTCTAAAAGTAACCTCTTTTTGCATGAGGTACTAGTGTCATCCTTCCTAACAACATCGTCAACATCATCATTAGGAAGTTCCTCAATCACAACCCTTGGTTTCAAAATGGGTGACTTGTTGTAGGTGAATACAGTTGTCCTAATTTGTTCAGTGTATACCTCAATAACCTTATTACTTAAGGTGAAGTCCAAAAGGTTCAATACATCTTGATCATTTCCTAAGGCTCTAAGTCCAACATCCAAATCATTTTCAGGGATAAGAAAATGGTAATACATGGGGTAGTTACCAGTGTAACCAAGCTCCTTCACCATTGCATTAATCTCATGAACACTGAGTGTATCACCATCTACCCAATCAACAAAGTTGGTCTTACCTTGTACATACTGCCTTCCAGATCGCTTTGTAAAAAACCCACCATGATGTATCTTCAATGTAAACAACTCAGGGTAATCCTCTGCAAAATCATGGAAAAACACATGATATTTAGTTCATCAAAAAACGTAAAAAAACATCAAAATAGGTCAAAAAACATCAAAATAACTTACTATAAACTTCCAGAATATCAAAGTATTCATACACTGCCCTAATCCTCCACATTGTCATCTGAATTTGATGCTTCAAATTTGATCGTATTTTGGGAGAGTAATTTGGTAGAGAAGACGAAATTGAGATTTTAGGTTGATTTTGGTAAAACCCGTACATATAAAGGAGAGTAATTTAGAGAGGAGGGTGGAATTGACCAAATTACCCTCGCATGATGTGCACGTGATGTGCCCTAACGGCACGCTTTTAACGTCTGTTACACGCAGGGACCAAATCCGGACGAAAATGTAAACTCGAGTGGCGAAAGTGTAATTTTGAAACTGTAGGGACCAAAAGTGAGACTTTTGGAAAACCACAGGGACCAAATTTGTAATTTACTTTTTTCTATATAAATTGCTCCAACAGCATTGCTAAACCATTTGCTACAATAGAAAATATTTGAAGTTTTCTCTAAATATAGAGATTTCTCGAAAATCGCTAAATGAGGAGAGAGAAACATTATTTTAATGTATTTCACCAATGATATAATTTATTGTTTAAAAGTTTTTAAAAAGTTTATTGGATTAATAAATATAATGTATATTTTAATAATATAAATGAAGATAGATTCTTTAACATGGCAAAGCTGTTAGAGATTAAAAAATAAAATTTCAAAGATTTTAATATTTTATTTTTATTTTAAAAAAATATAACAAAGTTGTTGAATATGCTTTAATAGCTAGTCTCTTTAGTTTGGAGATAACATAATTAATCAACTAAAATATTTTTTAAATTATAATTTTTTATTCCACCTCACTTATTATAAAGTCCAACATTCTCGTTAAAAGGGTCATTGTGTATTTGTGTCCACATATATTGTTTGGGATCATAACTAAGGCTTTGATTAATTTTCAACACTCACTTGCCTTATTATAGCGAGTTATACTTGCTTTTGAACCAAATACCCAATATTATATAAGCGTCACATTTGCTTTTTACTATTTACTTAAAATTAATCAAAACATATGTTATACTCAACTCAATCTTAACCACACTCTTTATTTATGAAATAATTAATAAAGCAAAGAAAGAAGAGAGAGAAAGGGGTGAGGGGTGGGGTAGGATGGAGTGTGGGGATTTGCTCTTCGGCTTTGAGAACCCGAACACCACCAAGCCGAAATCGGCAAGGTGGTGTTGCCGTTGGTTGCCGATGAACCCAAGCCGAAGGCTTCGGGTGAGGCACAACTCATGGTCTAAATAAATATTGAAGAATTCATTCTTCAATACGCATAAAATGTGATAGTATATTTCAAAGCAGCAAAATTAAAAAGTAACAAACATGTAACAAACTATTTTTATTTCTTGAAACAAAAACCCATCTAAATTCTTGTTACAAATATGCGGATGGAGCATTCTTCAATCCGAACGACATCACTTTCCATTGGTAGTGATGGTCTGGTATGCAGAAAGCTTTGAGTAGATGATGGTGCATAATGCTTCATCACTTGGTTCATCATCAAGGAATACAGGGATTTCAAATTAAATATGTTAACCGGCTCACTTCTTTTGTTGACATAAAATGCTTCACATGCCCACGACGATGTTGTGGGTTTTATGATATTTTGATCAACAGGCTCTGAACATTCTTTGATTGAAAACTGGCAAAGTGAAAATGTTGTCGCACAAAACAAAGCCCTCAAGAAGATATTGGCAAAACAAGCAAAGTCTCTGCAGACACAAAGATAGGAATTGGTAATTGAAGAGGCTGGACCATATAGGTTGTGGGGAACACGTTTTTCTTCTCCTGGATCAAAGGTCAACGTTTGTTTAGAATCACCTTTTGTGGCTTTGGTGGTTCTTCGTTGTGGCATTGTTCTCGAGGCTTTATCTTTTGGTTTTTCAAAAAAACTTATTTCATATCGTGTACATGGGAATAAGGTGAAGGGAAATGAGATAGAAGTTGTTTAGGATTTACTTTCATGAAGAAGAAAGAAAGAAAGAACTAGTTAAGATGGAAGACACATCCAATTGAAAAAAAAAATTAATAGCTCAACATATCTCCTTACAGGAATTTATCGACTTTTAATATTCAGTCATTTATTTAGATGGCACTATCTAGAAAAAAAAATTATGTCTAATGACAACAAAAAACTAACAAACAACTAATATTTTAAAAAAATTACTTATAAGAACTTACCAAACTTCTTTTTGTTTGTTTATAATCATGAATTTACGAGCTAGCTTACGTATAGCAACTAAATTTCATATTTCTATGTGGCTCTACCATAGTTTGTCTTGAATCGTTACCAGGGACGGACCCGGCCACCCGGGGGTGTTTGTGGAATTGTGGTGGCACATGCCATCATTTTTTCCTCCGCCGTTAAGAATTAAGTTGTAAGTCCGTGAAAGTTCCATTTCAATTTGTTATAAGCTACCATATATATATTTTGAAATTACAATGAGGACGTAAGTAAAAGAATATATATATATATATATATAGAGAGAGAGAGAGAGAGAGAAACGTTCAAATACAAACCACTTTTTGGTTGTGAACGTGAGGACAACCCAGAGCGCGACACGTGACATTTTGACTTACGTGACTTAGTGTTATTCAGTCTGAATAAAGCCTGCGACTTAGTGTTATTCATACTGAATAACGCTATATTCATACTGAATAAGGTTTGGTCGCGGGGACAAGTCGCGCGTGTCACTGAATTTTCTGCGACTAAGTTATATTCATACTGAATTAGGCTTATTCAGTCTGAATAATAGTGTTATTCAATATGAATAAGCTTAGGCGCAGAAAATTCAGATTGACACGTGGCGCACTCTGGGTTGTCCTCACGTTCACAACCAAAAAGTGGTTTGTATTTGAACCCACCCATATATATATATATTGCGTCAATCCTTTGTGATCGCATCTACAGTAACCTGTCAAATCCACCTTTATTGACTGGATGAGTGGTGAAGATCACTTCTCTACTTTGTATTTTTTTAGCACTTCTCTACTATATATATATATATATAGGGGTGGGTTCAAATGTGAACCACTTTTTGGTTGTGAACGTGAGGACAGCCGATAGCGCGATACGTGGCGGATGACTAGGCGCCACGTCAAGTCCACGGCGGATGACTAGGCGCGATTCATGGGAGGGCATTGAATTAAAGAGGGGGACCACACTCAAAGCCGCCACGTGTCGCGCTCTCGGTTGTCCTCACGTTCACAACCAAAAAGTGGTTCACATTTGAACTTTCCTCTCTCTCTCTCTCTCTCTATATATATATATATATATATATATATATATAGATTAGGTTCAAATGAGAAGTGCTAAAAAAATGAGAAGTAGAGAAGTGATCATAGCCTTCTATTTTGTGGAATAGCGAAAGGGTATTTTGGTAATTATTCCAATTATTAATATATGAATCATTGTAGTGTGAAGATTCATATATGAATCATTCCAATTATTCATATATGAATCATTGTAGTGTGATGATTCATATAATAATTCATATCTGAATCTTTGTTATATGAACCTTCTTTATATGAAGGTTTATATATGAAATTTCATATATGAATATTTGTGAATTGAAGATTTATATATGAATCTTTGTAATATTAAGCTTTGTTATATAAAAGTTGTTATATAAACATTCAGATATGAATGTTCACACTACAATGATTCATATATGAATAATTGGAATAATTACCAAAATACCCTTCCGCTATTCTACAAAATTTACGGTACTCCTTTAATAATCTGTTGCACCAATTAATTAATAACCATTGATCAAATAAATAGAAGGCTATGATCACTTCTCTACTTCATAGTTTTTTTTATCACTTCTCATTTGAACCTCTCTCTCTCTCTCTCTCTCTCTCTCTCTATATATATATATATATAGGGGTGGATTCAAATGTGAACCACTTTTTCATTGTGAACCGTGAGAACGAATATCAGCCACACATCTTCGGTTACGGTGGACGTGATCACGGAGGATTGACGCGATTCATGGGAGGGTAGAGATTATTAAAGGGGGGACCGGTCAAAACCGCCTTTATTGACCGGATGAGTGGCTGGGATTCGTCCTCATGTTCACACTAAAAAAAAATGGTTCACATTTGAACTTACAAAAAGTTACTTTCAAATAGCTTATAAAAATATATAATTATGTCTTTTGTTCAACTAGCTTATAAAAAAGCTACATTCAAATAGCTTATCAAAAAGCTAGCTTATAAGCTACTTTTTGTTCATCTAAACATGTACACAAAAAATAAGATAGCTTATAAGCTAGTTTATGTTTACCAAAGAATGTATAAGTCCTTCCGTCGTCGAAACTTGAAATTTTCCATCATTTGGCGCGTTTGAAAAGTTTCAAACTTCTTAATTGACACTTTTTAGTGAATACTTTTCTTTCTTATTCATTGACCCATTCAATCATTTTTATTCCATGCATCATAGTAGCAGGTTCCTCTCCTATGTGAACGAATATATATATATATATATATAGATATAGATATAGGGGTGGGTTCAAATCTGAACCACGTTTTGGTTGTGAACATGAGAATAACCGAGAGCGCGACACTTGGCGGATGACTAGGCGCCACATCAGATCCACGGCGGATGACTAGGCGCGATTCATGGGAGGGCATTGAATTAAAGAGGGGGACCACACTCAAAGCCGTCACGTGTCGCGCTCTCGGCTGTCTTCACGTTCACAACCAAAAAGTGGTTCACATTTGAACTTTCCTCTATATATATATATATATATATATATAGAGAGAGAGAGAGAGAGAGAGAAAGGTTCAAACAAGAACAAATTCAATTTGAAAAGGTGCTCGAAATGAAACGAATATAGTGCTCGAAATGAAAAGGTGCATAAGGACGTATATTTTAAACCCTTCTCTTTTAGAATGTGCACCATGTGAATTGGCCAGTTTGGTTTTTTTTTCCTTCAATATTAACGTTTTATTAATGCTTGTTGTTTCGTGTAACGCTAAAAATGTAAATTTTTAGTTTTCGTTTCCAACAAATGTATTACTTAAAGCTAACTCCAATGATTTGTTTTAAAAATGATCCATTAAAACTTAATTTGACATGAACAAGTATAAATTGTTAACAAAAATACACAAAACTGTAAAAAGTTTTAAAATCCGCCATAAAGATTTTTAATAAACGAGTACGAAACTAATAAATTTTTTTAAAAAGGCTACTATTGTCAATAGGATTTTTCTAACCTAATTTTTTTAATTGTTAGTTAGTCTAATTTATTAATTTGTAATTTTATTATTTAATTGCTAATTATATTAACTGAGTAGCTTAATTTTAATTTAGTAAATACTTGTGATGGATTTCTGGTGGATTTCTGGCGGATACCATTTCCGTCACAAATCCGTTAAATATTTTTTAGAATATATAATTTCTTTTTCTTTTAAAGTCAGTGAGGGATTTGTGGTAATTTCCGACAGAGTTATGATGGTGTTGATTTTTGTTAAGTCTACTAGAAATCTGTCAATATGACTCAGTTTGGTTTCGCGAAATAACAACTATGGTAGCCATGGCGAACGAACACATATACACACCAAGCCTTTGAAAAAAGGGTTGAACTCAATCTTCATCGTCTTCGTCTTAGGTCATATTCAGAGCCTTGAACTCAATCTTCATCGTCTTCATCTTAGGTCGATCAGATTCAAAGTCTTGAACTTAATCTTCATCTTATTTGTGTTAATTAGATCAATTCAAAGTCTTGATCAGATTCAAAGTTATCTATAAATATATTAGTTTATGTTTTTCAATCTAAACCCTAGATAGGTTAAAATCCAAAAAAGCTAAGAAGCTAGGAGTTTGTCAAGAAATCAACGGAAGAAAGCTCATAGAGGAAAAAAAGTTTTATTGTGGCTTGGATCCACATCCAAATCCAGAGTTCATCAAGGGAAGAGAGTTGTACACTTGTACTCTTGTCTCTTGATCTAATTAATAAAACTCGTTTCTATTTTTGTCTCAAATATGTGTTTTTCAATCTCTCATAGAACTTGTTTTTGTATGTGTTTATTTTTGTGATCGTCATGAACTTTCATTTTTGTTTTCGGGTTTTGAGTGACTGAATATAAATAAACATCTATTATTAGGTGATTAAAGTTGGTATTTTGGGTAAACTCATGGTCTCGATTGAAGTTGGGGAAAGAAATTGATATGTTTAGCGAAAAGAATACTCAGCCAGAGATGGTAGGTGGATGAAGAAGGGGATGTGGTCAGAGATGATGGGTGGCAGAAGAAGAGGATGATGATTAAAGCATCCACAATGGAGGTTCTTCTTGATATTCATCCTGGTGTTTTTACTGAACCTCCACTGTGGGATAGAGGTTCTTGTCTAATCACATCATGTGTCATAATACGCCATAACATGTTACAGAGTAAGTCAAGCTTAGCATTGAGTCATAAGGGTTAACTTGGCGGTAAACCCTAGTCTCGAAACCGTAACACGTCAAAACGAGTTATTTAGAACCATGGAATAAATAAAACAAAATATATAAAGTTTATACCATGTAATGCATTAAAAGTCTTATAAACTAAAGTATGAAGTTCACGTAAATAAAATTATTATAATTAGGACAAATCATTCTTCAAATGTGGAAATCAAAATGTGCTAAAAGAGTGAAAAGTAAAACATTTAAATTGAGTAAAGACTAAAAGTTGAATGACCGGGCCCCAAAGATTTGCAACCTTATTCCAAATCACACATTGGAACAACATCTTCTGTCACAACTTTAGACCGGGTTTACAAAAACGGTATCTTGGATGAACATCTGGGTTAGTTTAAATTGTATGTTCTTATGTTAATTAAAACCGATTAAAAAGATAACATGTAGATAAGCAAGCACACAATAACATAACTGAAAATCATATGAGAAGATCGACCGAAAGCAATATAATTGCTCAAATATGAGACATATATGCATACGGAATACAACATATGTATACATATAGACCAAGATAAATTCATTTTTTATAATCATCATATTTATTAGAAATATTTTGGCACAAAGGACAATTTGCGCATTCTTGATTACATACCATCATTATTAATTAGCCTTGATCTGGCGAGCTCTTCCAGTCTCCCCAACCACCATGATCTGGGGAGCCACCACGGGGGAGTCGACTAGGGCCTCGTTGTGCGACAATTATCATCATAGAAGAAATAAGAACAAGTGCAAAGACAATAGCTAACAACAAAGAAAAAACACTATCTGACCTCATCTTTCACAAATAGCACAATGTATTTTATACGTTTGTTTAGATAATACTACTATATGTCTATTATATATATAATGAGGTTTGTGGTTAACATGTCCTACATTCAACCCATCTTTTTCTAAATTAATGGTGTGGTAGTAAATGATGGAAGCTATTCATCATCAATGCATATGGTTGTGAAAAGATACAAGGAAAACTGAGTCATGGTTATATATATACACAAATCTTGTTTATATGCATTATGAAATTTTTCAAGAAGAAAGAGATGGTGAATTATTGGAATTTTTTGCACTTATGGTGTAAATTTTAGAAAAATTATCGGATTTAGGTTTGTTCTTGCTAGGCTTTCAAATATGGTATACTCGGACTTTGAGAGTCCGAGTCCTTTGCTATCACATGTGCAACTGTCATTCCATTTTGAAGGGTTTCATCTTTTTGAAAGAAATCGGACTTTGAAAGTCCAATTTCTTTTGCAATATATCCCCAATTTACATATAGATTGAGGGGCTAAGTGTGTAAATTGGGGATATATTGCAAAAGAAATTGGACTTTCAAAGTCCGATTTCTTTCAAAAAGATGAAACCCTTCAAAATGGAATGACAGGTGCATATGTGATAGCAAAGGACTCGGACTCTCAAAGTCCGAGTATACCATATTTGAAAGCCTAGCGAGAACAAACCTAAATCTGATAATTTTTCTAAAATTTACACCATAAGTGTAAAAAATTCGAATTATTGTTGAAGAATAAGTAGAGGTTGCATTTTAGTTGATTATGTTTTTCAGTAATAACGTTTTAAGAGCATCTATAGCAGATTTTCTACAATTAAATTTAATCAAAACAAATTTTAAAATCTCTAAATAATATACACTAAGCTCTAAATAATAGCTAGTTCTTTTAGCTTGGAGACTTAAACGTTATTTATCATAACTAAAATATTTTTTAAGTTTATCATCTCAATTAAAAAATTTAAACATTTTATATAAATTAATATTGAAGTCAATCTTCGAAACAATACATATAAGTTTCTTCTTTAAAAAAAATTTATTTTAATGAGCTCTTCAGACTTTAGGATTTTTACCATACATATCTTATGATTCTTATCAAAAGTAATAGTATCCTAGTGGTCGATAACTTTCTTGGAAAGGACAGTAGATGACATCCCTAGCTATTTATCCTGGTTCGATTCATGGGGTGAGGATGTGGCGATATCCTGATCATGCGTCGTTTTCGGGTCGGTTCATGATCGTCGAGGATTAGTCGAGTGTTCATATAGATCCCGGATACCTCGTCGACTTCGTGTCAAGACGTATATGTGAGTTAGTTGTCGTTCAAAATAAAATATCTTATGATTCTTATCCGTTATCTCCATTTTTTTAAAAGTTAGAAAAGCTTTTGTATAGTAGTAAAAAACGAGCATCAATAAAATCCTTAATCCTTTTTAATTCTAAGAATCTATTTATTAATTTTTTGAAAGCCATGTTGGTGCAACGGAGTATCTTCGTGCCATCATGGCACCAAGCCACGATGACCCGAGTTCGAAACCTCTCCAAGGAGAATAATCACCCCCAGCCTAGCCATCCAGTTTCCATTTAAAGGGCTTCAAGACATCAGCTGAGATTCG
Source organism: Centaurea solstitialis (assembly GCA_030169165.1). NCBI lineage: Eukaryota > Viridiplantae > Streptophyta > Magnoliopsida > Asterales > Asteraceae > Centaurea > Centaurea solstitialis. The sequence continues at coordinate 85,195,994 of CM058043.1, forward strand.
AACCCGACACCCGTTCAAGAAAAATCATATGAGAAGTAATTTGTATGAACCAAAGTAATTAATTATACCAATTTTAAATTGTATGTTCTTACTTCTTATATTAACTAAAACGGATTAAAAAGATAACATGTGGATATTGGATACGCAACCACAATAACATAACTGAAAATCATATGAGAAGATAGCCCGAAAGCAATAATTGCTCAAACTAGTATATGAGATATATATGGAAAGTACAACATATATATAGAGAGAGATAGATATATATTAAAACCAATTAAGATAAATTGGTTTTTACAATCTTCATATTTATTAGAAATCATTTGTCACAAAGGACCATTTTGATCACATACCATCATTATTAATTAGTCTTGCTTTGGCGGGCTTTGCCAGTTTCCCCAACCACCATGAAAGGGTCGTGAGCCGGTGGATCTTGAATTTGTTGTGCGACAATTGTCATCATAGAAGAAATAAGAACAAGTGCAAAGACGATAACCAACAACAACAAAAATACAGCATCCAACCTCATCTTTCACAATAGCACAATGAATTTTATACGTTTGTTTAGGTTATACTATATGTCTGTATATGTCTATATGTATATATATCCATAATGAGTTTTGTGGTTATAACATATCCTACATTGAACCCGTCTTTTTCTTACTAAATAGTGTGGTAGTAAAGGATGGAAGCTATTCATCATTAATGCATACGGTTGTGAAAAGAGACAAGGAAAAAGAAGGCATGGATATCTATAGAAATCTTGTTTATATGCACTTTGAATTTTTCAAGAAGAAAGAGAAGGTAAATTATTGCTAAAGGATAAGTAGAGATTGCATTTTAGTTGATCATAACGTTTTTTAAGAACATCTATAACAGATTTTTTATAGATAAATTTGATCAAAAGCAAATTTAAAATCTCTAAATAAATGACGCTAAACTCTAACATATATATATCCCCTTGCTAAAATAGAAAAAATTGAGTTTTTCTATATAAATTGCTCCAACAGCATTGCTAAACCATTTGCTACAATAGAAAATATTTGAAGTTTTCTCTAAATATAGAGATTTCTCCAAAATCGCTAAATGAGGAGAGAAAAAACATTATTTTAATGTATTTCACAAATGACATAATTTATTGTTTAAAAGTTTTTAAAAAATTTATTGGAATAATAAATGTAATGTATATTTTAATTATATAAATTAATGCAGATAGATTCTCTAACATAGCAAAGCTATTAGAGAAAAAAAAAATTAAGATTTTGATCTTCTATTTTTTATTTTAAAAAAATATAACAAAGTTGTTAAAGATGCTCTAATAGCTAGTCTCTTTAGTTTGGAAATAACATAATTAATCTACAAAAATATTTTTTAAATTATAATTTTTTAGTCCACCTCACTTATTATAAAGTCCAACATTCTCGTTAAAAGGGTCATTGTGTATTTGTGTCCACGTACATTGTTTGCGATCATAGGCTTTGATTTTCAACACTCACTCGCCTTGTTATAGCGAGCTATACTTGCTTTTGAACCAAATGCTACCCAATATCATGTAAGCATCACATTAGTTTTTTACTATTTACTCAAAATTAATCAAAATATAAGTTATACCCAACCCAATCTTACCCATACTTTTTATTTATTAAATAATTAATAAAGAAAAAGAAAAAAAGTGAGAGAAAGAAAAGAGAGAAAGAGGGTGAGGGGTGGGACGGGATGGGGTGTGGGGGTATGCACTTCGGCTTTGAGAACCCGAACACCACCAAGCCGAAATCGGCAAGGTGGTGTTGTCGTTGGTTGCCGATGAACCCGAACCCAAGCCGAAGGCTTCGGGTGAGGCACAACTCATGGTCTAAATAAATATTGAAGAATTCCCTCTTCAATACACATAAAAATGTGATAGTATATAGCGTTCAAAGCAAGCAAAACTAAAAAGTAACAAACATGTAACATATTATTTTTATTTCTTGAAACAAAAACCCGTCTTAAATCTTGTTACAAATATGCAGATGGAGCATTCTTCAATCCGAACGACATCATTTTCCATTGGTAGTTATGGCCTGGTATGAAGAAAGCTCTGAGTAGATGATGGTGCATAATGCTTCATCAGTTGGTTCATCATCTAAGGAATACAGGGATTCCAAATCAGATATGTTAACCGGCTCGCTTCTTTTGTTGACATAAAATGCTTCACATGCCCATGGAGATGTTGTGGGTTTTATGATATTTTGATCAACAGGCTCTGAACATTCTTTGATTGAAAACTGGCAAAGTGAAAATGTTGTCTCACAAAACAAAGCCCTCGAGAAGATATTGGCACAACAAGCAAAGTCTCTGCAGACACAAGATAGGAATTGGTAATTGAAGAGGCTAGACCATATAGGTTGTGGGAACACGTTTTTCTTCTCCTGGATCAAAGGTCAACGTTTGTTTAGAATCACCTTTTGAGGCTTTAGTGGTTCTTCGTTGTGGCATTGTTCTCGAGGCTTCATCTTTTGGTTTTTTAAAAAAACTTATTTCATATTGTGTTATATGGGAAAAAGGTGAAGGGAAATGAGATAGAAGTTGTTTAGGATTTACTTTCATGAAGAAGAAAGAAAGAAAGAACTAGTTAAGATGGAAGAGCATCCAATTGAAAAAAAAATTAATAGCTCAACATATCTCCTTACAGGAATTTATCAACCTATAATATTCAATCATTTATTTAAAGGGCACTATCTGGAAAAAAAAATTATGTCTAATGACAACTAGAAAACTAACAAACAACTAATATTTTAAAAAATTACTTATAAGAACTTACCAAATTTCTTTTTGTTTGTTTATAATCATCATGAATTTACGAGCTAGCTTACGTATAGCAACTAAATTTGATATTTCTATGTGGCTCTACCATAGTTTGTCTTGAATCGTTACCAGGGACGGACCCGGCCACCCGAGGGTGTTTGTGGAATTGTGGTGGCACATGCCATCATTTTTCCTCCGTCGTTAAGAATTAAGTTGCAAGTCCGTGAAAGTTTCATTTCAATTTGTTATAAGCTACCATATATATTCTGAAATTACAATGAGGACATAAGTAAAAGAATATATATATATATATATATAGAGAGAGAGAGAGAGAAAGGTTCAAACAAGAATAAAACCATTTTATAGGAATAAAGGAACCATTTTGGATCATACATGATGTGGGCCCATGTGGGACCCACCCATTATTAAATCATATATGATTCTGGTGGGTCCCATCACTAAATCATAGGGGTGGCAGTTTCCGACACGACCCGCCAACCCGACACGACACGACACGAAGATTTCGAGGGTTGGGTTGAGGTTTTCTGACCCTCCAACCCGTCAACCCGCCGACCCGCCAACCCGCCAAATTTCGCGGGTTGACCCACCGGGTTGGCGGGTTGACCCGCGAACCCGTTTATATTTAAATAACTATTTTATATTTATATATTTATATATTTACTTATTATTATATTATAAAAAATTAAAAACCTAAAGAAATTACAAATCAAAAATCAATTATGAATTGAAAACTGAAAAGTCAAACAAACTCTAAACTTGTTTAAACTTGAAACTTGGTTTATTTGAACTTGAAACTTGTTTGATTGTATTTGGTATTTTGTTACTTGGATGTATTTGGTATTTTGGTTGCTTTTGGATATTGTCTACTTGTTTTTATTTTAATTATATAAAGCATGAGCTTTGACCCATCAACCCTTTTATGACCCACAACCCATTTATGACCCATCAATCCGCCAATGACCCACCAACCCGCCAACCCGCCAACCCTTGACACGACCCACGACACGACCCTTCGTGGGTTGGGTTGAAGAACTCGACACGATTAGTTAAATGGGTTGGGTTGGGTTGAGGATTTCTGACCCTCCAACCCGCCAACCCGTGACCCGCCAACCCTTCAACCCGCGAATTGCCACCCCTACTAAATCACATATGATTTAATTAATGGGTGAGTCCCACATAATGTGTGGCTCACATTTGGTTCCTTTGTTTCTTTAAAATGGGTTGTTCTTGTATGAACCTCCATATATATATATATATATATATATATATATATAGGGGGAGGAAAGTTCAAATGTGAACCACTTTTTGATTGTGAACGTGAGGACAACCGAGAGCCCGACACGTGGCGGATGACTAGGCGCCACATCGGCTTTGAGTGTGGTCCCCCCCTTTAATTCAATGCCCTCCCCATGAATCGCGCCTAGTCATCCGTCGTGGACATGACGTGGCGCCTAGTCATCCGCCACGTGTCGCGCTCTCGGTTGTCCTCACGTTCACAACCAAAAAGTGGTTCACAATTGAACCCACCCCTATATATTCAATGCCCTCCCCATGAATCGCGCCTAGTCATCCGCCGTAGACATGACGTGGCGCCTAGTCATCCGCCACGTGTCGCGCTCTCGGTTGTCCTCACGTTCACAACCAAAAAGTGGTTCACATTTGAACTTTCCTCTATATATATATATATATATATATATATATATATAGAGGCTTAATTAAATAAAAACCTCATATTTTGTAAAAACTTTAGGACTAATCTCAACCATTAAAATATTTTAATCAATGATTATTAACACAAAGGAACACAATTGACATCTTTTTAACCTCCGGCGGCGCCACCACCATCAGCCACCGTCAACACCGCCCGCCACCACTACTCCTACCACCACCCTTCTTCTCCGCTCCGGCGAATCCGAATCCATCCATGGCGGAATACGACAAGTCCAATTGATCTCTTGATAACTCCAAAATTATACATGTTTTGGTCGTACTTAATTGCTAGAATTTACCCCGTTTCTCACCCATTTCTGATCTGATTACTCACATTTTGGGCTAAATCATACTTTTGTAGGTTTTTGAGGCCTTGGAACGGAAAAGTACAAAAAAAGACGGAAAAGCGTGGAAATTGAGCAAAGTAAACTCAGAGGCTTCTTCCCGTCCGCGAGTTTTCAAGTCTCGCGCCGCGAAGAGAGCTACTTCTAGAAGATTCATGCTTTTCACTGACTTCGCGTCGACTCTGGAGATTTTCGCGCCGCGAAGTAGGCAAAAACCATCGATGGAAGATTCCAGAACTTGCTTAAAAAGGAAATCTAGGGTTGTTTAACTGTCTCGCGCCGCGAAGCTGCTACTTTGCGATCGCGAAACGAGCCCACGGAAGCCTTTTAAATATCAGTCTCCTCCTTTAGATCAAATATAGAGAAGACATACACATCCAGAAATCCATCAATTTAGTCTTCGTTTAATAATCTGTGAGAGAGAGTATTGTGCCGATACGAGTGATTCGATCTTACTCGGAGTCTGTTCTCCGGTTCTCGATCATCTGTTGCTATATGGTCGGTATAATGTCTGTCTTTTATAGTTTTATTGTTGTTTTTATTATGTCTAGTGAGTAGTCCTATTTGGTAGTGCTTATTGTGGTAGATGAACCTTGTGGATGATAGTTTTATGAATTAATTGATTATTGGTTTTTTATTGGTTTATTGAATGTGTATTTATGTTTCCAGTTTTATTATTATTGTATGGTTATTTGAACACGTTGGTTGGGTGTATCCATTCGTCCCGAATAGATAGACTCCGTTAGGATAATCAACCTTTCTCGACCTTCACTTCGGTAACACGGAGAGTTGTGTTAGGTGGTTAGCTTGGATCGAGAGCAACTAGATGGTAGAGTTCCGTGCAATAGTGATAGAATTGGGTGACTTTTACTAGACTGCCTGACGACCAGTCCATGTATTAGGGCCGGGAAGACCAACCTGGTTGACAATCATAATCATCACGTGTTAGGGTGTCTTTGACTTAAATTCCTACAATAACCAATTCAACCATACTTTTGGCAAAGTTAGATCATCCACTTGGGGAGTCGTTATTACCATGATAAGTACTACTGTTTTCTCTTATAAAGTTTAAACCATCCTCTTTTTGCTTTCTCGTTAATTAGTTATTTACTTAGTGTCTTTTAGTTAATTAAATCATTTTCCTAAAAACCCCCCATCATTCTAGATTAATTAAACTAGTTAGGATTATTAGTCTACATAACTTGACCGTTCCCAGTGGTAAGAACGATACCTGGACTTTCCTACACTATATTACTCGCGATCAGGTACGCTTGCCTGTGAATGTGGTAATTATGGTTAGGCATTAGAGGTTAAAACTTGTTTCGCTTTTTATATATAATATTTACCGCATCATCTCTCTCTCTCTCTCTTCTCTCCTCTCTCTCTCTCTCTCTCTCTCTCTCTCTCTCTCTCGGTGACGACGCCGGCCACCCCCACCTACCGGCCGACCTCCACCTACTAGCGACCGTCCACCTACCGGCGACCGTCCGACCTCCACACGAGAAGAGTTGCAACCAGCAAAACGAAGCCTGAGATTCCGCAAACTAAGCTGGACATGATCAGCACCTTCTTCACGCGATCTGCACCACCACCGCCGCCGCCGCCGGCGAGGGTGGTGCTCGACGACCGATCGGTGACATTTTGTGCTTCCATGGTTAGGTAGTTCGTGGTCCGATGGCCGGAGTTCTTTGCCGTCTGACGATCTGAAGGCCAGTTCCCAGTCCGACGGTCCGGATTTCCAGATCTGTTTTCCTTGGTCGCCATTTGTTGCTGCTACCACCGACGTCCGCCGTATGCCACCACTTGATGCCGCCATTAGCCACCACTTCCTTTTCAGATTTGGTACACTCCTTTTTTGTGTTTAGGTGGTGGTTATGATCTATTGCACACCAGGTGTTCGATGAAATGCTTCTATGAATTTTGCCCTAATTTTGATTTTCTAGATAGGTTTCTTTATGATTGGGTTTGTTGGATTGGATTATTTTTGGATTTGTAGGAGAAATATGTGGTTGGGATTTAATGGTGGTGGTGGTGGTGGTGGTGACGTCCCCGAAATTAACGGCGGCGGTGGTGGTGGTGGTGGTGAGGTTGCCGGATTTAGTAGTGATGGTGGCCGGAAAGAGAGAGATGAGAGCTATGGTTGTATGTTCTTAGGTTGTTTTTTACTTATGAATATGTAAATGTAATGTATATTGTGTTTTGTATTCATAAGGTGAATATGAATATTCACATGCTGAATGAATTTATATAATTTTTATCTGGTAAATATGAATATTCATAAGGTGAATACGAATATTCATATGGTTAATATATGATGAATATGATATGGTGAATAGGGGTGAGCAAAAAAACCGAAACCCGAAAATCGGACCCGATCCGACCTGAAAAAAAACCCGAAAAAACCCGACCCCGAATTCCCCGAAAACCGAAATCCCCGAGGGTTGATCGGGGTCGGGTCGGATGTGAAAATTTGTGCCCCGAAACCCGAACCCGAAACCCGATTTTTAATGTTTTTAAAATATATTTTGTGTATTTATAAAACAACCCTTAATGTTTCATTATTTTTTTAAATATGACAGCAAATGTTTCTGTTTGGAATGCTTCTAAAGTTGTAACAGACTTAAATTAGAGCCCAAATTAATTCATCAAAATCAAATACCGCTTCTCTCTCTCTCTCATTGCTTCATCGGCGCTCTCACCACCATCAACTTTTAGATGTTGATTTTAATGTTGGTATTTGTTATTTTTCGTTTGTTGGTATCTTAGTTTGTTACTTTTAAATGTTTATTTTTACTTTGAAACTTGAAAGTGTAATAGGAAAAAAAAGTCAAAATAAAATCGGGTGCCCTGAAAACCCGCCCCGAAATCCCCGAAACCCGAAATCCCCGAAACCCGAAAACCCCGACCCCCGAAAAGTCGGGTATCGGGGCCTCCATTTTCCCCCCGAAACCCGAAAACCCGAAACCCGAGAAACCCGTCCGATGCTCACCCCTAATGGTGAATATGAATATTCATATGGTGAATATGATAGTGAATATTCATATAATGAATAAACTGCGATTTTTTTTATTACCAAAATGACGATCATGCCCTTTTCAGATCAAGGGCTTAGATTATTCCTGAAGTTTTTACAAAAAAAGTGGTCTTTCCTTAAAGGATCCTCTATATATATAGTGGGCTTTTAATATGCACCCCATCAAAAGGTTATCCCTCTTACACCCCACATCTTAGCCCTCCATCTTATAATCAACGATCAAGATGCATCCTTTATTATTAATTTAATTTCTAATTTTGTTTTAGCCTATAAAATAGGCGTGCATACAAAACTCAAGGGCAATTTCGTCCATCATAGTGAATTTGAATTTGTTTGAAATTTAACAGGTTATACTAAAATTTAAAAAGGAATATCATAATTATAGAAGTTATTTTCCAAATCAAATCAGTAGTCTACATGATTTCTAAAGTGTATTCATCTCCTCTCCAAAACCATTGAAGGCAACCTTAAGCACATCAAAGCATCATCATCTCCGGCCAACCACCGTCACTACGTCTTCATCATCTCCGGCCAACCACCGTCACTACATCTTCATCATCTCCGGTGAACCACTACATCTTCGACTTCATCACCTCTTCATCGTAACTACATCATATCTTCATTGTCTATATCGTATCTTCATCATCTTCATCATATCTTCATCTTGTTCATCGTAAAATCATTGTATATGCATCGTCTCCATCGTCTTCGTCGACAAGCCGATTCTCATGAACACCACTCGCAGAATCATAACTCATGATTAGAGATCATGGTTAAACATTCATCGGAAATGTATCGAAAAACTAATAGATTCATCAGAGAATATATACATGCATAGAAACATTGTCGGTGAACTTATACATTAATCGGAGAACTTATACATTCATCGGAAAACTTAAACATTCATCGTAAAACTTATATATATTCATCTGCAATGTGTCGGAAATGTAATGAAAAACTAATACATTCATGGGAGAATTTATACATTCATAGAAACTTCGTTGGAAAACTTGTATATTCATCAAAATTGATACATGCATTCATCGGACATGCATCTGAAATAAGCTACGACGTTCAACTTACATGCATACACTACAAGAGAAATGACCTTCAGGGAAGGTTTTGTTTTGTACTTAAAAGTGTTAAAAGCTTCTCTAAAGCCTTTAGAGAAGCTTTTCATTTCCGTCAAGGACCTTCCCTATGTAAGGGTAGGAGAAGGTTTTAGGGAGGGTTTTCAAAGGGTGCATTTTTGGTAGGTTTTTAGGGACACTTTTTAGGGCTTTAGATACGCTTTCAAAGCTTCTCTAAAGGTTAGTCAGTTTTTACAAAAAAGCTTCTCTAAAGGGTATATATTTAGTGACGGTTTTTGAGGATTAGTGACGGTTTTTAACTGTCACTGTAGGTACTTTCAGAGAAGGATTTTGGAGAAGCTTCTCTAAATGTGTAGGCTTCAGAGAAGGATTTTTGACAAGCTTCTCTAAAGGTGTTACCCTTTAGTGACGTTTCTGTAAACCTTCTCTGAAGGTATATAGGCTATAATGACATTTTTATAGAGCTTTAGATAGTTCTCTAAAGGGTGTGTATATATATATATATGAAATAACAATAAAAGCAACATCAAAATCCTAAAATAATAGAATTTTATATATTTGTCATAAGAAACAAATCATATTGTTTCAATGAATCCACAAATTTGTTGAAATTAAAAAAATAAACATCTAAAATATTACAAGGATATAAAGTCTTGAATGTGCAACTTTCCCTCTATCTGCAGCAAGCAAATAGGACCTCAAAAGCTTCTTCATTTCATTTCTTTAACTGATTATCAAATACTTGCATATGCAGATCAATTGTGCAATATGTAGTGCCAACTTTGAAACCTGATAAACCAAAACAGAAAGCTTTAAGCTTAATGAATCCAAAATGCGTATCGAAGATGAGAAAAACAATTTCCTGAAGAATAGACCTCAGAATCTACAGGCTACAAAGTTCAAGACCAAACCAGGCTTGAGAATCTAGAAGCAAAAATTTTAAGACCAAACTTGAGAACTGTTCTAAAGTCCCAATGCTCTTTAGCTGAGAAATAAAGAATGGCAAAAAAACCAACAAGTAGGAGATCAAGAATATAGTCTAAAGTGCATATGGTAGTCAAGAATGGCAAAAAGATAAAGAAGTAAGAGATTAAGAATAGTCTAAAGCAATCAATGTTTGGATCAATAATGATAGCATACACAACTATACATATAGAAAAGGAAAATCCAAACACATAATGACAGATGGAAATTAAAATTAAAATTTTAAATAATTACCCATAGCTGAGAAAGATGCCAAAGTCAATTACCCATAAATCTGGTATAGCTTCTAGACCCATCCAGAGACAACAAAAACAGAGCTGAAAAAGAACCAGAAGATATGCAGTTCATCAAACTAACTGCAGAAACATCATACTAGAGAAGCAAAATGAAACAAATAATTACCTTGATGGATCGATTCCATTAGATAAGTAGAGAAGCTTTGCTGAGTAGAGAAGCCTGAAGAGCAAAAGGATCAATGAAAGAATTTGTCAAATGTAAAGCAAACTTAAAAAAGGGGTAAAAACCAATTGAATAGATGAAACGAAATGAACCCTTATTAAGTCGATTCCAATAAAGCTTGAATTGGTGGAAGGGCGTGATAAGATCACCAATAACAAAATGACACTAAATTCAACATTGAAAACTCCTCACTGTAAAACAAATCCTATTACGACAAGTGTCTTCCTATGTTGATTCTCAAAGCTTATGTCAGGAGGAAACAGAGCACCACATGCAAATGCTAAGATTTCAATGTTATAAATCAGTAAAGAGTACCTTAACAACACACGTGGATTGGCGATTGTATCAATCTACCTATCTGTAAACTGACAAAGAAGGAATAGGGCTGACTGGTTCTCAACCTGCCAATTAGAAAGCATCATTACTGCATGTCAAGGATGCATGTCGTGGGTACTTACAAATGATTGAAGTCCTGTTATGGTTGTATCGCTACATTTCCAAGTGGATCAAGAACTAAATATGATGTAATTAGCAGACCTTTGCAAATAATTAACTATCTATACCAACCTTTTCTTCTAAAGAGAGAGCTGAACAACACATTACCAAATTCTTTCCACCCTTCAACAATGAATTGCAATGATTCAGATGTGTAGATGTTCTGCAATGATGAAATTCATATTATCCAATGATGATCAGGTATTCAAGCTGAGTAATGTAAGATTGAAAAGTGTGTCACATGCTTTCTTTACCGGAACAACATATATCCAGGGCAAGTAGTTACAATAGTAAAGCATGCCTATCTATACATTTATGGAGTGGACAAAAAACAATGCACATGCTTAAAAGAGACAGCAGCTGAAATGGTGCAGAGATTCATCAATGCCGGTTTGTCTGGCTAAAGTCAATTAACATTACCTGAAGCGTACTGCAGAAAATGAAAATATTTCTGCATTTTGCATCTCCGCGATTTTCTTGTAAATTGGGTGAAACAACTGCAAACAGAATGAGGGTGAAAGAGCTAAATAATCGACTTGGAATGCGTCAAAATCTATACTGATGGTTACAAAATTGCAAAAGTCAACCTGCAAAAATGCATACCTTATGACCAATGTACGTGGCTCTGAATAGGCATTCACGCTATAGTTACAGATCACAAGGAAAACACAAATTAGCAGAGTATCGATTGCACTATCTTTGTGGGTAGGTAACTATACAAGATCACTTTTCATAATCCCATAAATCCCATAAGAGGAGCTATATTTGATCTTCGAGACACAATTACTCTAGTAGAAATTAAAGCCAATTACCCATAAATCTAAGAAAGATTAGATAATTACCCATAGCTGAGAAACATACCAAAGCCAATTACCCATAAATCTGGTGTAGCTTCTAGACTCATCCAAGGACAAAAAATAGAGCTGAAAAAGAACCAGAACATGAAGCTCATCAAACTGTACAAACCTCCTAGTAGAGAATCAAAATGAAACAAATAGTTACTTTGATGGATCGATTCCGGAAGATAAGTAGAGAAGCTCTGCATCAATTCTAGTAGAGAGACTTGCAAAAGGATCAATGAAAGGATCTGTCAAATTCAAAGCAAACTAAGTAAACCAATTGAATAGATGAAACGTAAAACTAACCTTTATTGAGTGAATTCCAGAAAAGAAGCTTGAATACCTTTATTGAGTGAATTCCAGAAAAGAAGCTTGAATTGGTGGAAGGGTGTGACAAGATCACCACTAAACAAAACGACATTAAAGTCAACACTGAAAACTCCTCACTGTAAAAGAATTCCTATTACGTCAAAGTCGCTAACCTGGCAAGTCTTTTCCTATGCTTCTAATGTTTGCCTTTGATCTTTGATCTTGAAAGAGGGATACATACGTCAACTCTGGAAGCTTGTGTCGAGTTTAAGGTTCAAAAAGCATGCTTCCAGAAAAGTAAATTCAAAGGAGAAGCCAATTGAATCTATTCCAGTAGAGAAGATGGAATCTCACCTTTATCGATTTGATTGCAGTAGATAAAGGAGAAACCAATTCAAATATGCAAAGGATACTCATATTTTGATAAATATGCAAGGCTTCATCTCATCAAAAGTCAATATATACAAAAAGAAATAACATAGAAAAAGAAAGTTGCATGAAAGAAGGATTCAATCATTTATTTCAGGCAGAGAAAGAGAAAGTATAATCCTGTTTTGATAAATATGCATGAATGAAAGATTCAAGACCTATGGGAAAGTATGGGAATACACATTCAAGGGGACGTTTACCAAATTATTACTGGGTAATGGCATTCACATTCAACTACCAAATTATTAAAAAAAATGTGTCATATAAATATGCAAATACTTCCAATAAATAGTTATGGAGTATTTCCATATTAATTGGTAGGAAACAGAGCACATGAAAATGCTAAAATACAAGAGTACCTTAAAAACATAGTTGTGGATTGTTTTCTGGCAATTGTAACAATCTGCCTATCTGAAAACTGACAAAAAAGGAAATGGTCTGATTGGTTCTCAACCTGCCAATTAGGAATCATCATTACTGCATGTTAAGGATGCCTACAAATTAGTTCTCCAGTAAACTATTTAAAAGTGACATTTCCAAGAAACCTTTTCCATATTTTCAACTCTTAACAATAAGAGTATATGCCTGGTAGATGGTGGAATATAAATCTTTAATATAATAGGTTTAAACAGACTTGTGATTTATGTATGCAAAAAATCTAACTCTTTAAAATAACATATTCAACCAACTAAACTACTAAAGCCAACATCACTTCCCTATTCTTTGATATGGTGACTTCCATATTCTTTGATAGTCTCACCACCAGCTGCATTGGATGAGAAACTTGTTACCATGATCCTCTGTTTGTTTTGATCCAGCTAAGGCCATTATTACATCTGCCTGAAAGCAGATAATAACCAAATTGGTTATATTATAACAAAAATCTTTGCATAACAATGAGAAAGAAGGCATATATTTGACCTTATTTGGGTGAACATCGTCAAACACATGAGCTTGACCGCCATAAAATGTGGTCATCTGGTTACAGGCAGATGTAGATCCTTGTCACCTGCAAACATAACGATTAAAAACCGTAAATCATTAGTCAAGATTCAGCTTCACAACTCCACTGAATCTCGGTACTATACTTATTTAAGTGGAGTAATGTCCTTGTTCACAACTCCCATGAACGATTCATCCACATGGGGCCAACTAGGTGGCTTTGCCCCTACATTTCTTAGCATCTTGACTCCTGCTTCCATTGCCAACTTCCAACTATTAGCGTTACTGTTTACATAAGCATCCTACACAAGTAATCAGGAGAAAATTGTAGTCTGAAGCTTTTACATCAATATCCGGTAAAATCAAAATAACAAATAAACAGAGTCTGATTGTTTTCAGTGAGCGAAAAAGAAAATATACATGGTGAATCGCATGATAAAGAATGAAGCCAAAAGATCATTCCGAAGAATGGTTTCCAAATTGATACATTTTATCTTCTTACCAATTAAGTTATGTTTCATTTATTCACACAGAAACATTGGCATATGTAATATTATTTGAAGGACAACATAAGTTAACTTGGGATATCAAACAAATGAGAGAACTCATTTTTCACTTCAGAACTAGACATGAATTTCATACTATAGAAGATTCAAGGAATCCGATATCTTGAACAGAAATTTGAACTACAGAATCTTCATCGATAGAATGAATGAAATAAGCTACTAAAAACATATAATGAAAGAGAGATCAAACTCATAGCAGCTGCAAAAAATGTTTTATTACCAATTTCAGAGAGACCTGTCATTGCAAGAGGTTTGGTGAATCCCTAATTTCACCAAATATGCATAAATCGTAAAACAATTATTAACATCACCAGGTGAAAACATAAATAGATGATAGTAATTCAAAGAAGAGAAGAGAAACTATATTTACTTGGACAATTTTAAAAAAACAAAACCCTAACCAGAACAGAAATTGGTTAATTTTTATGCGAAAATCCCCAAACCATTCTCCAGATTCAATTGCATCAAGGAATTAACAAATAACTAAGCATCGATCTCATTTCAATAAAATTGGAAGACATTTGGTACTACCGATTTCAAATTGATAACTCATAACTGTAATTCTATCAATATCGAACACATATAACTCAAAACTCTCCACATCTACAATATAAGATCTAAGAACTTGTAAACTTAGTTACAGGCTTGGTACCTTGAGAAACGGCATGCTTAACCAATTCACCCTGGAAGTTATGCTAGGCTTCTTATTGTACCTGGCGATTCTAGATGATTCCTGAACGAGCTTCTCGAATATGTCGTTGATGAAGGAATTCATGTTCCCCATAGCCTTGCTCGAGATCCTGAAATCAGGATGAACCTGTTTCAGAACCTTAAAGGATGTAGATCTTGCAGGTTTCCACCGACTTCTTCTTCCAGAAAGCAACAATTCGCAGTCGAAGAAAGTAACTCCATGAATCCTCAAGCCCTAAATCTAAGAGATGAAGAGAAATTGAACTGAAAGTCGATCAAAGAAACGAAATCTGAGCGTGATTTATGCATATTTGGAGAAACTAGGGCTTCGATTTCTCTCCTAATGCGTCAATGAACGAACTCTCGTAAAACACGCTCCGTTTCATTTCATATTTATTTTAATTTATTTAAAAATAAATAATTTTTAGATACGCTTTGGATGTTATGAAAAGTGTAACTAAAGTAATTTATTTAATTTAATAATTAAAGGAAAAAAATTTAGATTATTAGATACGGCATAAGAAGCGTTTCTAAAGGTTTTGATTCAATATTTAGAGACATTTTACATAAGAAGCGTATCTAAAAGCTTCAGGGACAATTTTTATAGGGTATTATTTTGTTTGAAAATTTTCCCTAAAAGTCTTATTACCTTTTGCTACACATATCACATCTGTCATAAAGTTCCTTACCTAAAAATCACCTTCAGATACACTTTTGAGACCTTCTCTGAAACTTCCTTCCCTAAGGGGCTGTTTGTTTTTCAATATTTTCACTGAAAAGGGTCTGAAGTCTGATTCGGTCAGACCTTCCTACTTTCAGCCTGTTTGTTTTTTTTAAGTCTTCAGAGCCTTCTATATCTGAAATTGATCTGAACCAATATGTGATAACCCAGACTCTGAAAACTCTTCAGATCGCATCCTTCCTTGCACCCCTCTATGTATAGATATCGACCCAAAAAATGGACTACCGGAAAACCATCTTCCGCCTAAAACGGCGGCGCTTCTGCATCTAGTACTGGCGGTGCAATGGAAAGAAAGAGGGTGGCGGCGGCGGTGGTGGTGGAAGACATGGGAGTTTGAAGAAAGAAAAAGACACTCACGGTGGCGCTTCTGCTTCGGCTTTTCATACTGATGGTGGCGACGGAAAAGAAAGAAAGAGGGTGGCAGTGGCGGTGCGGTGGCGATTGTGGAGGAGGTGGGAGTTTGAAGGCGGAGGGAGTGGCGTGGGGGGTGGGTCGTGGGTGGGTTGAAGTTGGCTGGAGAAAGGGAAGAAGATGGTGGCTGTGGAAACTATTCTTTATTTTGTATAAAATAGGGCATCAATACTCATCAAAAGGACTAAATTGCCCTTGCAAATGACTCATTTATACCATTTTATATTAAAATTATTGGGAAACCAAAAAGGATTTTTTGGCTTTTGGTTCAAATAAATGAAAATAATGAAGCTGCTGTTATGTAATTTTAATAGTATAATATGTTTAAGGATAAAATACATAATTATATATATTCAAACATTTATCAAATTAAAGGTTTTAAATTTTAAATGTTTGTCAATTTATAAAACTAAACAATTTTACTGATTTGGATTTAGATTTCAAATTTTACAAAAAAAAAAAAAGATAAAGTTTCAGATTCAGATTTCAGACTTCAGACGATAAAAAACAAACAGTCTTATAGGTTTAGATTTCAGATTTCAGCACCACCTCTCATTTTTCAGACATGAAATCAGACTTCAGATTTCATACCTCTTAAAAAACAAACAGCACCTAAAAGTCCTTTCTCTTGTAGTGATATGAAATATCAATACATTCATTGAAAAAAAATCATACATTCATCGAATGATCTTCATAGAATTTATACATTCATCGGACACGCATTTGAAATACCAATACATTCATCGAAAAATCATACACTCATTGGATGTTTATCGAAAATTTTATACATTTTATCGAACATTGATCTGAATATCGCAAAACTAATACATTCATCAGAAATGTAACCTCCTGAATCATCCATATTGAATGGAACATCGACTTCGACGTCCATGAGATCAATGATACTCAAACAAAAGAAATACTACCCTACTCAATAATATAGAAATTATATGACTTAAACTTCAAATAACCCACGTCTTCAATTTAATTGAATATCTGTCATTAAAATAATATCAAGAAAAAATAAATAATGATTTCATATATGAAATTATAGGCCTTTATTTAAATAAAATCAATAAACAAAATTGAGATTTCCAACCTGAAATTCTACCCCTTTAATAAAAAATTGTGTTGATTATCATTATAAATTACTAAATATAACCGCCCTATCATAATGAAAACTGCCAATATTAAATGTGTAATTTTCAAATTAATGGTTGGTATTAATTGCATTTAAAAAGACATATAATATAAATGACAAAACTGCCCTTGCCAATTACTTTAAAAGAAAATCAAAACAAAATTAGTTAAATAGAGATCTAGATAGATGGAGGGCTAAGATGTGGGATGTAAGCCTGTAAGGTGGATAACCGTTTTGAAATTTTAACCTTCCTCTATATATACATACGGAATACAACACCTATAGACCAAGATAAATTGATTTTTATATGCATTTTGAAATTTTCAATTGTTGAAAAATAAGTAGGGGTTGCATTGCATTTTAGTTGATTATGTTTTTCAGCAATAACGTTTTAAGAGCATTTATAGCAGATTTTCTACAATTAAATTTAATCAAAACAAATTTAAAATCTCTAAATAATTTACACTAAGCTCTAATAGCTAGTTCTTTTAGCTTGGAGACTTAAACGTAATTTAATTTATCATAACTAAAATACTTTTTAAGGTTTATCATCTCAATTAAAAATTTTAAACATTTTATATAAACTAATATTGAAGTCAATCTTCGAAACAATACATATTCTTCTTTAAAAAAAATTGATTTTAATGAGCTCTTCAAACTTTAGGATTTTTACCATACATGTCTTATGATTCTTATCAAAGGTAATAGTATCTTAGTGGTCGATAACTTTCTTGGAAAGGACAGTAGACGACATCCCTAACTATTTATCCTGGTTCGATTCATGGGGTGAGGATGTGGCGATACCCTGATCATGGGTCGTTTTCGGGTCGGTCCATGATCGTCGAGGATTAGTCGAGTGTTCATATGGATCCCAGATACCTCGTCGACTTCGTGTCAGGACATATATGTGAGTTAGTTGTCGTTCAAAATAAAATATCTTATGATTCTTATCCGTTATCTCCATTTTTTTTTAAAGTTAGAAAAGCTTTTGTATAGTAGTAAAAAACGAGCATCAATAAAATCCTAAGAATCTGTTTATAACTTTTTTTGAACAACATTGTGAGAATAAGTTAGACTTGGCTCTGATATCATGTGAAAATACGCGGAACCCCTAGATTAATCTCCAAAAGATCCCTTAAGGAGAGAATGGGGTTCCAACATATATAGTGAAGATTTGGTACAAGTCTAGCCGATGTGGGACTCTAACAGGCATGTTGGTGCAACTGAGTATCTTCGTGTCATCATGGCACCAAACCACGATGACCCGAGTTCGAAACCTCTCCAAGGAGAATAACCACCCTCAGCCTAGCCATTCAGTTTCCATTTAAAGGGCTTCAAGGCATCAGCTGGGATTCGAACCCGTTCAAGAAAAATCCTCCACAATGGACTCCAGTACGAGTCGAATTTCTAACCTTCACCATATATGAACTATAACTCATGCATCAAATCAACTAAGCTATTGATTATAACTTATAAATTATTTAAATGTTACATATTGGAGGATGTAAGACAAATAGAGGGTGACTGCCATTATTATAATTTTTTATTCCATCTCACCAGTTATGAAGTCCAACTTTCTCATAAAAAGGGAGTCTTAGTGTCCACATATCTTGTTTGGGGTGATAGATGGGGCTATGATTTTCAACACACTCGCCCTATTACTAAATGCATCAACAAGTTGAAAGAGATTAAGGCCCTACTTAGATGACTAAATAAATATCGAAGAATTCATTCTTTAATTAAGACGCATAAAAATGTGATAGTATATATATACCATTCAAAGCAAAACTAAAAAGTAACAAACATGTAACAAATCTTAATTTATTTCTTGAAACAAAAACCCATCTTAAATCTCGTTACAAATTCTTTATTTGAATCTTGTCAAAAATATATTTTCAAAAACACATATTCCAAATCGTGCTAAATGGGAAAAAGGTGAAGGGAAATGAAACAAAGGTTGTTTACGAATTCATGAAGAAGAAAGAAAGAGAGATGAGAGGGGAGGGGCGGGGAGGTGTAGACGTGTGTAGTTAAGATGGAAGACATGTCCTATTGAAAAAAAAATCCAATAGCTCAACATATCGCCCTAAAGAAAATTATGGACCTATACTAATCCGTTAAACAATTACGACCCCACTATTACCTCTTGGGAAGAACATCTTTACGCTAGTCTTAAAACACCTAGCTCCTTAACCTTACTCGTACTAGTGGATGAAAGACCTCGTCTGGGCAACCCATTTTCTTTTTGTGATATTTATTTTGTATCTTTTCTATTTTTTTTCTTTTTCGTTGCATCAAAATCTGATTGCGCTTGATTAATGTATTTACTCAACGGAATCAAATCGGTGGCCCACGAGGAATGGAAATAAACATACTCTATTTGATCTTGAAGTCCTCATATAGCACTTCTTCCAATCTTGGATGGTGGCACCTATGGTTCTTAGTGTTCGTTTGGTTTGCCAGAATGAAATTGATTGGATTTCATGTTGGAATTTGGATTTGGAGGAATTTAAATTTGGAAGGATTTGGAATCTTTTTGCGTGTTTGGTTTGAAGGATTTAGAATGGATATGAATTCCCGTGATTTATAAAAAAGTTTATTAAAAATCATAAATTAGTTAAATTACTTTTTATTCAATTGATTATCAAAAACAAATATTTTAAGATATTTTAAAACATTGTTATATTCAAATCCTAAGAAAATCCCTCGAAATTATAGTCTCATGTTTGAGATTTCAAAATCCTATATTTGAGGGATTAATGAAACCTAGGATTTCAAATTCGAACAATTCTACAAACTAAATGTTAGATTAGAATTAATTTAAAATCCAAATCCCCTAAATTCATTGCATTTCTACAAGAAGAGAACCATAAGATTTTTAATTCCAAGAAAGATAAAAGAAAAGAGGAGGATTTCTCCTCTACTTGTGTAGGATACTACTTACTACATATTTGAGTGAAATGGTTGAATATTCAATCATTTATTTAGGTGATTTGTTTCAGAAAATTCAATTTGAATGATCAAAAAAATATAATCCATTATTATCCGAAAAGAATTATGTCTAATGACAATTGAAAAACTAACAAACAATTAATATTTTAAAGAAATACTTATAAAATCCTAAATCTACCAATTTTATTTTTTTTATTTTTTATTTATAACCATGGGTTTTCGAACCAGCTTATGTACATCAACTAAATTTCATATTTCTACGGCTTCCGTAATTTCTCTCAAACCCAAGGACGGACCCACACTACAAGAAAAAAGAGCTTTAGTGAGAAGCAAAAGTCCTCACCAAATGTCAAAATGTCCTCACTAAAGCTCTATAGTGAGGACATGTACTCACCTTAGTTTCCTCACTACACGCCCGACTCTAAAAGTAACTAGTGAGGACCATTTTGCTTCTACGGTGAGGACATTCATCTGCTATAAATTAAATGGAAATGAAATTACTATTCGTTATTGGAAGAACATGTCCTCGCTGTAACTAATTATAATAATTAGAATATAATCACCTATAGTGAGCATATGTCCTCACTATAGCTAATTTAATATAATTATGCCTAATTGAAATAATTACCTAATTATAGTAATTAGAATACCTATAGTGAGAGTAATTTAATTTTCTATTGTGAGGACATGTCGTCATCAGAGATGATTATATGAAAAAGAATATATTTACCTATAGTGAGGACATGTCTTCACCATATCAAATTATATTTACCAGGATCCTGCTGTATTTTTAAATGCATGCCCATTTTCTAGGTTGTTTTTACCTGTGCAGTAACTAAAATTACGAACATCTACAAAAGATCATCAACGTCAATAAAGATCATCAATATCAACAAAATATCATCAACAACATCCAAGAGTCACAAAAAACAAGTATCAAAGCGGTAATATCAACACATAACATAGTTCCATACTAAAAACACCTACTCTACAACCCTCGACCTCGTCTTCGTCCTCGACCTCATCGTCTTCGTCCGTAAACTCAACTTCGATATTGTTGGCTTTCAAACCGCGTAGAAGAATGCCTGTTCTTCAAGAGCCAAGGTCGTTTGGCTAAGATAATTGATGAAGAATCGGCACGTCGTTTTTCCAACACTTGTTCAATGATTTGCTCCTCAGTCACTTAGTTGGGAACATCGACTTGGGCCTCTTTTAAAGCTAGCATTTGTTCCTGTTTAGTTACAAAACAAAAATAATTGATGTGTATCTTTTATATAAATTTGAACATTAAGTAAGAGAAACTACTTACATATTGGTGTTGAGCAAGACCGCCAACGGTAAAGGTGACGTTTCTTGTATGATGCACTCTTTTATTTGAACCCCATTCTAACTTCCAGGCTAAAATACTGTCCTAAGTACCTAATCACAGATCAAGAAGTGTTTATCAGTAGCATACAACCTCAAACAACCTCATACAACAATGAATTTAAAGATCTAGCCTCAATAATTTCTTGTGATTTTGACATGTTCTAGCATGAAACATACCAGTATGAGAGATGTTGCTTTCCATCTAGATTTAACTTCAGATCAAGCTCCCCATAAATTCAAGAAAATAATCAAGAAACCCCATTAGCAATATGATATATCATCACAAGACATAGCAAATCCATTCAGAGGCAAGAAATTATACCAGCATCTCGATTCTTTTGCTGCTTATTCTCCAAGTTGATAAAAAGAGTTTCATCTGAACCCTCCAATTCCTGAGTTATCTTATCTAACTTCAAAACATTATCACCCACATGTAGAGGATTTGGTTACAGTTTTACATTACGAAAAAAAGGTAATCCCATAAACCTTCAAATAAGAGTCTTAATATCAAAAATCAACATTACTTCATTTTTATAAAACAAAACCCCAAAACATCAAGCATATGTAAATAAATTTTATAAAACAAAGTGAATGAAGACAATGGAATTACACAGTGGCATAAAAAGACAACGAAATGCAAAAAAGATAAAGCATCAAATATAAAACAAACAATAAAGAAAGGTATTAAGTGACTGAATTCCAAATATTGCATCTTTGGAAGTAGCATAAAAATCTATTCTTGATAACCCAACAAAGAAGTTCATCAAAGATACAAATCAGAAGTAGAAGAAGCAAGCAAGAGTTACCCAAATTAGACAAAAATGCAGTCGACAATGATGGTCAATCGGCAGCGGTGGTGGCCGGACGAGTCGAGACGGTGGTGGCGAGAAGGAAGATTTGGCGAAGTGGTCGACGAGGGCGAGTGGGAACCTAACAATAAACCACCCATTATTTAGCAAAAATCGATTTCAGCAAATCGATTACAAAAACGAGAGAAAGAAGAGCGACCACGGAGAGAAAATCGTACCTGACTGAGAAGTCGCCGCCGAGTGCCGTCGAGTGCCGCCGAGTGCCGCCGACTGCGAAGGTCGTCGCCGGGATGGGGGGCGGGGGCGGAGAAGCTGTATAGCGTCGATAGAGAGAAAGGTTTGAGCTCAGGCGGCGTACAATGAGAGAGATAGGGTTACTTTAGGATGAGATATTATTTTAACAAATATTTTCTTTATTAAAAGTAAATATTTTCTTTGTGGAATTGTGGTGGCACGTGCCACCATTTTTCTCTCATCGTTTTTTTAGTGTAAGAATTAAGTTATACGCTCGTGAAAAGTTCCATTTTAATTTGTTATGAGCCATTATTTATATTTTGAAATTACAATGAGGATAAAAATACAAGAATATATATATATATATATATATATCGGTGTCCAATAAAACGGATATAGTGTTCTAATGCAAAAGTGCATAAGGAATTGAGAATGTGTATGTATTGATCTTAAGTAGGGGTGTTCAAAAAAACCGAAAAACCGAGTAACCGACTTGCCCCGTACGAACCGAAACCGAAAAAACCGATATCCGCAAAACCCGTTACCCGAAAAACCCGAAAAGTCGGGTACCCGTTAAACGCGGGGCGGGTTCGGATTTTAAAATTCAATATCCGTGGGTACCCGCCCCTCCCCGCACGCTTTTAACTTATTTAAAAATATATATATTTATTAATATGTAATAATAAAAGCAATTCTTTTTTTAACCTAAGAAAATCCATTTGACGTCAATCCCTCAAAACCCTGCCTAAACTTACCTCTACCAGCTCCCCTCCCCCAATTCTTTTTTTTTTTTTTTTTGACATCGAGTGTTTGAATAATGAACCGTTGAACTTTGTTATGTAGTATAAGTCATGAACTATCGAACTTAGGTGTTTTGTGTTTAAATTAATCTATAAAGTTCTTGTTGAAAAATCAGTAAAAACAAAAAATAGATCAATTTTCGGGTACCCGCAACCCGGACCGCGGATACCCGCCTCCCTGTGGGTACCCGCAGCCTGCGGGTCGGTTTCGGTTATTAAAACATGGTACCCGCCCCGCGGTTTGCGGTTCACAAAATCCTACCACCCGCCCCGCCCCGCCCCGTGAACACCCCTAATCTTAAGCCCTTCTCTTTTAGAATGTGTGCCATGTGAACAGGCCCAATTTGGTTTTTGTCTTCAATACTAACGTTTTATCAATGCTCATTGTTTAATGTAACGCTAAAAATGTAAATTTTCAATTTTCGTTTCCAGCAAATATATTAATTAAAAATAATCTAATTTTATTTTAAAACTTCTTAAATTGTAAGAACTTCTGGTTGGAGAATGTACTCTGAAGCACACTTTCAATATGGGTAATGTCATGCAAAGTCTAGCATTGGTTGTTATAAATACGGATGCCATATATAATGTGAGTTTGTAACTCGTATACAAAATTTTGGGGGAATTGTACATTTGTACTATATTCATTCCATAAAATAATGTAACTTGATTGAAAACAAATTTAGATTAATATCGTTATAGAAAAAAACATGTTTCGTTAGAACAAATGATTTATTATTATCTGTCCTAAATTTCTAACAAAGAAAATACTATTTATACTTTTATATAAATCTTAACATCATTTCATGATTTCAAACCATAAAAAGGTGTTCTACGGTTACAATCAATATATAATTATGAACAAAGATAGAGAGAAAATAAACATAAGGGTCTATAGAACTTAAATTAAAACAACGAAAGCAAAAGACATGATTTTATGGTTATTTCCTACAAATTGTATATTTCCTTGTAAATATCCATGTTTACAACTCCTACCATAGTATATTTTCTTGTTATGAACCTTGGATTAGCACCATCAACAATTATTGTCACCCAAGCAACCCCAACCACCCCAACGTGGTGGTGGTGGTGTTGGTGGTCGTGGTGGTGGTGGAGGCGATAGTAATGCTCTAGGCATTGATGGTGGCACCGCGACCGCTACTTGTGCTTGTATGCTTGTCACCATGGAAGATAAAATAGCAAGTGCAAAGAAAGTTGTCAAGAAGAAAGCTATAACACCTCCAATTCTCATCTTCACTAAATTGTCAAATGATATAATTTAGTATGTGTTCCCCTCTCTCTCTCTCTCTCATATATATATATATATATATATATATAACACACACCATTCACATAGGAGAGGAACCTGCTATGCTAGCATGATACATGGAATATAGTTAATCGAACATGAATGAATGAGTCAATAAATGAACGAGAATAGTATTTACTAATTAATTAATACTTGTTTCAATCCTGACCTAAATTAAAAAAGTGTCGAAAATGATATCTTTTAAGTGTGGAACTTTTCAAACACGCCAAAGGATGGAAAATTTCAAGCTTCAACAATCGAAGAAAAGGAAGAAAAGAAAAAACAATAAGATGTTCGGGTTCACATTCCACTTTTGTCAAGTTTCTTAGGTTTCAACTTTCAACTTTAGTATTTTCATATAACTCTTATACTTTAAAAAAGAAAAATTATAGACATGACTTAAACACGGGTGTCTCTTTGATTAAAAATCAACCAACGTATTCACACTAATATTATGAAATTTTTCTATATACTTTTTATAGTCAAATTTATTCAACCACTTGCAACCTTTATAGTCAAATTTATCCTACTATAATATTGCAATATTTGATTTCCAAATATCGGACCTATCGAACCTTGAATGCATACGTCAGTTGCTTCACATTTTAATACTACATATAAAACGGAATTACTGTACCAACAAAACTAATTCATGAGTAGTACATAACTAATTAGTTTTGTTTCATACAACCCTTTTATATAGACGTCGAAAAGATACATGTGATTTTCTTAACGATGATGAGTTTAAGGGCCTGTTTACTTTGGGCTTAACAGAGCTTAATGGTCTGGAGAGCTTTTTCGCACAGACATGCCTGAGTGTTTACTTGGAGCTTAATGAATTATAAGGGGTCTTAATCGCACAGCCAAGGGACCTCTCTTGTCCAGGTTCAGACAGCAAAGTGACCCCCTCTACCCTTACTTCCCCTTTTTCCCTCAACCTTCTGTTCAAGCAATTGACCTCCTCTCAAAATTCCCTCATAGACCGCCATTGAAGAAGTGCAGGAAGCTAACATGGTGTCTCTATCGTCTCTTCCGTCCTCAAATTTTCCGATGACGACGAACACCTCTTGCTCATCACCGGTGGCAGCTACATCCTGCTCGTCGTCGCCGGCCATCTCCTCTCATCGTCAGCCACCTCTTGGTCGTCACCGGCCACCTCTTGCTGGTCCTCTTCTTTTACTTACAGAAGCAGTATGAATTAAAAGAGGTGGATGGAGGAGGTGCTAAATGACGTCAGAAAGGAGATGTCAAAAGTAGGAGGGAGTAGGTGGAAGGAGTTAGTACAAGTGTACAACCAAGAATTCAATTTATAATTTAAAGATGTTCTAGTAAATATTTGATTTCAAGGAAAAGAAAAAATAGTTGTTATAAATAAAGTTAACTATTTAAATGAACATAAAATTATTATGTTTTTGTTTTGATTTTATTCAATAAAAGTGTTCTTCATTATTATAAAACAATATATAATGTTTAAGGGTAAATCGGTCATTTCAATCATTCAGACCGTTGATTCAGGTTAAAAGGTAAACACCAGCATCAATTTATCCAGACAGATAAGTTTATCCAGACACATAAGTTTATCCATACAGACAGACAGACAGGATTTGGTAAACAACCCCTAAGTTTGTTGTATAAAGTAAAAATATATAAACTTCATTTATGAGAGTATGAATGATTTTTATTAATAATAATTAGTACTGATTTTATACAAAATGTTAAATAAATATGTATGTATGTATGTATGCATGCAAAAGTGTATGTACTTTTAGACGAATAATCACTTTTAATCAAGTATCCATTCATGAATTGCAGCTGAAAAGGGGATTCATCTGGTGCATCCACTACTAGAAAACAGGCATAAGTGACGGATATCAGCAACGGCATGGTCTAAACTTAACGGAATTAGCGACGGATTAGCAACGGAATTAATAAAAAATAATTAAAAAACAGATGATTAATTCCTTCACATATTAGCAAAGGATTAGCGACAGAATTAATCATCTATTTTTTTAATTAATTTCGTTGCTAATTAGTGATCTCGATGGATCAACGACGGATTTTTCCGTTACTTAAACCCCTCTGTTTTGTAGTCATCTTGGTGCATCTGATCTTGGTACATCACATTGTAATGTTTGTCCATTTCTCATCCAACGGTTGATAACCACTTCTCATATTTCTCACAAAATTTGGCTCTTCTCACCAGAACCCAATCATATATATATATATATATAGGACTATCTTCACCAAAATGTATCCAACTATACCTGTATTCCTATTGTGTGTATCCAACTTCAAAATGGGTTATTGTGTGTACTAAACTTTCAATTTGGTTTATTGTATGTACCGGTTTACCTGATAACCTGCTGACGCTGATGTGTATCAGGTAATTTCTCCGGCGACACCTTTCTCCGACGACTCCCTTCTCCGGCGACACCCTTCTCCGGCGACTCCCTTCTCCGGCCACCACCACCACCATCACCAAACCCACCACCAACACCGCCACCATGTCCACCATCACCAAACCCACCACCAACACCGCCACCATGTCCACCACCACAGCCACCACTACCATCACCAAACCCACCACCAACCCGATGATCCAGACGAAGATTTCGACGACGACCGCCGCCAAACCCAGCGCTGCAACTACCACCATCAACCACCACCCCTGGTTCTAATCTGATTCTGATCTGATTTGATTATGCATTTAATCAATTAGGGTTCATATATTGGAATTAGGGTTCTTGGTAAATTTGAGGTTTTTTCAAATCAAATTTGGGGTGTTGGTGGTGGCTGTGGTGGTGGAGATGGTGATGTTGGTGGTGGATTTGGTGGGGGAGATGGTGGTGGTACTGGCGGTGTTGGTGGTGGGTTTGGTGATGGTGGTGGTGGCTGTGGTGGTGGAGATAATGATGGTGGTGGCTGTGGTGGTGGAGATAATGATGGTGGTGGCGGTGTTGGTGGTGGGTTTGGTGATGGTGGTGGTGGGTTTGGTGATGGTGGTGGTGGCTGTGGTGGTGGAGATGGTGGCGGTGTTGGTGGTGGGTTTGGTGATGGTGGTGGTGGAGATGGTGGCTGTGGTGGTGGTGGTGGCCGGAGAAGGGAGTCGTCGGAGAAGAAGATGACCAGCTACCCTTTCAGCAAGTAAAATGGGTGACGAAATAACCCATTTTGAAAGTTTAGTACACACAATAACCCATTTTGAAGTTGGATACACACAATAGGAATACGGGTATATAGTTGGATACATTTTGGTGAAGATAGTCCTATATATATATATATAAGAGAGAGAGAGAGAGAGGAGAGAGAAGGGGGGAGAGATAGGGGGAGGGAGAGGGAGAGAGTGAGGGAGAAAGAGCGAGAGAGGTATGTTGAAGGGAAAACATCCAATAACTGAAAAACCTCTATGCACTTGTGCATACGGGGTAATTTGTAAAAAAAATGTATATACAACTGCAAACATAAATATTAAAATTTAAAAAAAAACAAAAAGAACTTGCATACGAGTTTTTTGTAACATGCACAAGTTCATTTTAGGGTTGAGCATGGTCTGGGAACCGAACCGAAACCGATAGGACCGAAACCGAAAATGTCTAAATCTTCAAACTGAAAACCGAACCAAATATGTATAAACGGTTTCGGTTCGGTCTCGATTTAGGTCCGGTTTTTCGGTCCTAGAACCAAATCAGGACCGAATTGAAAGCCATTTTTTTAATCATGACCAAGTTACACAAAACTCAAAATCATCAACTCCATTAAATATAGCTTAAAATTGGATACCAAAAAAGAAGATAAGAGTATGTAAATCCACACATAAAGTGATAAAACAAATAAAGTGTAGCGATAAAACATGTAAGCCCAATTTCATTATTTTGTTAGGGGTTTGATTAGCGGTCCTTCAATAAAGTTCAATCTCCATTGGTCGTGTCTTATTTTGTTAGGGATTTGATTAGCGGGATTTGAAATTAAAAAAAATGGGTCTTTTGAGTTACTTGGTTCGGTCCGGGAAAAAACTGATATGGACCGAAACCGATAAGAGTGAATTTAGAAAACCGAAAACCGAACCAAAAATTATATACGGTTTTGGTTCAGTTCGGTCGGTTTTCAGTTTGGTTCGGTTTTTTCGGTCCAAATGTGCTCACCACTATGGTTTTTTTAATATTTATGTATGCACTTGTATACACGTAAAAAATACAAATTACCCCGTTTGCACAAGTGCATACGATTTTCCAATTATTTGAGGTTTTCCTTGAACCTAGCCATATATTGTATTTGATACTTCCCCTATATATATATATATATATATAGGGGTGGGTTCAAATGTGAACCACTTTTTGGTTGTGAACGTGAGGACAACCGAGAGCGCGACACGTGGCGGATGACTAGGCGCCACGTCAAGTCCACGGCGGATGACTAGGCGCGATTCATGGGAGGACATTGAATTAAAGAGGGGGGCCACACTCAAAGCCGCCACGTGTCGCGCTCTCGGTTGTCCTCACGTTCACAACCAAAAAGTGGTTCACATTTGAACTTTCCTCTATATATATATATATATAGAGAGAGAGAGAGAGAGTTTCATTTGTAAATCATGTTTTTAGTGTAAACTTGAGAACCAGATCCTAACCGTCCCTATGCAAGATCGATGGCTATGGTTAAAGCTATGGCAATTTCTTAATTTGTACGGTTGTTATGTACGTAGTTCACAAGTGGTGCACACCAAACTAATGGTTCACAAATGAAACTCCCTCTATATATAGATATATACATATATATTGGAGTATCTTCATACGGGAACGCTAACAATTTAGGAAAAGAAGAAAATTTTCACTGATTTACAAAATCACATATAATTCACATACAAAAAATTATATATTAGGTTGTTGGTTCTGACTATTAACAAAAGATTAAGAAAACAAAAACAATATAATACGCCATACAAAACCAAAATTCAAAAGAGAATATTAACCGAACATTAATTTCCCACCGATAATGACCCATGTTTTAAAAACCAGACTTTTAGTTAAATCGGTGTAATGCCCGGTTCCCGGTTTGATCGGTTCAATCATCGGTTCAACCGGTCTTAGCATTTTTCAATATTTTCTTTTTTTCTACATACATACATATATATAGAGAGGGAGGTTCATACAAGAACAACCCAATTTGCAAGAACAAAGGAACCAAGAAAATCACATGTGATTTTGTGATGCGATGTAAAAAGCGTGTGTAGGCCATGCTCCGACAAGGCGAGTGGGTGAGCCGCGAGTGGGCGTCCATGCACAAAATCACGTGTGATTTTGTTGGTTCCTTCATTTTTGCAATTTGGTTTTGTTCTTGTTTGAACCTGATTCTATAGAGGAATATATATATAGTATTAGGTTCAAATGAGAAGTGTTAAAAAAATGAGAAGTAGAGAAGTGATCTCCACCACTCATCCGGTCAATAAAGGCGGCTCTGACCGGGTCCAATCCTTTAATAAACTCCACCCTCCCATGAATCGCGTCAATCCCCCGTGATCGCGTCCACCGTAATCGGTCAAAGCCACCTTTATTGACCGGATAAGGGGTGGAGATCATTTCTCTACTTCGCATTTTTTAGCACTTCTCATTTGAACCTCTCTCTCTCTCTCTCTCTCTCTATATATATATATATATATATAACACCAAGAATTTGATGTCCACAACTTAAAACATTATAATAAGTTGTAAATAAATCCAAAAACACTAAAAAAACACATAATAGCAAGTTTTATATCAATCCAAAAGTACTTTAAAATTTCAAAAATGAAAGATTTTTTATATAAAAAAAAAAACGGATCAACTGGTTTTTTATTGGTTCGATCCACCGTTCAACTGATTTTATCAATAAACCGGCCAGTTCACTCCAGTCCTTAAAAGATCATAAAACTGATCACATTTGAATCGATCTCTTCACCGATTTCCAAATCAACCGATTCAACCAGTAACTCAAACCCGATTTTTAAAACATTGATAATGAGTTAGTGACTGCATTTTTGTGATGACATACCATACCATCAATAGTATATTAATTTTGACCAAGTGATAGAGTAAGCCAACCACCTCATATCTTTACTTTGACTATTGGTTTTTAATTTCTTTAAAGACGAAGTTTTCAAAATACATAATTCAAAACCTAACAAATTTTTAAGTGATTTACTTGCATAAACTTAACTTTCAGGAAATTAAAGATAAGTATATTTGCCATCCTTTAAGTGTTTCCTCGGAAGTTTTACTTTAAAAAAGTAACTAAAAAACTTACTCAAACCAAGAGAGGCCCATATGTCCAATTTAAAAAACCCATTTTGCCTCCTAACCAAACCATCTCCCATTTTGCAACCCATAGCCATGACATTCAGCAAAAATGGTCCACAAAGTTCCGTTAAACAGAGTTAAACCCGCAACTTAACTGGATCCACAAAAAGACAAAAAAAAAACCCTTTTTTTGAGATTCCGTTAAATTTCCTAGCAAAATCAAGTTAAATTTTGCGGAACCTCCTAGTTTCTGTTAAATTTAATGGAATATAATAAAAAAACCGTGCGTTTTTTACTAGGGTTTTTTGACCAGTTTTGACTAGGGTTTTTGACCAAATTTTTGTCCTTTAGTGGAGAACCTGATTTAAAACTTGATTTTGTGGATCCAGTTAGGTTGCGAGGGAGAATCCGTTAAATGGGGTTTTGCGAGGTTTTTTTGCGGGATAACATGGCTATGGAGTGCAAAGTGAAAAAGAGTTTGGTTAAGAGGCCAATAGAATTATTGAAATTGGACATATGGGCCAATTTCCCTCGAGTGTAACAACTCGTCCCACATCGGCTGGTGAGGGGAACGAAGCACTCCTTATAATGTGTGTTGATACCTCACCTGGTGAGACGCGTTTTGGGTTGTGACCTGGACTAGGCAACTCCAAAACAAAACCGTGAGGGAGTAGGGGTGACCAGTTAGGGCTCTTTGTCTCCAAAGCGGACAATATCCCCAATGGTGAAAGTAAAGATATGAGGTGTTATTGCTTACCCCTATGTATACAAAAATCGGCAAAATGTAATTAAAATTGGAACTAACCATATCATATAATAATTTAACATTCACATTGATATTGATAATTTTTTGTCTTTTTTTCGTGGTTCTTTAGTCTTATTTGTTCCTTACCCCTATATATACATGTGCATATATGTACTGATGAAAGAAACCATAATTACAATTCAATTGTGAATATGAAAACAAAAGGTGTTATTGCTTTCCTTTTTGCAATTTTTTTCTCACTTGCTCTCATTTCTTCTTCAATGATGACAATTGCTCAAGCACAAACTTCACCTAATCAGGGTAAGGTGAGTCCAACACAACCTGGACTTCAATGTCATGGGGGTTGGGGTGAGTGGACTGAAGATTGCACTTGATTGTTCTATACAATCAAATATTTCATTTTTTTGTGAATAATCTATAATTCAAGTTTGTAAGTTATCAAGAATGTATAATCTTTCAAGTGATATATATTATCATGAAAATCTTTATATGTTCTTATATTTGTTTTACTTTTTATCTATAATTTTAGCGGCTAGGCATATATGAAATCGCACACTTGCTCTTGAGTACTCTTTTTGCTCCAAGGGTGCAAAGCGGATTGCTTCACTTTTTTTTCCTTAGAAGTAGGACCTAATCGCTTTCTTTATTTTTGTTTAAGCATAGGACTATTTGTCATGGCCCTTCTTGTTTCTCTTTGTTAGACAAACCACTACTAGTTGTTGAGATCCTTTGGTTCTTGTTTTTTCTATCTATGATTATATATAAGAGTGTAAACCATACGGTACAACTAAGAAGCTACTCGAAATCGATCTGGTTAAAGTTATGTCAACATTTGACTCGAATAGGCTTGGCTCGAAATTCGATATACTAACGAGTCAAGTTGATCGAGCTATCCAATATTTGGCTCAAAAAGCTTGCGAGATACTCGAGAGTTTTATACATAAATGATTGAGTTAAGGTGAGAATAGTAAGAAGAGATCTCCACCCCTGGGTCAATCATTAAAGGGTGGGTGGTGACTATGACGACAGACAATAGTGACATGGTGGTGATTGTCGGGTGGTGGTGGTGGCAGATATGCTGTCAGTGGGAGTGTTAAGCGTGGGGTGAGGCATGGAGGGGGTGGTGGTTAAATTGGATGCAAAAGTTATTTTTGTCTCTCTAAAATGAAATTATAAATAATGTTACATTTCGGCATGAAATGGAATTTAAATTCTTCACATAAGCTAAGGAATGATTAAATCCCTTTATTGTAGAGTTTGATGGAATCAAGAGGAATCATCTCGTGGGCCAAACATCGCTGGAGAAATTTGGTCAAAGAATCTGTCATTCCGATTCCATCAAATTTCCTTTGAATTCCGTGAACCAAACAACCTCTTAATTTTGAGAGATCAACACCGAGTTTCAATTGTATGTTCTTTATGTTAAAATTAATCAGGGAGATAAATATATGGAAAATCACAAATAGTATGATGAGCAAATAATCTTGAAAGATAGTTTAACTGATGAAACTTTTATTGAAAGATATAAATGACTTGGACATCCACAATTACGTAAAAGAAAGTTGAAAACTATTTATCAGAAGATAACATTAACCGAAAGAAAAACTTGATTGCTCAAATGAAGTTAGCATATCGAATCCAAGATCTGTGTTATTATCAATTTATATTTCTTGAAGGTATTGTCACAAGTTAATGACTGCCCGCATTTTATATATGTTACATACCATCAATATTATATTAGTCTTGAGTCTTGACCAATCTGAGCAACCTAACCATCTTATCTAAAGACTTTGAGTAATGGGTTTTTACTTCTTTAATGAAGTTCTCAAAATGCGTTAGTCAAAACTACAAATTATTAAGTAATTTACATACATATATAAACATAACTTTCAAGAAAATTAAAAGAAAAAAGATATTCGTCATTTTTTCAGTATTGTCTACATCATTTACCAAATGTTTATTAAGTAAACGTTAACCTAGTTACTATATATTATCTTATCCGATACGCGTACCTTTGAATCTTACGTCAAGAAATGAGCTAGGAAACTTACTCACACTTACAAAGATGTGAATAAAAAGGTGGTTACGATTACAATTTTTTTTAATTAAAAATTCATCCTCTGTTAATTTTTAGCGAAACCTAATAAAAATTATTGTGAACCACATTATACAAAAGACATGATTATTTTATTACTATTAATTTTGACATCATGTTAAATATTTTTTTATACATATATAGTCAATCTCACCCCTATATATACATGTATATATGTATTGATGGAGCAAATCGTAATTAGAATTCAAACAATTTGTGAATATGAAAATGAAAGGCGTTATTGCTTTCTTCTTTGCTATTTTCTTTTCACTTGCTCTTATTTTGTCTTCAGTCATGACAATTGTTAAAGCACAACCTCCGACACGTTTTCCAGCACCAAGTAAAGGTAATGAATCCGGTGGGGGATGGGGTGCCTGGAGCAACACTAATTAATTGATGGATCATGGATGGTGTATGGTTCTTAACAAGGGCAAATATGTCAACTTTTTTTGTGAAAAATCTATAAATTAAATTTATAAGTCGTCAATAATACATAATCTTTCAAGTAATATTGTTATGAAAATCTTTATTCGTTCTTATATATGTTGTTTCGTTTTTAATCTTTACTTTTATTAGAGGATAAGCATATATGAAGTCGCCTTCTTTAATTTTGCTTCAACATAGAAGTATCGGAACTAGCAATGTGTGCATTTGATGGATAGTGTATGTTTCTTGACAAGCAAATATGTATTTTTTATAAATATGTATTAATGGGTGAGTTTTTTTCAATTGTTTTTATGTTTGTTTTATTTTTAGCTTTTTAATTGAAGCGATTCAAAAGAATCAATAATATATTTCTATCGATTGTTAAAGTAAGAATACTTGTATCGTTGTATGTCACCTATTGATATTTAAAGTGTGTTTCAAAATTAAACGGACTTTCAAACATGCAAGAACATTGTTAGCGGTTTGTTTACAGATTGTTGCCCTCTTGTTTCTGTTTGTTGTGCGCACGACTACTTGTTGAGATCCTTTCAAATAATAATATACTATCTAAATATTTATCTGTAACATTAATACACTGCACCTTTACTTATTCTTAATATATATGAGTATTTTTATTAAGGTAACGTAATTTAGAAAATCTTCCTAACAACGAGAATTTGGTCACCCTTTAAACCAATTATCACAATATTTTCTTCATTCACATAGCATAATTAGAGCTATGTGGCATACCATGTGTAAGAACTCCCATACTTAGAAGAAAAACAAATATGGTACTGAAGGGTGGAGAGGGAGAGACTAGGGTTGTGCACGGGTCGGGTCGGGACGGGGCGGGGGGAAAACGTCAAAACCGATTCGGGTTCGGGTGTGTAAAGCATGCACCGTAATGTGCATTCGGGGTTCGGGTTATGTCGGGTTCGGGATAGGTCGGGTTCGGGATAGATCGGGTTCGGGTTATGTCGGGTTCGGGTTGCGGGTTAGCCCAGTTTTGACCTTCTCATAATTTTAATTTTTTGAGTTTTCATTCATGCAGCAACCTGTTAATGTAGCAAAATTACAATAATTTATTGCAAACTTTTGATTCATGTATGCTTCATGCTTGTATGCATTATAAATAATTTAGAATTATATGCCAATAGGAATATGCCATAATAAATTAAAAAGAAAATTCAAATTGGACCAAATCCAATGTAGCCAATGATTTTCATGATTTTCCAAATGCAGAACAACACTAAATCAAAATATTAAACTCCAAAATCCATGCAACACCAAATCCCACTTGTTATAAGTAAAACTCCAAATCAAAGTATTAAACTCCAAAACAACACCAAATCAAAGTATTAAACTCAAAGTATCAAAGTCTTAATTCTCAAACGTTAAAAACAAAAACTCCAACTTCGATTGTGTTCATGTTCTTCCAACTTCAAAAGCCAAAATCCCACTTGTTCAATCTTCATTCTTGTACCTAATTTCAAGAAGAAAAAAAAACAAAGCTATTACAAAGCTATTACCTTAAAATTCAATAATTATGAAATTATAAGTACCAAAATACAATGTCATTACATCTAAATCAACCATAGAATGGTTGTGTGTACTAAGTGACTTTCCAAATCTTGATTATAGAGAGCGTAGTCGAATGGTGGTTGCATGGATGAAATAATAGCTATTATGTATGGCTAAGAATCGAGAAAATGTTATCGTTAGTACAAGAGTTAGTGATGTTGTGACTATGCTAAGGGCATTGCATGCTGTGTGAGAAGTGCAAGGTACCAATGTGTGAAAATTGCCATAGAGAGGGAAACCTTTTAAGGGTATAAAGTGATCTTGAAGATGTTATTTAAAATTGAACTGTAAGTAGTAGGAGTTTTGTAGTTGAGATAGTGGCACTACATGTCAAACTGCACGAGAAATTCAACGTATGACGATAAGTGTTAATCTGGCCAAGTAGTGGCCTCTGTAGATTAAATTAAGACGAGTTTATGCAGGAGTTATCGTTCGAAATGTTTACCTAAGTCATCTAGAGCGACAAGTATGATTTCCTTTTCAGATGATAGGATGTTTGGAAAAGTTATGATAGTACGGATTTGGGAATACAAGAACCTAGAGGTAATGAACGAGTTGTTAGGTGAAGAAGTTACCTTCCTTATGGTATCCATAGGCGAGTAGATGAAATTGTCAAGTTTCTTCGAGAATTAATGACGACGGCTAGACACCGTTAGTGAGAGCGTTGAGACAATTCTTGAGAGTAAAGAGACTCTTAGCTGAGCGATCGACTGTAATAGGAGACGAATGATGTATAGTACCCAGAACCGTAGGCATAAGTCGAATTGGTTTTGCTAACCATGTGCGAGGAGCTAAGGTTTAAGAAATCTAGCAATTATATCACTAAGATCAGGCGTTACGTTTCAAACAGGAAGGAGGAAATGAATAGAGACTTAAGGCGCTTGGTTAAATCACTCACAGGCTAAGGTTACCATGGTCGTGTAAGTATTACGGACACGATTAGGTCTGATATTAGTCTAACCGACTGGTTTATTAGGAGCGTAGTCACTAGGCTTTACAAAGAGACTTAGAGAAGTTACTTCCTTTCGTTCAACCTAGAGGCATAATTTCGAGGACGAAATTTTATTTAGGTGAGGAGGATTGTAACACCCGTGATTTTTGGATAATGGGATTTCGGGTCGGTGTAAAATTTATCTTTTAAGAAAATATGAGAAATAATAATTTGGATCAAATCCTAGATTTTATAGTATAGTTGGATGGGGAATTGAATTACGAGTCCAACGGTTCTTTCATAATCGAATTCGGAGCTATAATGCAGGAGATATGGCCAAAACAAGATTTCACCCAAACACAGCTCGCTAGCGATCGCTAGGCATCACTCTAGCGATCGCTTGGTATTGAAATTTCGATTTCTGTTGGGCCACATGAAAGCTCACGATCGCTAGGCTTCCTTTTAAGCTGCTAGCGATCGCTAGGGCTCACAACTAGCGATCGCTAGGTACCTGTCAGGCCGAAGTCGGGTTAAATAGCCATCTTTCTTCATTTGGGCATAACTCTCTCATTTCAACTCTGATTCTCTCGATTCAAATTGCTATCTTCTCGATTTTTCGAGCTCTTCAAGACTACATCAATGGATTTCAAGTATTTGGTGGTTCAAAAACATTCGTGTAAGTAATCTCTTCATCTCCTTCGAGTTTTAATATAAGCTCAGAAGATCTCGTGTGTTATCCATCTCCAAACCTTTTCCCCCATACTTGTCTTGGGTTTGGTGTTGTTTTAGGTTGATTACATGTTTTGGAAAGTATTGTAGGCTAGATCTACTAGTTTAGAGGGTGGAGACTCCCATGGCTTCATCTTCTTCACCATCTCTCCACCATTGTTGAAGGTTCTTCATCTTAGGGTTTTCATCCAAGATCTTGAAGAAGTGAGTTCTATGTATGCTTCTAAGTATAGATCTAGTCTTATATGTTGTAGATCTGGAACTAATCCAAGGTATTAACTCCTTATCAGTTTAGGTGTTCACTCAAGCATTAAGCTAGGGTTTTGTGGGAGATTTGGGGCTTTGGACTTTACAAGCCTCAAGGTGAGTTTCTAATACCTTTGTTAAAACTGGATACACATCACCTTGCTTGATTTAACATGCTATGCTTGATTTTCACAACTAAATGTCATTATGGGTGAAGTACCTAAATTGTTAGGTTGAGAATTATCATGCTTGTATAAGTTTATGGTGCTTTATATGGATTTATTGAGTAGAATGTTGTATGCTCATGATATGTGAACTAATCCATGCTTTCCATGTGTTGTTTGCTATGTGGATGATGCGTGATATGTTGGTATGCCATGGTCTGATATTCAAGGAATAAATTTCTATTGACGTTGGCATGAAGTGTGAAATGAAGGTCGTGAGACCTCCGGAGATATTTAAATATACATAACATGAACAGTTTGCAATTATGTTGGGGTCAAATAGACCGGTCATCAATGTTATGTAATTGGACAAAACTAATACTATGTTCACAACCAAACAGTCTTGGGAGGTACCGGAAGGGTATGCACCTATGTCGCCGCCTTTCGAGTGGTTTCGATTGTGCGGGCCTCTGATGGTGTCATGATAGATATGGCATCGAGGTGTTTGGATAAAGAGGTGAAACTTGGTGTCGGATATGTGATATATACATATATAATAATGGAAGATCCAATGCAATATTTCCACACCAAACAGTCTTGGGAGGTACTGAAATAGGTATGCCCCTATGTCACCGGCTCTCAGGTTTCTCCAAGGTGCGCGGGCCTCTAATGGTGTCATGATAGATATGGCATCGAGGTGTTTGGAAGTAACGAGTGTCGGGATATTGGTTGGTGGAAGTGGGTCGCTCCCACTGTTTCCGAAGATAAAAGATAACCCGTATAAGCATACTGTCATTATGTTCATTCATATACTTCTATATATATCGTAAGCTTTAACATGCTTCTATATGTACATCGTTATATGCTTGGTACAACTCACTATGCTCTTCTGGCCTAACACTTGTGTGGTGTCGATGTGTATCTCATGTGCTAGTGGCAAGCAGGTATAAGCATGCGAGGCGAGCATCAGGGGATGCTTATGGAGACCAACCCTTTGGACCATTAACCGACTTTAGGATGATAACCCTTCGTAAAGTCTCTCTTCTAGTTAGGAAACAGATTGGCTAATTATCTTTATTATCCGGTTAAGTTACGTTTATGTAATTACACCGTTCTTATTGTTTTTATTTATTGGGTTAAGCTCACGCCTTGGCGTTTATAATTGTACCAACCTTTATTTTGAAGGTTTTTGTTAGCTCCAATTTTTGGGGTGTTACAGAGGTCTCGGACCCTTTGTTACCAGGAAAGATTCTAGGTTTTTGCCATGACTCTTATTGGGTAAGAGTCTAGGTTATGGCTGTATAGGTCTTTGTCATGCTCACCTAGAAGGTAAGTGACACCTAGAATCTAGAAGGTAAGAGTCTAGGTTATGGTTGTATAGGTCTTTGGGGCTGTTTAGTAGTTTCTGAATGGTTTGATGCTGAATGGTTGAGAGGTCAGAATGGTGAAGAGGCTCTGTATGATGTAGTGTAGAATGAAATATTATTGTTTGGTAATTATTTTGAATAGATACTCTGAATGATAACAAATTACCATTTTACCCTTTATAAATAAGTTTACCAAACTGAGTGAAATCTTTTGATTTTGGAAACCAATTGATTTGGGAGGAAAAAATGCTTTGGAAAAAAAAATTAATGGTTTTTGTTTAAGCTTTTTAGGGCTATCATTGATTTGGAAACCCACATCAATTTAGAAGCTGATTTCACATACCATTTGGAAACCAATATTGATTTTGGAAGGATGATTTACCCATACGATTTCACCATAAGATTTAAAAAAAAAAACAATTGATTTGGTAACCATTATCCATTTGGTACGTTTATTTCACCATTCGATTTGGAAAGAGAACAAATATGGAAAAATAGAACCAAATATGGAAGGAAAATCATATTGATTTGAGTTGATTTCACACACCATCAAATCGATGGCTGATTTGGAACCAGATATGGAAACACATATATGGAAACAGATATGAAAAACCCAATCGATTTGGGTCGATTTGACCCCATCGATATGGACAACCTATTTCCCCATTCGATTTTTAAGCACAACTTTGGATGGAGAATGGAGAGAGGGTCGCCGTAGACAACGTCGCCGGAGAAGACAACAACTGTGGGTGGCATATGGAGAAGGACGTGAAGCTTTGGAGGGATGGGGAACAACTTGCAAAAAATATTGGAAGGGCAGATATGGAAAAATCTAGCCTCTGAATCATATTGCTTCACCCTAGATACAAAACCATACAGAGGTTTTTGTCTTGGTTAAGAGGTTCCATATTTTTTGCCAAACAAGAATTGCCTCTGTGCGATTCAGAGGCTGCCTCTTAATGGTTACATTAAGAGGCAAACAAACAGCCCCTTTGTCATGACTCTTAATGTTTTTTACACTAGTTATGATCATTAATTAAAAATATAGGAAAACTTAAATAGTAGCATTAACATCTTATAATTATAAATGTGGTTAACAAATAAATGTAGCATTAACAAATATTTCCCCTCCAAAATAAAAATATTAGTATATCTTGTTGCCAAAAATTTAGGATAACAAAAGACGGGTCAACTGCCGGGTTTGGGTAAAAAGGCAGAGAGATAGAGGTGGGTTAGGTCGGGTTGCGGGTCGGGCGGGCGGGTCAGGTAACCTGACCGTCAGTCAAAAACCCATTAATTTATAAGCTTAAAATCATTCCTCTTAATTAATTCTTGCCTGAATAGAAACGTAAAACACAAACCCTATCAACCATGTTTTCCAGCGGTTATCTCTGCCGGACGATCGCCGTGATCCACACATGCCGCCGCCGTGCGGTTCTTGCGCCAATGCCGGTTCACGCCATGACGCCGGCGGCCATTCACGCCACTCCGCCAGCTATGGCGGCCATTCACCGCGGCGTCGACTCAGAGGTAAAAACACAAACCCTGCCTACCATGTTTTCCAGCGGTTATCTCCGTCGGACGATCGCCATGATCCACACATGCCGCCACCGTTCGGTTGTTGCTCCAATGCCGGTTCACACCATGACGCCGGCGGCCACTCTGCCAGCTATGGCGGTCATTCACCGCGGCGTCGACTCGGAGGTAAAAACACAAACCCTACCTACCATGTTTTCTAGCGGTTATCTCCGCCAGACGATCCTCGTGATCCACACATGCCGCCGCCGTGCGGTTTTTTGCGCCAATGCCGGTTCACGCCATGATGCCGGCGGCCATTCACACACTCCGCCAGCTATGGCAGCCATGGCGGCCGAGGTGAAGGGCGCCACAGATTCTTCGGTGCCCGAGGTGAAGGGCGCCACAGATTCTTCGGTGCCCGAGGTGAAGGGCGCTACAGATTCCGAGGGGAAGGGCACTAGAGATTCCGAAGGGAAGGGCGCTACAGATTATTTGGCGGCCGAGGGGAAGGCGCTACAGATTCCGAGGGGAATACAGATTCCGAGGGGAACGGCGCTACAGATTCCGAGGTGAAGGGCGCTACAGTTGGGGGAGTCGACTATCAAACTGTCTTCTACTCGACAACTGTTTATACATTTGCCAGTGTGATCATTGCAAGAGCTGTTAATCGTCTTTTGCAGAGCCGTGTAATTTCTCGTATACTTGAGTATTATGGTGTTGTTGCACCACCATTAACACCTGCCACATTTGCGTTTTCCTTGGCTGCGGTTTACTATTTGAATCCATCTCCAAAACAACATTTGTATTTTGTGTATTTGCCTGGTATGCTGCCAGAAGATGTTCGTTTTTCATTTGTAAGTGAAAAGAACAAGTTGGTGGTGGAAGCCATTAGGGCTGTGCACGGGTCGGGTCAGGGCGGGTCGGGGGGAAAACGTCAAAACCGATTCGGGTTCGGGTGTGTAAAGCATGCACCGTAATGTGCATTCGGGGTTCGGGTTATGTCAGGTTCGGGATAGGTCGTGTTCGGGTTATGTCGGGTTCGGGTTGCGGGTTAGCCCAGTTTTGACCAACTCATAATTTTAATTTTTGAGTTTTCCTTCATGCAGCAACCTGTTAATGCAGCAAAATTACAATAATTTATTGCAAACTTTTGATTCATGTATGCCTCATGTCTGTATGCATTATAAATAATTTAGAATTATATGCCAATATGAATATGTCATAATAAATTAAAAAGAAAATTCAAATTGGACCAAATCCAATGTAGCCAATAATTTTCATGATTTTCCAAATGCAGAACAACAGTAAATCAAAATATTAAACACTAAAATCCATGCAACACCAAATCTCACTTGTTAGGCCATCCACTATGGTACCGCATGGTACCAATGGTACCAGCTGCCACCTCAGCGCCACGTCAGCTTTCCAATACCTTACCAATTCCCTACCAATTTATCCTCTATTATCAATTCCCTACCATTTGATACCAAATTTTTTTTAAATTAACAATTCACAATAAATACTAAAATTAACAATTAACAATAAATTAAAATTTAATATATTAAAATTAATACAAATATAACATTTAATTTAAAAATTACGAAAAAAATAAAAATTACGACAACGTTAAAAATTTAAAAAAACCTAGCTACCACAATGGAGGCCATCCGTGTTTTTGGCGCATCCGCTCCTCCTCTTGCAACATCACTTCCAAAGCCACTCCCGAAAGATGGTCGTGCGGTGTCATGTAAACTTGGAAGTCCGCACTCCTTTGTCGTTCGTTCCATGTTTTCCAGCGGTTATCTCCGCCGGACGATCGTCGTGATCCACACATGCCGCCACCGTGCGATTGTTGCGCCAATGTCGGTTCACGCCATGATGCCGGCGGCCATTCACGCAACTCCGCCAGCTATAGCGGCCATTCACCGCGGCGTCGACTCGGAGGTAAAAACACAAACCCTACCTACCATGTTTTCCAGCGGCTATCTCCGTCGGACGATCGCCGTGATCCACACATGCCACCGCCGTGCGGTTTTTGCGTCAATGCCGGTTCATGCCATGATGCCGGCGGCCATTCACGCCACTCCGCCAGCTATGGCGGCCATTCACCGCGGCGTGGCGGCCGAGGTGAAGGGCGCTACAGATTCCGAGGGGAAGGGCGCTACAGATTCTGAGGGGAATACAGATTCCGAAAAGAAGGGCGCTACGGATTCCGAGGTAAAGGGCGCTACAGTTAGGGGAGTCGACTATCAAACTGTCTTCTACTCGACAATTGTTTATACATTTGCTAGTGTGATCATTGCAAGAGCTGTTAATCGTCTTTTGCAGAGCCGTGTAATTTCTCGTATACTTGAGTATTATGGTGTTGTTGCACCACCATTAACACCTGCCACATTCGCGTTTTCCTTGGCTGCGGTTTACTATTTGAATCTATCTCAAAAACAACATTTGTATTTTGTGCATCTGCCTGGTATGCTGCCAGAAGATGTTCGTTTTTCATTTGTAATTGAAAAGAACAAGTTGGTGGTGGAAGCCAGTAGGGCTGTGCACGGGTCGGGTCAGGGCGGGTCGGGGGGCAAACGTCAAACCGATTCGGGTTCGGGTGTGTAAAGCATGCACCGTAATGTGCATTCGAGGTTCGGGTTATGTCGGGTTCGGGATAGGTCGTGTTCGGGTTGCGGGTTAGCCCACTTTTGACCTTCTCATAATTTTAATTTTTGAATTTTCATTCATGCAGCAACCGGTTAATGCAGCAAAATTACAATAATTTATTGCAAACTTTTGATTCATGTATGCCTCATAAATAATTTAGAATTATATACCAATATGAATATGTCATAATAACTTAAAAAGAAAATTCAAATTGGACCAAATCCAATGTTGCCAATGATTTTCATGATTTTCTAAATGCAAAACAACACTAAATCAAAATATTAAACTCTAAAGTCCATGCAACACCAAATCCCACTTGTTAGGCCATCCACTATGGTAACGCATGGTACCAATGGTACCAGCTGCCACCTCAGCGCCACGTCAGCTTTCCAATACCTTACCA
The DNA here is from genome assembly GCA_030169165.1 of Centaurea solstitialis. Lineage (NCBI taxonomy): Eukaryota > Viridiplantae > Streptophyta > Magnoliopsida > Asterales > Asteraceae > Centaurea > Centaurea solstitialis. Next base: position 85,239,604 of record CM058043.1, read on the forward strand.
ATTTCCTACCAATTCATCCTCTATTATCAATTCCCTACCATTTGATACCAAATTTTTTTTAAATTAACAATTCACAATAAATACTAAAATTAACAATTAACAATAAATTAAAATTTAATATATTAAAATTAATAAAAATATAACATTTAATTTAAAAATTACGAAAAAAATAAAAATTACGACGACGTTAAAAAATTAAAACAACCTAGCTTCCACAATGGAGGCCATCCGTGTTTTTGGCGCATCCACTCCTTCTCTTGCAACATCACTTCCAAAGTCACTCCCGAAAGATGGTCGTGCGGTGTCATGTAAACTTGGAAGTCCGCACTCCTTTGTCGTTCGTACCATGTTTTCCAGCGGTTATCTTCGCCGGACGATCGCCGTGATCCACACATGCCGCCACCGTGCGGTTGTTGCGCCAATGCCGGTTCACGCCATGATGCTGGCGGCCATTCACGCCATTCCGCCAGCTATGGCGGCCATTCACCGCGGCGTTGACTCGGAAGTAAAAACACAAACCCTACCTACCATGTTTTCCAGCGGTATCTCCGCCGGACGATCGCCGTGATCCACAAATGCCGCCGCCGTGCGGTTTTTGCGTCAATGCCGATTCACGCCATGATGCCGGCGGCCATTCACGCCACTCCGCTAGCTATGGCGGCCATTCACCGCGGCGTGGCGGCCGAGGTGAACGGCGCTACAGATTATTCGGTGCCCGAAGTGAAGGGCGCTACAGATTCCGAGAGGAAGGGCGCTACAGATTCTTCGGCGGCCGAGGGGAAGGGCGCTATAGATTCCGAGGGGAATACAGATTCCGAGAAGAAGGGCGCTACAGATTCCGAGGTAAAGGGCGCTATAGTTGGGGGAGTCGACTATCAAACTGTCTTCTACTCGACAACTGTTTATACATTTGCCAATGTGATCATTGCAAGAGTTGTTAATCGTCTTTTGCAGAGCCGTGTAATTTCTCGTATACTTGAGTATTATGGTGTTGTTGCACCACCATTAACACCTGCCACATTCGCGTTTTCCTTGGCTGCGGTTTACTATTTGAATCCATCTCCAAAACAACATTTGTATTTTGTGTATCTGTCTGGTATGCTGCCAGAAGATGTTCGTTTTTCATTTGTAATTGAAAAGAACAAGTTGGTGGTGGAAGCCAGTAGGGCTGTGCACGGGTCGGGTCAGGGCGGGTCGGGGGGAAAACGTCAAAACCGATTCGGGTTCTGGTGTGTAAAGCATGCACCGTAATGTGCATTCGGGATTCGGGTTATGTCGGGTTCGGGATAGGTCATGTTCGGGTTATGTCGGGTTCGGGTTGCGGGTTAGCCCAGTTTTGACCTTCTCATAATTTTAATTTTTGAGTTTTCATTCATTCAGCAACCTGTTAATGAAACAAAATTACAATAATTTCCTGCAAACTTTTGATTCATGTATACCTCATGCCTGTATGCATTATAAATAATTTAGAATTATATGCCAATATGAATATGCCATAATAAATTAAAAAGAAAATTCAAATTGGACCAAATCCAATGTAGCCAATGATTTTCATGATTTTCCAAATGCAGAACAACACTAAATCAAAACATTTAACTCTAAAATCCATGCAACAACAAATCTCACTTGTTAGAACATCCACTATGGTACCGCATGGTACCAATGGTGCCACCTGCACCTCAGCGCCACGTCAGCTTTCCTCTATTATCAATTCCCTACCATTTGATACCAATTTTTTTAAATTAACTACTCACAATAAATACTAAAATTAACAATTAACAAAAAATTAAAAATTAATATATTAAAATTAATAAAAATATAACATTTAATTTAAAAATTACGAAAAAATAAAAATTACGACAACGTTAAAAAATTAAAAAAACCTAGTAACCACAATGGAGGCCATCCGTGTTTTTGACGCATCCGCTCCTTCTCTTGCAACATCACTTCCAAAGCCACTCCCGAAAGATGGTCGTGCGGTGTCATGTAAACTTAGAAGTCCGCACTCCTTTGTCGTTCGTACCATGTTTTCCAGCGGTTATCTCCGCCGGACGATCGCCGTGATCCACACATGCCGCCACCGTGCGGTTGTTGCGCCAATGCCGGTTCACGCCATGATGCCGGCGGCCATTCACGCCACTCCGCCAGCTATGGCGGCCATTCACCGCGGCGTCGACTCGGAGGTAAAAACACAAACCCTACCTACCATGTTTTCCAGCGGTTATCTCCGTCGGACGATCGCCGTGATCCACACATGCCGCCGCCGTGCGGTTTTTGCGTCAATGCGGGTTCACGCCATGATTCCGGCGGCCTTTCACGCCATTCCGCCAGCTATGGCGGCCATTCACCGCGGCGTGGCGGCCGAGGTAAATGGCGCTACAGATTCTTCGGTGCCCGAGGTGAAGGGCGCTACAGATTCCGAGGGGAAGGGCGCTACAGATTCTGAGGGGAATACAGATTCCGAGAAGAAGGGCGCTACAGATTCCGCGGTAAAGGGGGCTACAGTTGGGGGAGTCGACTATCAAACTGTCTTCTACTCGACAACTGTTTATACATTTGCCAGTGTGATCATTGCAAGAGTTGTTAATCGTCTTTTGCAGAGCCGTGTAATTTCTCGTATACTTGAGTATTATGGTGTTGTTGCACCACCATTAACACCTGCCACATTCGCGTTTTCCTTGGCTGCGGTTTACTATTTGCAAAACAACATTTGTATTTTGTGTATCTGCCTGGTATGCTACCAGAAGATGTTCGTTTTTCATTTGTAAATGAAAAGAACAAGTTAGTGGTGGAAGCCAGTGGGTCTGTGCACGGGTCGGGTCAGGGCGGGTCCGGGGAAAACGTCAAAACCGATTCGGGTTCGGGTATGTAAAGCATTCACCGTAATGTGCATTCGGGGTTCGGGTTATGTCGGGTTCGGGATAGGTCGTGTTCGGGTTATGTCGGGTTCGTGTTGCGGGTTAGCCCAGTTTTGACCTTCTCATAATTTTAATTTTTGAGTTTTCATTCATGCAGCAACCTGTTAATGCACCAAAATTACAATAACTTATTGCAAACTTTTCATTCATGTATGCCTTATACCTGTGTGCATTATAAATAATTTAGAATTATATGCCAATATGAATATGCCATAATAAATTAAAAAGAAAATTCAAATTGGACCAAATCCAATGTAGCCAATGATTTTCATGATTTTCCAAATGCAGAACAACACTAAATCAAAATATTAAACTCTAAAATCCATGCAACACCAAATCCCACTTGTTAAGTCATCCACTATGGTACCGCATGGTACCAATGGTACCAGCTGCCACCTAAGCGCCACGTCAGCTTTCCAATATCTTACCAATTCCCTACCAATTCATCATCTATTATCAATTCCCTACCATTTGATACCAATTTTTTTTAAATTAACAATTCACAATTAATACTAAAATTAACAATTAACAATAAATTAAAATTTAATATATTAAAATTAATAAAAATATAACATTTAATTTAAAAATTACGACGACGTTAAAAAATTAAAAAAACCTAGCTTCCACAATGGAGGCCATCCGTGTTTTTGGCGCATCCGCTCCTTCTCTTGCAACATCACTTCCAAAGTCACTCCCGAAAGATGGTCGTGCGGTGTCATGTAAACTTGGAAGTCCGCACTCCTTTGTCGTTCGTACCATGTTTTCCAGCGGTTATCTGCGCCGGACGATCGCCGTGATCCACACATGCCGCCACCGTGCGGTTGTTGCGCCAATGCCGGTTCACGCCATGATGCCGGCGGCCATTCACGCCATTCCGCCAGCTATGGCGGCCATTCACCGCGGCGTTGACTCGGAGGTAAAAACACAAACCCTACCTACCATGTTTTCCAGCGGTTATCTCCGCCGGACGATCGCCGTGATCCACAAATGCCGCCGCCGTGCGGTTTTTGCGTCAATGCCGATTCACGCCACTCCGCCAGCTATGGCGGCCATTCACCGCGGCGTGGCGGCCATTCACCGCGGCGTGGCGGCCATTCACCGCGGCGTGGCGGCCGAGGTGAACGGCGCTACAGATTATTCGGTGCCCGAGGTGAAGGGACTACAGATTCCGAGAGGAAGGGCGCTACAGATTCTTCGGCGGCCGAGGGGAAGGGCGCTATAGATTCCGAGGGGAATACAGATTCCGAGAAGAAGGGCGCTACAGATTCGAGGTAAAGGGCGCTACAGTTGGGGGAGTCGACTATCAAACTGTCTTCTACTCGACAACTGTTTATACATTTGCCAATGTGATCATTGCAAGAGATGTTAATCGTCTTTTGCAGAGCCGTGTAATTTCTCGTATACTTGAGTATTATGGTGTTGTTGCACCACCATTAACACCTGCCACATTCGCGTTTTCCTTGGCTGTGGTTTACTATTTGAATCCATCTCCAAAACAACATTTGTATTTTATGTATCTGCCTGGTATGCTGCCAGAAGATGTTCGTTTTTCGTTTGTAATTGAAAAGAACAAGTTGGTGGTGGAAGCCAGTAGGGCTGTGCACGGGTCGGGTCAGGGCGGGTCGGGGGGAAAACGTCAAAAACCGATTCGGGTTCTGGTGTGTAAAGCATGCACCGTAATGTGCATTCGGGATTCGGGTTATGTCGGGTTCGGGATAGGTCATGTTCGGGTTATGTCGGGTTCGGGTTGCGGGTTAGCCCAGTTTTGACCTTCTCATAATTTTAATTTTTGAGTTTTCATTCATGCAGCAACCTGTTAATGAAACAAAATTACAATAATTTCCTGCAAACTTTTGATTCATGTATGCCTCATGCCTGTATGCATTATAAATAATTTAGAATTATATGCCAATATGAATATGCCATAATAAATTAAAAAGAAAATTCAAATTGGACCAAATCCAATGTAGCCAATGATTTTCATGATTTTCCAAATGCAGAACAACACTAAATCAAAACATTCAACTCTAAAATTCATGCAACAACAAATCTCACTTGTTAGACCATCCACTATGGTACCGCATGGTACCAATGGTACCAGCTGCACCTCAGCGCAACGTCAGCTTTCCTTTATTATCAATTCCCTACCATTTGATACCAATTTTTTTAAATTAACAATTCACAATAAATACTAAAATTAACAATTAACAATAAATTAAAAATTAATACATTAAAATTAATAAAAATATAACATTTAATTTAAAAATTACGAAAAAATAAAAATTACGACAACGTTAAAAAATTAAAAAAACCTAGCTACCACCATGGAGGCCATCCGAGTTTTTGGCGCATCCGCTCCTTCTCTTGCAACATCACTTCCAAAGCCACTCCCGAAAGATGGTCGTGCAGTGTCATGTAAACTTGGAAGTCCGCACTCCTTTGTCGTTCGTACCATGTTTTCCAGCGGTTATCTCCGCCGGACGATCGCCGTGATCCACACATGCCGCCACCGTGCGGTTGTTGCGCCAATGCCGGTTCACGCCATGATGCCGGCGGCCATTCACGCCACTCCGCCAGCTATGGCGGCCATTCACCGCGGCGTCGACTCGGAGGTAAAAACACAAACCCTACCTACCATGTTTTCCAGCGGTTATCTCCGTCGGACGATCGCCGTGATCCACACATGCCGCCGCCGTGCGGTTTTTGCGTCAATGCGGGTTCACGCCATGATGCCGGCGGCCTTTCACGCCATTCCGCCAGCTATGGCGGCCATTCACCGCGGCGTGGCGGCCGAGGTAAATGGCGCTACAGATTCTTCGGTGCCCGAGGTGAAGGGCGCTACAGATTCCGAGGGGAAGGGCGCTACAGATTCTGAGGGGAATACAGATTCCGAGAAGAAGGGCGCTACAGATTCCGCGGTAAAGGGCGCTACAGTTGGGGGAGTCGACTATCAAACTGTCTTCTACTCGACAACTGTTTATACATTTGCCAGTGTGATCATTGCAAGAGTTGTTAATCGTCTTTTGCAGAGCCGTGTAATTTCTCGTATACTTGAGTATTATGGTGTTGTTGCACCACCATTAACACCTGCCACATTCGCGTTTTCCTTGGCTGCGGTTTACTATTTGCAAAACAACATTTGTATTTTGTGTATCTGCCTGGTATGCTACCAGAAGATGTTCGTTTTTCATTTGTAAATGAAAAGAACAAGTTAGTGGTGGAAGCCAGTGGGTCTGTGCACGGGTCGGGTCAGGGCGGGTCCGGGGAAAACGTCAAAACCGATTCGGGTTCGGGTGTGTAAAGCATTCACCGTAATGTGCATTCGGGGTTCGGGTTATGTCGGGTTCGGGATAGGTCGTGTTCGGGTTATGTCGGGTTCGTGTTGCGGGTTAGCCCAGTTTTGACCTTCTCATAATTTTAATTTTTGAGTTTTCATTCATGTAGCAACCTGTTAATGCACCAAAATTACAATAATTTATTGCAAACTTTTCATTCATGTATGCCTTATGCCTGTGTGCATTATAAATAATTTAGAATTATATGCCAATATGAATATGCCATAATAAATTAAAAAGAAAATTCAAATTGGACCAAATCCAATGTAGCCAATGATTTTCATGATTTTCCAAATGCAGAACAACACTAAATCAAAATATTAAACTCTAAAATCCATGCAACACCAAATCCCACTTGTTAAGTCATCCACTATGGTACCGCATGGTACCAATGGTACCAGCTGCCACCTAAGCGCCACGTCAGCTTTCCAATATCTTACCAATTCCCTACCAATTCATCATCTATTATCAATTCCCTACCATTTGATACCAATTTTTTTTAAATTAACAATTCACAATTAATACTAAAATTAACAATTAACAATAAATTAAAATTTAATATATTAAAATTAATAAAAATATAACATTTAATTTAAAAATTACGACGACGTTAAAAAGTTAAAAAAAACCTAGCTTCCACAATGGAGGCCATCCGTGTTTTTGGCGCATCCGCTCCTTCTCTTGCAACATCACTTCCAAAGTCACTCCCGAAAGATGGTCGTGCGGTGTCATGTAAACTTGGAAGTCCGCACTCCTTTGTCGTTCGTACCATGTTTTCCAGCGGTTATCTGCGCCGGACGATCGCCGTGATCCACACATGCCGCCACCGTGCGGTTGTTGCGCCAATGCCGGTTCACGCCATGATGCCGGCGGCCATTCACGCCATTCCGCCAGCTATGGCGGCCATTCACCGCGGCGTTGACTCGGAGGTAAAAACACAAACCCTACCTACCATGTTTTCCAGCGGTTATCTCCGCCGGACGATCGCCGTGATCCACAAATGCCGCCGCCGTGCGGTTTTTGCGTCAATGCCGATTCACGCCATGATGCCGGCGGCCATTCACGCCACTCCGCCAGCTATGGCGGCCATTCACCGCGGCGTGGCGGCCATTCACCGCGGCGTGGCGGCCGAGGTGAACGGCGCTACAGATTATTCGGTGCCCGAGGTGAAGGGCGCTACAGATTCCGAGAGGAAGGGCGCTACAGATTCTTCGGCGGCCGAGGGGAAGGGCGCTATAGATTCCGAGGGGAATACAGATTCCGAGAAGAAGGGCGCTACAGATTCCGAGGTAAAGGGCGCTACAGTTGGGGGAGTCGACTATCAAACTGTCTTCTACTCGACAACTGTTTATACATTTGCCAATGTGATCATTGCAAGAGATGTTAATCGTCTTTTGCAGAGCCGTGTAATTTCTCGTATACTTGAGTATTATGGTGTTGTTGCACCACCATTAACACCTGCCACATTCGCGTTTTCCTTGGCTGTGGTTTACTATTTGAATCCATCTCCAAAACAACATTTGTATTTTATGTATCTGCCTGGTATGCTGCCAGAAGATGTTCGTTTTTCGTTTGTAATTGAAAAGAACAAGTTGGTGGTGGAAGCCAGTAGGGCTGTGCACGGGTCGGGTCAGGGCGGGTCGGGGGGAAAACGTCAAAACCGATTCGGGTTCTGGTGTGTAAAGCATGCACCGTAATGTGCATTCGGGATTCGGGTTATGTCGGGTTCGGGATAGGTCATGTTCGGGTTATGTCGGGTTCGGGTTGCGGGTTAGCCCAGTTTTGACCTTCTCATAATTTTAATTTTTGAGTTTTCATTCATGCAGCAACCTGTTAATGAAACAAAATTACAATAATTTCCTGCAAACTTTTGATTCATGTATGCCTCATGCCTGTATGCATTATAAATAATTTAGAATTATATGCCAATATGAATATGCCATAATAAATTAAAAAGAAAATTCAAATTGGACCAAATCCAATGTAGCCAATGATTTTCATGATTTTCCAAATGCAGAACAACACTAAATCAAAACATTCAACTCTAAAATTCATGCAACAACAAATCTCACTTGTTAGACCATCCACTATGGTACCGCATGGTACCAATGGTACCAGCTGCACCTCAGCGCAACGTCAGCTTTCCTTTATTATCAATTCCCTACCATTTGATACCAATTTTTTTAAATTAACAATTCACAATAAATACTAAAATTAACAATTAACAATAAATTAAAAATTAATACATTAAAATTAATAAAAATATAACATTTAATTTAAAAATTACGAAAAAATAAAAATTACGACAACGATAAAAAATTAAAAAACCTAGCTACCACCATGGAGGCCATCCGAGTTTTTGGCGCATCCGCTCCTTCTCTTGCAACATCACTTCCAAAGCCACTCCCGAAAGATGGTCGTGCAGTGTCATGTAAACTTGGAAGTCCGCACTCCTTTGTCGTTCGTACCATGTTTTCCAGCGGTTATCTCCGCCGGACGATCGCCGTGATCCACACATGCCGCCACCGTGCGGTTGTTGCGCCAATGCCGGTTCACGCCATGATGCCGGCGGCCATTCACGCCACTCCGCCAGCTATGGCGGCCATTCACCGCGGCGTCGACTCGGAGGTAAAAACACAAACCCTACCTACCATGTTTTCCAGCGGTTATCTCCGTCGGACGATCGCCGTGATCCACACATGCCGCCGCCGTGCGGTTTTTGCGTCAATGCGGGTTCACACCATGACGCCGGCGGCCATTCACGCCATTCCGCCAGCTATGGCGGCCATTCACCGCGGCGTGGCGGCCGAGGTAAATGGCGCTACAGATTCTTTGGTGCCCGAGGTGAAGGGCGCTACAGATTCCGAGGGGAAGGGCGCTACAGATTCTGAGGGGAATATAGATTCCGAGAAGAAGGGCGCTACAGATTCCGCGGTAAAGGGCGCTACAGTTGGGGAGTCGACTATCAAACTGTCTTCTACTCGACAACTGTTTATACATTTGCCAATGTGATCATTGCAAGAGATGTTAATCGTCTTTTGCAGAGCCGTGTAATTTCTCGTATACTTGAGTATTATGGTGTTGTTGCACCACCATTAACACCTGCCACATTCGCGTTTTCCTTGGCTGCGGTTTACTATTTGCAAAACAACATTTGTATTTTGTGTATCTGCCTGGTATGCTACCAGAAGATGTTCGTTTTTCATTTGTAAATGAAAAGAACAAGTTAGTGGTGGAAGCCAATAGGGCTGTGCACGGGTCGGGTCAGGGCGGGTCCGGGGAAAAACGTCAAAACCGATTCGGGTTCGGGTGTGTAAAGCATTCACCGTAATGTGCATTCGGGGTTCGGGTTATGTTGGGTTCGGGATAGGTCGTGTTCGGGTTATGTCGGGTTCGGGTTGCGGGTTAGCCCAGTTTTGACCTTCTCATAATTTTAATTTTGAGTTTTCATTCATGCAGCAACCTGTTAATGCAGCAAAATTACAATAATTTATTGCAAACTTTTCATTCATGTATGCCTCATGCCTGTATGCATTATAAATAATTTAGAATTATATGCCAATATGAATATGCCATAATAAATTAAAAAGAAAATTCAAATTGGACCAAATCCAATGTAGCCAATGATTTTCATGATTTTCCAAATGCAGAACAACACTAAATCAAAATATTAAACTCTAAAATCCATGCAACACCAAATCCCACTTGTTAGGCCATCCACTATGGTACCGCATGGTACCAATGGTACCAGCTGCCACCTCAGCGCCAAGTCAGCTTTCCAATACCTTACCAATTCCCTTCCAATTCATCATCTATTATCAATTCCCTACCATTTGATACCAATTTTTTTTTAAATTAACAATTCACAATAAATACTAAAATTAACAATTAACAATAAATTAAAATTTAATATATTAAAATTAATAAAAATATAACATTTAATTTAAAAATTACGAAAAAAAGAAAAATTACGACGACGTTAAAAAATTAAAAAAACCTAGCTTCCACAATGGAGGCCATCCGTGTTTTTGGCGCATCCGCTCCTTCTCTTGCAACATCACTTCCAAAGTCACTCCCGAAAGATGGTCGTGCGGTGTCATGTAAACTTGGAAGTCCGCACTCCTTTGTCGTTCGTACCATGTTTTCCAGCGGTTATCTCCGCCGGACGATCGCCGTGATCCACACATGCCGTCACCGTGCGGTTGTTGCGCCAATGCCGGTTCACGCCATGATGGCGACGGCCATTCACGCCACTCCGCCAGCTATGGCGGCCATTCACCGCGGCGTCGACTCGGAGGTAAAAACACAATCCCTACCTACCATGTTTTCCAGCGGTCATCTCCGCCGGACGATGGCCGTGATCCACACATGCCGCCGCCGTGCGGTTTTTGCGTCAATGCGGGTTCACGCCATGATGCCGGCGGCCATTCAAGCCACTCCGCCAGCTTTGGCGGCCATTCACCGCGGCGTGGCGGCCGAGGTGAAGGGCGCTACAGATTCTTCGGTGCCCGAGGTGAAGGGCGCTACAGATTCTTCGGCGGCCAAGGGGAAGGGCGCTACAGATTCCGAGAGGAATACAGATTCCGAGAAGAAGGGCGCTACAGATTCCGAGGTAAAGGGCGCTACAGTTGGGGGAGTCGACTATCAAACTGTCTTCTACTCGACAACTGTTTATACATTTGCCAGTGTGATCATTGCAAGAGCTGTTAATCGTCTTTTGCAGAGCCGTATAATTTCTCGTATACTTGAGTATTATGGTGTTGTTGCACCACCATCAACACCTGCCACATTCGCGTTTTCCTTGGCTGCGGTTTACTATTTGAATCCATCTCCAAAACAACATTTGTATTTTGTGTATCTGCCTGGTATGCTGCCAGAAGATGTTCGTTTTTCATTTGTAAGTGAAAAGAACAAGTTGTGGTGGGAAGCCAGTAGGGCTGTGCACGGGTCGGGTCAGGGCGGGTCGGGGGGAAAACGTCAAAACCGATTCAGGTTCGGGTGTGTAAAGCATGCACCGTAATGTGCATTTGGGGTTCGGGTTATGTCGGGTTCGGGTTGCGAGTTAGCCTAGTTTTGACCTTCTCATAATTTTAATTTTTGAGTTTTCATTCATGCAGCAACCTGTTAATGCAGCAAAATTACAATAATTTATTGCAAACTTTTGATTCATGTATGCCTCATGCCTGTATGCATTATAAATAATTTATAAGGGTAAATTACAAATTTGGTCCCTGAACTTTGCAAAAAATTACGATGGAGGTCCCTGCAGTTTCAATTTCATGATGGTGGTCCCTAAATTGTTGATTTGGTTATGAATTGGGTCCCTTAATTTAAATGACGTTAAATGGCTCTGTTAAGTCAGGGGTAAATGACTAAAATACCCCTAATATAAATCCCGGCCAAAATCCCAATTCCGGTCATCTTCTCCGGCCAAAATCCAATTCCGGTCATCTTCTCCGGCCTAAATCCCAATTCCGGTCATCTTCTCCGGCCAAAATCCCAATTCCGATCATCTTCTCCGGCCAAAATCCCAATTCCGATCATCTTCTCCGGCCAAAATCCCAATTCCGATCATAAATCAAATCCATGAATTTAACACCCGATCATTTTCTCCGGCCAAAATTCTAATTCCGGTCATCTTCTTCGGCTCCCAACAGACACTACAACCACCAACACCTACCCCACCCAGATTTGAAACCCACTGCCACCACCCACCGCTGCCACCACCACCACCATCACCAACAGCCACCTCTAAAAGCCACCACAACACAGATTTGAAACCCACTGCCACCACCCACCGCTGCCACCAACACCCAGATTCATACATAAATAACCAAATCCAGAATTCAAATAAACAAATCATATCATCAAAAATAAACAAACCCATATTCATACACAAACCAAATTCATATCATCAAAAATAAACAAACCCATAACCAAATCCAGAAATCAAAAATAAACAAACCCATATTCATACACAAACCAAACTCATATCATCAAAATTATATAAAAGCTCATATCATCAAAACCCAGATTCATCAAATACAAATCCTAAAATAGTCTTACAAAACCCTAAATTCAAAATAGAAAAGTAAATGGAATGGTGGTCTCAGATCTGGAACGGTTGTTTTGTTCGTCGGAGAGCTATGGTCGCCGGATATGGGAGAAGAAAGGGTGCGGCGTCGGCGGGCGACGTGAACGGTGAACGGTGGAGCGGCGGATCTGGAGGCGGGCGAAGTGAACGGCGGTGGAGGCGTCGGCGGCTGTTCTTGGGAAGGGTATGAAGGTTGCAGTTGGATGGCCGGCGACTGTTGGAAGGTTGCAGGTGGATGACCGGCGACGGTTGCAGGTGGATGGCGGTGGTGGCGTGGCGTGGCCGACGGTGGAGTAGCCGGTTTGTTGATGAGAGACTTTGGAGGGGTGGGGGCTGTATGTTTGCAATGGTTTGTTGGGGTATGGCAGCTAGGGTTTGGGGTTTGGGGATGAATGTTGCAGGTATATAATGGGGTGGTTTTAAATTTAATAGAAAATTAAAATATTTTAAAATGGTTTGGTTTTAATTTTAATAGAAAATTAAAATATTTAGTAAAAAGACCAAAATACCCCTGAGTTAACGGAGCTAGTTAACGACGTCTAAATTGATGGACCCAATTCATAACCAAATTAAAAGTTCAGGGACCCAATTCATGAAATTGAAACTGCAGGGACCTCCACCGTAATTTTTTGCAAAGTTCAAGGACCAAATTTGTAATTTACCCAATTTATAATTATATGCCAATATGAATATGCCATAATAAATTAAAAAGAAAATTCAAATTGAACCAAATCCAATGTAGCCAATGATTTTCATGATTTTCCAAATGCAGAACAACACTAAATCAAAATATTAAACTCCAAAATCCATGCAACACCAAATCCCACTTGTTAGGCCATCCACTATGGTACCGCATGGTACCAATGGTACCAGCTGCCACCTCGGCGCCACGTCAGCTTTCCAATACCTTACCAATTCCCTACCAATCCATCATCTATTATCAATTCCCTACCATTTGATACCAATTTTTTTTAAATTAAACAATTCACAATAAATACTAAAATTAACAATTAACAATAAATTAAAAATTATTATATTAAAATTTATAAAAATATAACATTTAATTTAAAAATTACGAAAAAAATAAAAATTATGACAACGTTAAAAAATTAAAAAAACCTAGCTACCACAATGGAGGCCATCCGTGTTTTTGGCGCATCCGCTCCTTCTCTTGCAACATCACTTCCAAAGCCACTCCCGTAAGATGGTCGTGCGGGGTTTTGTAAACTTGGAAGTCCGCACTCGTTTGTCGTTCGTACCGAACATTCGCATTCCGTGCCATCGTGTCGAGATACGTAGAGTTGGAGGCGTTATACGCATTTAGTTGTTCCAACAACGCCGTCACGTTATCGGACGATGCACCCGCCGTAGATGACGACCCCGCGCGTCTAGCCGCATTTCGACCAATTTGTCGTGGCCGCTCGGATGCCTCGGTATCATCGTCATTGTCGACGTTGAAGTATTGAGTGCATGCATCGGATGATCCGGGGGAGTCGGTTTCGGACGTTTTCGACCTCTTCGGTCTTGGAGCGTGGATATCCGAGGGAGTCATGAAATCGACCGCGATGAATTTTGGGCAACTTTTTAGAATTTCCCAAGCGTAAAGGTGGGTAAAATTCTTTGCATACGTGTTTCAGTATCGGGTTTGCGCTGTTTTCAACACGTCATCGTCACCCCATCCGCTTTTTCGATTGGTTGAGGTGTTGTTGTAAACGTACGCGAATAGCGCAACGGTACTTAGTAGCATTTTTACCTTGCTACTAATCGCATCAATGGAGCGGACGTCCCAAAACAACGCTACAAAACGAGAATTAAAAGAACATTAATAATGTCATACAATTATTGCATGTGATAGCGTTTATTCGTACCTCTCTTTTGATAGTTACCTATATAAGGATCTTCCGAGGTCTCCGCCCATGCCTTCAACAATTCTTCCTCCTCGGTAAGTGTCCACTTCACACATAGTTGTTTACCCGCCGGCTTAACTTTGGCCGGCTTCTTACCTTTCGCCGGCTTCTTACCCTTCTTACTTTTGGGTGGCGGTATCGGTTGGGTTTCAGGTACCAACTCGGCTTCATCCGACGAGGATTTTTCCTCACGCAATCGGTAGGCATTACGGTTAAATTGCGACGGTGATTCTTGGGTGGCCGATTGTTGGGTGGCCGGTTCTTCGGTGGCCGGTTGCATGGCTGGATGCATGGGGTGCATATACGCGCCTTGTTGCATCGGTTGCGTGAGCAAGTGCAAAAATGAGCCTTGTTGGGGGTTTGGCACAAAGTTTACGAAACCCATATTTGTGTAGAGGGGTGGGGAGAATCCGCCGGTCGGGCTAGGCATTGGGGGAATATATACCCCCGAGGTGTTCGGAAGTTGGGTATTCGAGAGCCGAGATTGCGAACGGTTGGTGTTGCTCGGGGTACCTTGATGATCCATGTGAGAATAGAGAAATTGAGATTGAGATTGAGATTGAGATTGAGTTTGAGTTTGAGTTTGAGTTTGAGTTTGAGTTTGAGTTTGAGTTTGAGTTTGAGTTTGAGTTTCAGATTGAGATGGATTTTGGTAGGTATGTGATTGAAATATATATATATATATATAGTTTGGTAAAAGAGAAAAAAGAAAAAAATTGAGAGCAGTTATCTAACGGCTATATAGCCGTTTCTCCCAAATCCATACCCGGCACTCCCCCACCGTACCGGCTACCGTGCCGGATACCCTCGACGGTGTTGCCGGGGGTACCGGTCCGGTACCGGCCTCATTTTTGGAGCCGTAGCGGATGGTCTTATAAGTAAAACTCCAAATCAAAGTATTAAACTCCAAAACAACACCAAATCAAAGTATTAAACACAAAGTATTAAACACAAAGTATCAAAGTCTTAATTCTCAAACGTTAAAAACAAAAACTCCAACTTCGATTGTGTTCATGTTCTTCCAACTTCAAAAGCCAAAATCCCACTTGTTAAATCTTCATTCTTGTACCTAATTTCAAGAAGGAAAAAAAACAAAGTTATTACAAAGCTATTACCTTAAAATTCAATAATTATGAAATTATAAGTACCAAAATACAATGTCATTACATCTAAATCAACCATAGAATCATCGTCACCGCCGTCATGGACAATAGTTGAACTTCCAGTTCCAATCCTCATATTTGTCAATTCTGCATATAAAAAACAAATTAAAAAACGAATACTCAAATACTTATTTATAAATCAATGATCTACCTTGCTCAAACTTTTCTATCTCGTCTATGTTTTCTTCAACTGCAATTGGTTGACTCGGTCCTCGTAGCCAGTCTTGCATACATATAAGCGCTTCCACTATTTTAGGAGTTAGAGAACTCCTAAAATTATCTAAGACCCTACCACTTGTACTGAAAGTGGACTCAGATGCCACAGTTGAAATTGGAACCGCAAGTATGTCTCTAGCCACTTTCGAGAGGATCGGAAACCTTTCACTATTAACTTTCCACCATCTTAAAATATCAAAATCATCCATATCATCTATGGTAGACTCAATTAAGTAAACTTCAAATTCACTTTTCTTGTTGAGTGAGGCTCCACTTTCCAACTTTTGTTTCTTCAATTAGGTTCGAACTCTAGATTGAGCCCTTCCAATGGAAACATTTTCAGACCGAACAAGTGGAGGAGGAGGCATCATAGTACTAGTGGTAGTAGAAGGTATGGATTCAGAATATGTTGAGAGATACTCTTCAAACAACCTAGTAAAATTAGGCTTTACCTTCTCAAAGCATAACTTACCTCGATCCTCACCATACATTTGCTTCATCAAGTGTTCCATGTACTCGACCTTGTCTCTTGGGTCCAATATGTTGGCAAAGAAAATTATCATGTTCATTTTCTCAAGATCACCCCAATATTTGCTAAACTTCTCTTTCATCTTACCACCCATGGCCTGTTCATCAAATATAATAATTAAATAATAGCTAAATATTAAAATCACAAGTTTATTTAAATTTTAAATTTTAAATTTTATATTTTAAATCTAAAGGAAAATGACATACCTTTTCAATTTCTGAAACGGATTTTAACATGTCATCAATAATGCAACTCAGATCTGAAATCTCTGATAAGAAGGAATTTGAAGTGACGTAAAGCGACCCAGAAATTCTGATTGTCATCTCATAGAAAGTCTTCAAAAATACCACCAAACTCTCAACAGCTAACCAATCGTTATTTGAAGGCACCGAACCCACTTCCAAAGCCAACGAGTTGTCACTACTTTGATACATTTCAAACACTCCTTTGTAAGCTATTGCAGTTCGAAGCATCATGTAAGTGGAGTTCCATCTCGTTGGAACATCAAGGCATAAAGAACTTTTCTCTTCCACTTCGAGCAAGTCTGCAAATTCTCTAAACTTATGTAACCTAGATGGAGAACCTCTCACCCATCTAACACAATCTCTAATCTTTTTGACTGATGCATCTGCTAATTTTAAACCATCTTGTACAACCAGATTCAAAATATGAGCAATACATCTCATATGTACGTAGTCAACCCTAGTAGAAGAACCACCCCAACTCACCAACTTGTGTTTCATAAACCCAATGGCAACATCATTGCTCGACGCATTATCAACTGTGATAGTGAATATATTTTTAACTCCCCACTCAATCAAACAAGTTTCTAAGGCTTTTGCTATAGACTCCCCCTTGTGTGACAAAATTGGCACAAACGATACGACTTTCTTATTTAGTCTCCATTCGTGATCAATAAAATGTGTCGTGATACACATATAATTGATTCTTTGAACAGACGTCCATGTATCAGTAGTCAAACTGATGCGTTATGTGCTCAACTTAAACAGTTTCTTAAGATTCGTCTTCTCTTCACAGTAAATACCAAATATATCCATATTTACTGTCCATCGAGGCGGGATCTTAAATCTAGGACATGAACTCTCCATAAACTGCTTAAAGCCTCTACCCTCGACAAACCTAAAAGGGAGTTCATCTATTATAATCATTTTAGCTAAAGCCTTTCGTACAACTTCTTGATTAAAAACCCAATAAGTTAAAGCACCACCACTACCACTATCAGATTTTTCGGATTTAAAGGCAAGCATTGTTTGTTTCGTTTCCATATATAGCATGTGGATTTTTTATACAAGCTTCCATATGATTTTTTAAAGTAGTGGTCCCGTGCTTTTTTTATTCGGCCTTGTACTCTTTCATACAATACAAACGCTTACCTCTAATGATTATCCCGTCATCGTTAAAGATCTTTTCAAAATGGTCCCATACTACATACCTTGTTTCTGCTGCCTTCCGTTTCTTTGGTTGCGATTCCGGTTGCGTTACGGTAGGATTTGGTTGAGAAGAAGGTTGTTGACTATTTTCCATTTATAATCCTAAAATGGTAAAAATAATTCAATTAATTACAAACCAATAACCAGAATGCCACATTATGTAAATATGTAATCAAAATATCTAATATAAAACCTAGTAACCTACCTACAATGCCACATTAATTATGTAATCATGAGCCATGAGGTGACAATATTACAATAATATATACACAGTACCAACTATTTTTTTTCTTTTTCTTTTTCTGATATGGTACCAACAACAACCAAGTACCAACTTTTTTTTCTTTTTCTTTTTCTTTTTCTTTTTCTGATACTCTTCTTCATCTTTATCGTAGGGCCGTAGCCAAATACAGTAATACACCATGAAATTGATAGGTTTTGAAAACTTTCATTATTGAGGTTACCATGACTTTAAGTGGATTACATGATAACTAATGATAAACAATGACTCATACGAAATTACGAATATACGATAGGCATAGTATACTATACTACTATACTTACAACTTGACGTTTGGAACTTCGAAATTCGAATGGTGAAGTGTACTTACGAATTACGATAGCACTCCTGTCGACAAACGCCGGAGAACTCGGTCGGAGTTCGAACTTCAATGGTATGGATTGCACTTGCAGACGTCGATCAATGGTCGAACGTCGAAGGGAGGGAAGAGCCGAAGAGGAAGGGTCGAACTCCAAGGAATACGAACAGGTTTGCTGGGATACGTACGGTAGGTTTCTTTTCTTAATAGAATATTAGTGTTAATACTTATTAGATCAATCATAAAATTAAAAATAAAGTAAATAGTTTTAACATATTTTCGGATCTCGGACGGGTTCGGGGGGTATTTCAAAGGTCCAAACCGAACCTAGGTAAGGGCGGGTTTTGTCAGGGTTCGGGTCGCGGGTCATCTCAGGTTGTAGGGGTGGGTTTCATCGGGTTTTGTTGGGGTTTCGGGTTAGTTCGGGTCTTGCACAGCCCTAGGAGAGACTATAAGGATTGGCAATGGTGATTGGTGAAAACTACAATGCTCGATTTCGTCACCTTGTCTATTCTAATGGTAGAGGTGAAAACTAATGCCTTTTAACGGATTTGGTATTTTTAGATTTTTTTACTAAACAACTTGCACATAAATGAAGAAGTTAGTGTCAACTTTATACCTACCTATTGAAAGGAGTCCGATATTTTGGTTATAAGATATACTTTAAGTAATTGATTTGCTTTTTCTTTTCTCATTCACTTGAGCGTAGAAATGTGAGTAAAAATTTTACATCCCACTATATTTCTTATGGACACACATAACAAAGATATGAATGATGAATGCATATATAAGTTATTGGTTTTTTCGAATATGAAATTTTGACAATAAAACTATCTTTTATAGAAGCATGTTCATGTATCTTGAAATTAAATGCTAATATCGATTAGCATTTAATTTTGATCCCGACCTTAAATTCTAGTGATACGCTATTAACTTTTCACACAATCTATCGAACCTATTTTTTATTTCATGCAAATCATATTTATATACGATGTAATGGTTATAAATATTTAACTAATATGTACAAATTAAACTAACCGATTAACATTGAGTTTTAATTGTAAGTTCTTTATGTTAAAACCAACCAAGGAAGACGACAACATATGGAAAACCATAAATAGTAAGACAAACAAACGATCTTGAAAGGTAGTTTAACTAATGAAACTTTTGGATTGCTCTTTGGATGTCACTAGTGAAAATCCACCTAGAGGCATGAAGGGTTTGTATATCCCGTTAATTAACTTCAAGACATGCACTAAAATATATTGTCTGATGTATGAATAAATAAACTAATTTGAACATCCATAGTTACAAAAAAAAAACAACTGAAAACTATTTATCAAAAGATAAGATTAACCGAAGCAAAAACTTTGATTGCTCAAGTTAAATTAGCATATAGAATCCAAGATCCGTTTTATAATCAAAATTCATTATTTCTTAGATGTATTGTCACAAGTTAATGACGCAATGTGTGGCTACATATCATCAAATATTATATTGACCAAGAGAGCAACACATATGCCATCTCATATAAAGACTTTAATGATTGTCTTTGACTTCTTAATTTAGAGAACAAGTTTTCAAAATGCGTTATTCAAACTACCAACTTTTAAAGTAATTTACTTGCATGAATGTAACTTTCAGGAAATAAAAAAATAGATATTCATCATTCTTTGAGTGTTTCGTAAGCGTTTACTAAATATTTATATATTGGATAAATGTTTATCGATTCAATATTATCATTCTCGATAAGTGTAACAAGAAACAAGAATATTATTTACCTCAATAAATGAATGAAAAACTTATTCAAACCTCTTGGATGTGAACAAAAAGAGGGTTATTTACACTTTTCTATAGTAATCAAATTATACAAGAAAAAAAAACAATTATTTTATTCTTTTTAATGTGACATCCATCTTCAACTATTTTTTTTTTCATGGTTCTTCGTTTTTTTTTTCTCTCTAAATCTCACCTCTATATATACATATGTGTTGATGAAGCAAATCATAAGTAGAATCCTAACAATTTGTGAATACCAAAATGAAAGGTGTTATTGCTTTCTTCTTTGCTATTTTCTTTTCCCTTGCTTTCATTTTATCTTCGGTTACAATTGTTGAAGGACAACCTCCACCTGGGTGTCGTTCGATGCGTTCACCACCATCAAAGGAAGGATGCAGTGGGGGATGGGGTGCCTGGAACTGTTGCACTTGATGATTGGTGTATGGTTCTTGACAAGAGCAAATATGTCAATTGTTTTGGAATAATTTGTAAATGAAATTTATAAGTTGTCGAGAATACATAATCTTTCAAGTAATATTGTCATCAAAATCTTTGTTTGTTCGTGTATTTGTTTCGTTTTTATTTGTTGAGATCCTTTTGTTCTTATTTTCTCCGTCTATAACTATGTGTTTGTTCAAGTGCTACTCACTACAGCAAAATGCTTAGAATGTATAAGCATTCTAATAAATACTTTAAAGAAATTTTGTTTCTAGGAACAAATATGGATGGCAAAAAGAACTATCATGGGAGAAGTAGACTATAGCAAGATTGAATTAAGATCACAGCTTATCCTGCCACAAAGTGATTCGTCTATCTTACTTAGGGACCATTTACCAATCACTTATTCGGGTAAGCATTTACCAAGTCAAATTGACTTCGAGGATGAATATAGCAAGAACCAAAAATCCTAAGAGTTAATGCAATAACCGAGAGTCTTACCCGATGAGTAAGGGGGGAACACTCTTACCATGGTTAGACAGAGAAAACTGTTGCATAAGTACCGTTTTGGTGTAGTAAAATCTTATCTGGTAAAACCACCAAGGTGTAGCGTAGAGGTAAGTTCCTAAAGGGTGGTAGCTCCCACCCGGGTTCAAATCCATGCGTGCGCAATTGGTGGCCACTGAGTATTAATCCCAGGGGAGCATGTCTTAGCTCTCGGTAAAAAATGTCAAGGATGTAGTCTGGGCAAAGCCCACATGAACCTTCTCAAAAAAAATCTTATCTGGTAAATATATGATAGTGTTTAATTTTACCGATAAACGCTTACCTAGTAAATGACCCCTTAAACAACTCCAACCACCACCCCACCCCAAAAAGAAAAATGCATGAGATGAAGGAAAGGTAAGGCGAAGGAAGGCTTGGACTAACTCCTCCTATGCCATGCACTCTTTCCCTTCCTTACACGTCTTAGATAGTAGCATATTTCTAAAGAGAAAGACGGGATCCCCATTTGGATATTCTTGCTTTTGGAATAGAGTAAGCTTCTCTTCTTTTGTTGCCTCCACTATCTCGTTCCTTCATTTTCTTCTAATTCCGTCAAAAATACTCATTTTTCTAGTAGTAAAAGAAGGATTCTATATTTCGTCATAAATGGAAGTCTAGACCCATTTATTCATTGCAAACTCAATTCTAGACCCATTTACCTAATAAATCATTTTATTATTTGATGATAGTAATGGTCCATATGTGTGTCTTGATCATTTACATAATTAACTTAAGGTTTAACATGTCCTATATGAATCCATTTTTTTCTAATACGGAGGAGTTATATTTTTTCACGAAGATCAGGTCTTAGGTTGATTTGATCTTTCTCTATGTCGACGTTGTGATAAAACCATTTGGATCGTGGCATACTAGTAAGACTCACGCTAAGTAAGTGGGTGTAGTGCAAATCTCATCTTCTCCGGATTCAAACTCAGGCGCTGACAAAACCTTTATATAGAGGTTTGTTTGCAATGACTCTAGCCCATACGTGATCACTCAAGAGATTAGCATAAAGATCTTTGTTTCTTTTGGAATATATGATGAATTTGAATCACATTCAGGGGAAGTTTACTAAGTACCTAGGTAAGCACTTACGAAGTCATATTACCTTATTGGAAGCATATGGCAAAGATCAACAATCTTACCCCAATAAGAGCGAAGGCAAGGATGAAAGTCTTACCTGGTAAGTGAGGGTCGTTGTTTCTTATCACAGTTAGCGCTTACCGGATAAATTCTTGCATAAGATACCGTTTTTGTGAATTAAAATCTTACCCGGTAAGTAAGTGATGGTGCTAAAATTTTCTAGTAAACACTTACTCAAGTAAGCATTTGGTAAAGAAGACCTCATTCTCAGCTCAATTCATCAACAAATGTAATATTATGACAAAAGAAAGTTTACAACTTTGTCTCTTTTATCCAAAAAAAAAAACTTACTAATTTACATTTAATATAAAATCCACCAAAACAATAACATATACCTTCCCAAAATCCGACAAAATTGGAAGGAATTAAAAGGGTGCATTTTGATTGGAAAGAATTCCATAATTACCATAATTAAAACAAATGTACATTAACAAGAAAATCATTAAAACAAATAACAACATAATATTTCAAAATTAAAAAGGAATTAATTAAAACATGCAAGTTTGATCGGAATTGAATTCCACCGGTTCCTGGATTTGGCGATTCCACCGCACATGTCACGGAATTCGCATTGTAGTAAAAGACAAAATAGCCCTGCAAAATCCCTAATTCATTCGCCGCTGGAATCCATCATCGCTTTCATCTTCTTCTTCTCCACGGCGATCTTGCTTCTGGTACGAATTCCTCTCGATCTGTTGTTCTTCATTGCTTCAATTAACAACAATTTCGTTTTTTAGGGTTTGCTTTTTTTCCCAAACTTCAATCATCAACATTTGCCCCCATTGTTTTTTTTTGTTACTTCTGGTTTGCTATTTGTTTTTGTACTTATGTGTTCTTCACTTATGATAATAACAATGTTTGATGCCAAATTGTGTATTTGCTTTGTGTAATTTGAATGTAAAAGGAAACTGATTATTATATCATATACAGTTGATTGTTTAGGGCTTATGAAATAGAAATTGGTTTAGGTTTAACAAAATAGAGCTAGAAATTATATCATACTTATGATTCCACTCTTGTTGCAACATAAATACATAATGTAATAAAATTACACATGTTTTTGTAATTAAACCTAATAGGATTTCATCCCAAAATACTTGTGGTTGGCTATAATTGACTCTTGTTAGTTAGAATTGTTTCTTTGATCTCATATTCATGGCTGGTTTAAGATTTTGTTCTCAACATTCTACATTGTTTGCTTGAGACCACTAAATGAGGCATCCAAAATAGTTGGTTTGTTTCTCCTCCGGCCTTCATTTCACTCTCCGTTTCTATTGGACAACAGAAAGCTTTCTCTGCTTAACAAGAGGTTTTATTTACCTAGTCTAGCTCGTTCTCTTTCGCTCCCTCCTTTTTCCTTTTGATTGTTCATGATTTTATGTTATTTTAATGTTTTTTGCTTGACGTATCTCGAATTTGATTTTAATATTTCTTTATAGGCTTCTATCAGGTTCAAAGTCAATTTTTTGTTATTGATGACTTGATGTTAAATCGAGTAATCTATGAGATCAACATTGTTTCGGATTTTGATGTGAATTTTTGCACCGACGAAAATTTATCTTTTATACTTGTTAATCAGTTTCATTTAGTAATTTTTTCATCAAATTTGTAAATATATATCTTGGAGGGAGATCGAGTAATTGAGGAGGTATAGTTGGATTCACAAAATTAAATGGTTATTGACATTTTGAAGCCCTAATTCAGATCTTCTAATGGTTTCCCCATTAGTTTATTTATTCTTATATTTAAAACCCTCTTTGAAGTGATGTTTTCACCATCGATGCTTGAACTTTGATATAAAATTTATTCTATATGTTATCATCTATATTAAATGTCAACTTGTTTCTAACTCCCAAATTAGCCAAGTGAAAGTATGACGTAATATATTACTTTGTTGATCAGTTTTCTTTTTAAAAGCGTATAATTGGTTTTCTTTTTCCGCATGTGTAGTCCTCTACAAAATCTCATTTCTAAAGTTTGTTGACAAAAGCATGTCTATAGTTTATGACTTTTTCCTCTATTGTCAGCCAGATTGAACTCAACAAGAATGGTGAAGAGAAAGCAAGGAAACAAAGAGAAAGCAACGGATATGAAGTCACAGAGGATGGAACTGAAGTTGGTAATAAACGGTGTCGAATATATGGGTAAGAATTACTTTGTACAACTTGAGTTTATTGATGATTTGTGTATGTTGTCAACTTGCATCTGTAGACGTCCTGGCAGGCTTTTTCTGTAAATTAATCCCTTATTTAGTCGATTCCAGTTTGCGCCATTCACATCAATTAATATTGTATCATCATATGCAAAAGAGGCCAACAATGTTCAGGCGCCTTATATATAGAAACTACATTTTGATGCAAGGATAGAAGAAAATTTTAGTGACCTTCAACACTTTCGTCAAATATTCATTATTCAAGGTGTGCCGCAAAAAAACATGATTTTGACTAGGTGGTGTGCATGGTGTTCACTGTTCAGTTCTTATTAACATAGTTAATAAATCTTAGACGGTTAGAGCCTTGTCACATGCCACCTGAACTTACTCATCTGCACCAAAACTGTCTACACCTATTGCCAATTAAAGCACTAACCCCTCATATGAATTTCATCGGTAACAGATCTCATGGGACCAGTTCTTAGAAGTTAATTGCTATACCGTGGGTAATGCAGCAGTCATTAATTGAATGATGAAACATAGGTTGGCTGGATGGGAATTTACAAGTGGAACTGCATGAGTACAAGTAGGAAAAGCATAGAAAGTAGGCCGGTTAATAGTTTATTCTTTGTATAAATAAGAGGGGGCTGTGACTGAGGGGGAGGGATATCGATTAGTTTGTTCATTTGAGTTTGGCAGTAACTGCAGGAGACATCCGGCAGTCTAGAAGTGCTGGGAATTACCTATTGTAATCATTCAATTTCCATTTTACTTTTGGATACGAAGTGTGTGTCCAGGTGTATAATTAATTGTTCATGCTTCACACATCAGGGAAAAAACTCAGACTTAGGAGACTAGCAATTGTTTATTCTATTTCTTCATATGCATTATTAGGAGGCGTTTGGTTGGGGGTATTGAGGGTCAGGAATAGGAATGATAATGAAAACTATTGTTTGGTTTTATATTATATAATGGAATCATTCCTGCAAATCCATTAAATTCCATTCCTGACTAAATTGGGGGGAATAAAAAATTTATTTCTACTTGATTTTTTTTCCATGCATTGTTCCATCTATGGATGTTAAATGAAACATCTTTTGTTTTTTCAAGTTGGAGAAACATATTTTTTTAATATGAAACAGTTTTTTATTGATTATATTGGGTTAACCAAACATCATCAATGCAATGCTCCCTGAAATGAACCAAATACCCCCTAAACCTTGTTGTAGCTTGCAATTAACTAGGATAGCCTCACTATTAAAGTGAGTCCTTAACCCCCTTACTTCTATTTATCAAGGATTTTCATGAATTGGGTATCAAATGATCAATTACCACCTATTATCTTACTGTTAACAATCATGTAGCTCAACGGAAACTTGCAGCATAGGAGCATTTACTTCACTATAGAGGCAAATTGCTTCTGTTTTATGAAAATGAAACTTTTGGGGGAGTATACCTGTGCTCAGGAACGAACATGGCTTTTACTTTCATGACAAACATTGTTATCAACATACGAATGATTGCAACCTCTCGAAAACAGGTTGGATCATGCAGAAACAAGAAGTTCTAACATTGTTTGATGCTACATAAGTTTGTTTAACTGGTTTGGAAATATTATCTAACGCCTGAATTTTGGTTATATTTAGATGCCTTTACATTATGAGTCTAAAATGTCTTGTAGATATAATGTTCCTTTTTTAATGTACTTTGGGAACAGGTAAAGCGAGGATAACCAAGATGTGCAAGAAACGATTCGAACCGTTGAAATCAATGAACCAAATCGGACTTGTCATTCTTGAAAACCCAGTTTGTGTTACTGTTCTGTTCTGAATTGGTTGAAACCTACTAAAAAATAAACCAAGTTGGTATATTTTGTCCATGGATGCTTCATATGATGCCACTCTGTGTCTGTTTAGACTCTAGATTTCCAGTCATTCAACTAAATTTTAAAGGGATTGCTTTCTTAATTGTAAATGTTAATGTTGAGTTTACATGTGAATGTGAATATGGTGATTGTCTACACAGTAGATAGTTTGTGTGAATATAGTGGTGCGGTGGGGGTGTCTCAGAGGGTGGCGTCTACCCTTTTTTCGTGTGTGTGAATAATATGACATATTCAGGTGGGAGCATATTCACATGCGAATAGATAAATATGGGTGATTTATATACAAGTTGGAAAGTTTGTGTGTATTACAGGAGATATTCACATGGGAATATAAGTATATTCACAGGTGAATGTAGTCATAATTCATTTGTTAGCCTTTAGCTAATCCGATGAAACATTTTATAGGTGAAATATCTGGAGACAAGAACAGCGAAAAGAAACGCAAGCACAAAGGCGATGACGCAAGAAATGACATAAAAATGGTGAGGAAGGAAAACTCCATGGGAGTTTCCACCGATTCGCGGAAGAGAGGTCCTAAACGAAAAAGGTCTTCTTCCAATTCAGGCTTTGAAACAACTTGTGTAAAGAACCCCAAAAGGATTGGGAAGGTGCAGTCATCACATAAAGTCGATCAATTGAAGCTTATAGTAGAAAAGAACGGAAGACCACGAAATCGCCGGAAATATAATGGTATTCGAACTAGAACATCACCAAAGACATTGTTCCTTGCCATTCACTCGTTGTCAACATCTCAGAGGAAATGTGTGGAGGAGATGGGATTTGGGAAACTGCTTGATATGAAGGTGGACGGAATCCCTTCTAAACTAGGATATTACGTTGTGGATAGGTTTGATGAAAAGAAAATGGAAATTAGACTGGAAAATGGCTCTATTAAGATTACAAAGGATTCAATACGTGATATGCTTGGAGTTCCAAATGGAGGAGTTGAATTAAAGTCGTTGCAGGGTACCGAAACTGATGATACCATATTGAAGGAATGGAAGAAACAATATGGCAAGACTCTCATCCGCCCTGCTGATGTAATGAGGGAAATAATTGTTTCAGAAGACGCGGGGTTGAATTTCAAGCTTAATTTTCTCATCTTGGTCTCCAACACAATGGCGGAAGGAATGAAGATGGGTATTTGCAACATAAATATTTTGTCATACATCCGCGAAGACACTATAATCCGCAATATAGACTGGTGTAGCTATATATGGGACTGTTTGAAGGTGAGCAAATTGGGGTGGAGAAGAGAGGTTGAGATATGCTTCTACACTGGTCCACTGACATTTCTAACGGTATGTTTCCATATTCAATGTATCATGTATGTTATTGTAATGGTATGTTTCCATAGGTCTAATGATCCTTGCATATGAATGATGATATAATTAAGATTTTGTATGTGGACATTATTCATGTATTCACATGTGGATAGAATTTACCTACATGTTTTGTTTGTTAATTGTATTGTTTATGTGTGGGTTCTTTATAAGGTGATGTGATGTTTTCGATGCCTTAAATGCAGTTGTTGTATCTTGACACCACAAAATGTAAAAAGGTGACAGTTGTTCGTCAACGGCCAGCAGTAAAATGTTGGAGTATGGAGCTTATGAGGCAAAGAGAATTTGCAGAGATCGATGCTGGGGGGTTTGGGTTGGGGGATTTCGAAGATCCCTGGAATTGCCAAAAACTGATGATGAAGGAATTCTTGCAATTGAATGGGGCGCGGGTAGTGAAAAAAGTGAGAAGAAGGATGATGGATGTTGTGATCCTTCATCATCAACTGAGATTGAGGTAATCTCCTCAACAAGAACTTGCATTGTACATCTGTACTAGTAGCATACCCTTATATGATATTTATCAATATAAGTGAATATTCACATTAAATATAGGAATTTGAAGTATAAATGATGTATATTCACATGTGAATAACCCATCTTAACAGATGACGCATTATGAACCATAATGGCTATAACTTTTACACCTTTCATAATGTGTTTATAAAACTTCATCTTACATGATTTATTCTGAACAATAAATTGTAGGGTTATTTGTTGAAACTGGAATCAACATTCTCATGCTTAATGGCGGAGAAGATGAAAATGGAATCAACATTACGCAAGGCATTGACGAAATTTCCAGAAACGTCTAAGCTTAATGAATGGAAAACAAAATTAGAAACTTTATTTAGGGGAAATTCAGATGTGAACGATGAAGTTAAGGGGCTTACACCAGATCAACCAACAATGGTGCCGGAGAATCTTGATTCTGCACCAAAATGTATCGAAGAAATCGTTGATGCTCGTGTAGATGAGGGAGATGAGCAAGAAGGTACTGAAGAAACAAAGCCACAATTTTTGATCAACAAGGAAACTCACAGCTTAGTTGATGAAGCCAGTGAGAGCGTTGAAAAAGATTGTGGAATTGATGATTCAGTTCTACCGGATTACGACATTGGGTTAACTCAGGAGTTGGTCGATGAGTCTGCACTTGAGATGCTTTTATCGGAAGAAAAGCCTGTTGGTGAAGCTGCAATAAGCGTTGAACCGCTTAGTGCATGTTACGAAGAAAAAATGGAGTGATTAGGTCGTTGAGAACGAGGATAAATAAGCGTTAGGGGTAGGTAGAATTGAGAAACTTTTGATCACACCATACATCAGCATGGATGCTTTATGAACCAGTTTGTGTGAATGTTGATTGCTGGATTCACAAGTGAATATAGTTATTGCTAATAGTGTAAGTAATTTGTGAATAATAGGTCATATTCATATGTGAACAGAGCTGGGAAAACCGTTTTGTAACAGGTCCCGGTTGCTGAACTAGTCGGGGACAATTGAGCCAGCCTTGTTAAGTAAGTGGTTGCCCGATCCAGTTGACGGTTTTGAAGTCCAAATTTGGACTGCAACCGGGTTGGTCATTCGTAAGCGACCAGAGTTTTTTAAATTGTTTTCAATGCATCAAGTATCAATGCTGATTTCCTTACGGGTTATGGTTGCTTTCTTTTTTGTCATTCTCTGGGTTTTTTGCAATTTATGGCCATAAGACATCAGCTTTTCATAACCCAGTGGTCACAATTGTTGTGTATGCTTGGATTCAAACCCTGGAGAGATGGGATATTTCACCATATTCCTAAAAGTATGCCACAATTCTTATGGTTTCTGCCTCCTTTTGTTTTCTTTTTAATTAGTATACTTTGTCAAAATTTCATTTTTTACCATTTGTTATTTTTTTTTTGTAATTAGATCGTAGAATACGGTGTAAATGGTTTTTGTCACACCATCTTTATCTCTTTCATGTTTCCTTGGGGAACTTTGATTCATAGAATGAAATTTGATGGAATTGGATTTTATTGAAGAAATTTGATTTTGAAGGAGTTGGAATGAAATTTGATCACACATTAGTTAATAGGAATTCAATTCCTTCATTTAACCAATGAAAGATGAATTCCTTAAAATGTGGATTTCAATGGAATTTAAGGGATTCCATCAAGTTCATTTCGCAAGCTAAACATTGTTAAGAAATTTGTCGTTTCAATCCCATCAACTTCTTCTCGGGCGTGTTTGGTGCACATAACAGGATGAGACTAGACAGAACAAAACAAACTTGTCCCATGTTTGCCAAGTATCTATGTGGAACACGTTAGAACTAAGTAGAACAGGAGTGGAACATGCATGTTCCTCCTACCCCTTGTAACTAAATAAAACAAGGTTTGATGTACCACCATACCCTCAAAATACATATTGCTTTTCTCTTTCACAATAATTACCTCATGCTTCGGGGAGAGCAAAACTCGACCAAATCTGAAAACCTGAAAGCTGATTTGAAAACCTCAAATCTATCTGACCCACATAAGCCGATCTCCAAAATCCGACTTTTTGGACAAGTTGCTCGGTTCGGGTAGGGTCTCCATACCCATCACTTGAACTCACCCGAAACCCGAATAAAGCCTTTTATTAATACTTTTTGTAAAATTTATGTCATTAGTTGAGGTGATGGCCTTGCGAAGCTCTAGTTCTAGTGTGTCGTTCAAAAAATATATTTTTTTTTGTAACTTTTTATGTAATTATTTGAGGTTTAAACTTTTATTTTTATTAGTTTAAATGTTTAGTTTGATGTTTGAAATTTGAATTTTTAGTGTTTGAATTAATTTTAATCATTAATAATTAAGCATAAAAAACGAAGAGTTAAGATTAAATTTATATCCATTGCATCTAATATAAGGGTAGATTTGTTATTTGATAGTTTCTTTATTTAAATCTTGTTATTTAAAATATGTAACTTCATCTTTAAATTTTTGTTGCATACAACTTCTATTTTCTACTAATTTGGTGGAAAAAGAAAAAGAAAAAACATATATTGCTAAAATCCAAACTCGATTAAATCCGAATCTGGCATGGCCTGAAGTCTGAAATCCTTCAAATCCAGTTTTGATTTTCGGAGCCTACATTACATACACGAAATCCGGTTGAAAATCCAACTAAGAATGTATAACATTACTATTTATCTTACAAGCTATGATTTTAGAACATATACTTAGCCATAACCGTAAAGTCACTATTTGGGAACATTTTGTTTTGGTGAATATGTAAATTAATTTAGTCATGACAACGCTTAAACCAACCAGAGAAGAGATATTTAAATTACAATTGGGCCTCCATTAATTTACATTTGGGTAGGCCCATCTTGGGCCCAACTCTCGGTCTCGACCTGGCTTGTCTCTCTGCATCTCTCCCTCCAACTGTGGCTTGCAGTCTTGCTCTCGAACTCGTCTCTGCCTCTCTTAAGCAATCGATTCGATTTCTGGTAAATTTCTAATTCTAATGTTTATGTATTTTCCATCTTTTGTAGGTTAAGGATGTTTCTAGTTTGCTTTTTAATCATTTGGACAGTAGTAGATTAGGTTTGTTTGTTTATTGTTTAGATTAGGTTTATGTATTTGTTTGTTTAAAGTTTATATGTGTAATCCTTTATTCCTTTTAGTTGTTGTTGTCTATTAGAAATAGAGATATGGAAATATGTAATCCTTTTATTTGTTTACTGTTTAATGAATTCAGTTGTCCTCAATTGTATATCTGACATCAAAGGTAGAGGTCAAATCTCTTAATTTAGTTGAAAAACATGGTATATTGAAGTTATGATACTGGAAAATTTGTTGAAACTTGTCTTCAATGCTTGTTCATCATCATCTCTGGTATGTTGTATTTGGTTATGCCCAAAAGGTCAGTTAAAAAGCTTAGGGTGCGTTTGGTTATGGAAAAATTTCGATTGTAGTACATGGAAAATGAGAACTCCACCATTTCATCCAAACATGTTTTCTAAAATAATTATAGAAAACCGAAAATGAAAACTCAGCTCCATTTTCAAAAATGTTTTCTAGAAAAATGAGAACAGTTTTCCACATCCAAACGCATCTTTAGCTACTTAGCTGTCCACATTTTCTTCTGTTTCAGGATCTTTAAGCGGAATAGGAGGTAGGTTGATAAGAATGCATAATAGTAATGAAAGCAAAGCCACAAGTTTGTGTTCATGTGTCATGTGTGTGCTGCAGTGTCATTGTAACTATTTGTTTGATGAATTATGTCTAACCCCAAGCTTCTTTACTTTGAAGTTTGAATTATGTCAAGAAGTTTTGGTTCATCTTTCATTATATGGAAAAGAAAAACCTTCTTTATCCAAAGCTGATATTTATCCATATTTTGAGATTCTCTTTCTTCCTCTTCTAAGAGGTGACTGAGAATGTTGTTTTACCGTGTATATAACTCGAAATAAATTGTTTGGTTGAACTTGAACTTGAACTTATAATTTATAATCTAGTGCTTGCAGTACCTTTTCTTATTGGAGTTAAACAGGTTGGGATAATGAGGCTGTATTTTAGGTTAAATCCAGTTTGCATGCGTTCATTGCAATTTAAATGATACAATATTCTCATTATTTGACATGCGCCTGTTATTTTAGTCCTAAATGGTTCATGTGAATTGGTTGAGTTTTGTAGCTTATAACCGATGCAATCCTTTATTCGTTTTAGGTGATTATTTTATTTTTGTTGGGTTTTGGTTTACGTCCCTCATTGTATCATTTTTGTTGTATTTAATAAAAATTAGCATCCGGATGAGCCTAGCTTGCTAGGTTCCAAATCGCTTCAAATAGCTTATTTTGTTTTTTATATACATATATTAGGGGGAATCCTATGTTTTTTGCTATAGGGATCCAAAACTTTAGGACCAACCCTGAGAGTCACAACTGGATTACCTTAGTCTGGTCTCTCTCTCTCCTTTTTTTTTCTTCTGATTTTCATGATCTTTTGGTGCTTTTTTAATGCTTGATTTATCTCAAATCTAAATTGATTTTTTTTCTTTTTAGGCTTTGTATCCGAATTTTATTCCAATTTTTTGTACCTTTTATGATAGCAAAATTGTCTTGGGTTTTAGATTTAATTATGCAGAGACAATAATTTATCTGTTATATTTGTTAAGTAGTTTTATTTAGCACTCAGTTTTTTTCTGAAAATTTGAGTGTAAGTCTTGGAGGAGGGAAATAGAATAATTGGGGGATATAGTTGGATTCAAAAAACTAAAAGTTTGTGCCCTATAGACACGTTTAGGACTTAATTTAGATTTCCCAATTAGTTTTATCCATCAATCTCATTAGTCTGTTGTTTAAAACTCTACTTAAAAATGATGCTTACACTGATGATGCTTGAAGTTTGATTAAGAAAATTGTTGCTCATAATCTCCAAATTAACTTTTTAGCCAAGTCAAATTCACTAATTCAGAGATAATGTATTACTTGCTTAACTAGTTTTATTCTCAAAATGTGTATAGTTGGTTTTGTGCTTTCGCATGTGTAGGCATTCCCTACAAACTCTCTTCTTTCAAGTATAAGTTTATTCACAAAAACGTGCCTTGTGTCTTTTTCTTGTTGTCGACAAGATTAAACTCAACAATAATGGCCAAGAGAAAACAAGGAAACAAAGAGGAAGCAATGACGACATTCATGGATATGAAGTCCCAGAGGATGGAACTGAAATCGATATTGAAAGACATCGAGTATATGGGTAAGAATTTATTTTTACAACTTTTGTTTATTGTTGAACTGTTTGATTTGATAATGAGTTGTGGATGCCCCTATGCATATTTTTTCCATGAAAATAATTAAATTTGATTACTATCATTTAATATATCTGCATTTACATCCAGGACCATCCCATATGACATGGAAAGAAAAGAAGGCTTTGGAAAACAAGAAAGTAGTTTCTCTTGGTGGAAAGGTGAGTTCTATATATGTGTATCTTCTTTTGAGTAGCTTCTCTTTAGTGTAGCAATCTCACTTTTTCTTTTTGTTTCATAAATGAGAAAATGGAGAGGTACTTTTAACAATTGCATCATTGTGGTTTAAATAGAACACTTTGCTCATTTGATTTAAGCTCTTTTACAATTGTCGTCATTTTTGTTTCATAAAAGGCTTTATGCTGAAAGTCAGGTTTTTTCCAAAGTTGTCCCTCCCAATTAAAGAACTCGCTCCTTCCAAAATTGAAAAAACCTTCCCAATAAAGACAGATTAATCTACACAGACAAATTTATCCATTAAGGACTTGATGGAAAACCAACCAAACAGCCCCTTAGTTTATTACTAAACTACCCATGTCAAATTAAAACCCTAAAATCTTCCCAATTCTTTCACTCCACTAACCTCACTCTTTATTTTCTAGTCCTAAATGGTATCACGGTAAGGAAACTAAAACCACAACGTCTAGTTTGTGCAAATTTAAATGATGACGAACAAATGTATACATCAACAATTATTACTATGATTTTATCATGCTTGATTTGCTTCTAGTACATCATTTATTTACAATATATAAATTTTCTTTGCTTTCTTTTAACATTGCAGCCTCCCAAAAATCAGAGATTGCCTCTAAGCGTAGCGCGAGTAACAATGAAAAAACAGAAAGAAAGGGATCAAAAGATGTTACAAGAGGTTGTTGATCTTCTCTTCTAATCTTCATGTGTTTCTTCTTCTTTTTTTTCCCTTTTTCAAGTTATATAAATACCAACATACGGGAAGTATTCACGCACACTCCTCACTTTTTGGTAAGATTGGGCTCTATCAGTAGTAACTCGGTTACGGCTGTGCCAGTTAACTTCTATGGTGTAACCAAAATTGCCAACTATTTCTTTTTAGAATATGATACTTGGACAAGTCGGAGGGAAACGTGGAAATCGTAGCAAACGACCGTCGGAGTCACGTAGACCGGAGGACAGAGTGCTGATGTCAACCGCAGGCCATTTCAGGAATGGAATACTCGATGTCAAAGAGTTGCTGAAACCAGGGTCGTCTTCTAGGGACCGTGGTTTTTCTAGCAGCCATGGGTTCGGTAATGATTCTAACAGCCTTGGGTTCGGTGGTGGCGGTTCTAGCAGCCGTGGGTCTGGCAAAGGTGGCAAAAAGAAAGGCGGGAAAAAGAAGCAGGGGAAGAAGGGTGGTCGCCGGAAAGGCCACTAGAATAGCTGATCGGAATCTAAAGGGTTAACAAGTTTTGAAATGAGGTTTTTATGGAAAAAATTTGTAACAATGTATTAGTCTTTTGAATTACAATTAGATATGGTTAAGAAATCTCACTAAATGTCGAATTTGTTATTTTGTGCCTTTGTCACATATTGTTTAGTTATATGAGTTGTTCTTATGTTTCTTTGTTTTATAAGAAAATTTATTTTTTGTTATGTTAGGTGGCGTTTGTTTTTGAAGAGGTAAAAGTGCTGTGTGCTGCGGACCACATCTGCAGACCTCTGTGGCAGAAGAGGTGGTCCCAACCTCTGTAGACTGCTGTAGGAAAGACTGTTTGTTTTTTACATCTGCAGACACAAAAAATGTAATTTTATATAATTTATTTTTTAATCAGGTTAACAATTTTTTTAATAAAGTCAACAAAGAATGTATAAAAAAATGTATAAAAAAATAGATAAATATGTATAAAAAAAAATAGATGTGGGGAAAGATAAAAATGTAAAAAAAAATAGATGTTAAAAAAATAGATAAAAATGTATAAAAAATGTATATGTTAAAAAAAATGTATATAAAAAAATGTATATAAAAAAAATAGATGGGAAGCAAAGGAATTGGAAGTGCTGTGGGGAAAAGCACTTGGGCCAGTGCTGCGCCAAGAAGCACACGGACAGCACTTGGAAGTGCTGCGGGGGAAAAAAAACAAACAAGCTGCGCCAAGAAAGTGCTGCGCGTGTGCTGCGGGGGAAAGCAAAAAGAGGCTCTGAAGCGCTTTTGAAGAAAAACAAACACCACCTTAGTTGTGATATTATAAACATGTAAGTATCTAGTTAACATTTGAAAGTACAGCTTCGGTTTAAAATGATACATAGATAAGTATACCTTTAAGTTGGATTAAATGTGTTTAAAATGATACAGCTTTGGTTTAAAAGTTTGATTATGTCAAACCAGAGGTTGGGCTTGAGATTTTTGTTGAACAAGTGTACCTTTAAGTTGGATTAAATGCGTTTAACATGATGTATTTTAAGTTGGATTCCATTGTTTTAATGATTTCATTAAGGTTTTAAATCAAGTTTAAGGGATTTTTTCGGTTTTTTGATTAGTATTCGTAGTACTTTCTAAAATCTAGAAATACCCCTTAAAGTTTAACGTATAATATCAATTTAAAAGCAAAATTACATTACATTTCAGTAGACCCAATTGAGTTCTTTTTCTTATTGTAATAAACAAGCCAACTTTTTTTAATTACTCTTGGAATTTTCCTCTTTTGCTACCCGAAATCAAGGAGTTAATTATACTAACCTTCTGTAGTATATCAAATTCTAGTAAATTTTGTATCATGACACGAATCTAGTTCAAAATGTCAACCTAACCTAACACGTTTAGCAAGTACACCTTTCATACCCTAAGAAAAATTATACTTTTAAAATTGTGTTAAGTGAGTGCATGAGACCCTACTAGATGCTTAGGAAAAATATGAACCACATTGCTTGAGGGGGATACCTAGTTATCCAAACTGAACCGAAATTAGTCGGTTACCCACAGTTCAGTTCACAGTTATCCGAATTTATTAAAAAAAATACTATTTGCAATATAAAAATAATACCAAGATAAATAAATTAAAGTGAATTTACATAATAAAAACACAAACATAATTCAAGAAACAAAAAAAATAAGTTTTATTGTTTAAAAATATCCATTATGGTTAATATTAAGTCTACTGTATATATCGGTTTCCGATTGGTTACCTGCGGATATCTATACTTTAAAACCAAAACCCACGGTTCGGCTTGGTTTTCTGGTTTTTTTAAACACCCCTATTTATAAGTTTGTCATTGAATAAACTATAAAAAGATAGGTTCATTATTGATAAACCAACGTTTAAAACCCGGGTAACCCAGAGCGGGTCAATTATGGTCGATTTTTGACAATTTCTAACCTGGATTAACCCTGTTGGGTTTAATAAAAACCAGTTGGAATAAACCGACAAAACCCGATGGTTAATGCATTTAACACCCCAATGTCTCAAAATCCATGATTTGGTTTGATTGTAATGTAGTTTGATCATTATCTTTCTTTTTGATGTATTTAGGTTATGTTTGGCAAACTAACAGATAAGCTGGTAGCTGATAAGCTAGCTTATGAACAAATTATGTTTGGCAAAAACTAACTTATGGGTGGGTAAAGTGAATAAAAAGGGTATATTGAAGTATAATAATTAATAAGGATATAATTGAAAAAAGTTACAATAAAAATCTAAAAAGCTACCTCCGACTAGTTTATTAAAAAGCTAGCTTATAAGCTTATTTTTATCTATTCAAATATATATACAAAAAATAAGCTAGTTTATAAGTTAGTTTGTGTTTACCAAAATAAAAAAGTTTGTATTTCCCAAACAATACCTTAAATTTTGAGGGTTTACTTCACGAAAGTGCATCCAACTTGTCACAAAAAGTTATTGTATGTACTGTACTTTCATTTTTACCATTTGGTGTATCAAAAGTATCAATACCTACCATTTAATGTATTTCGTGACAAGTTGGATACACTTTTGTGACAAGTTGGATACATCAAAATGATAGGTTTTGATAAAGTTTGATACATACAATGATCATTTCTTAAACTCTGATATGTCAAATGGTAAAAATGGAAATACAATATATACAATAATTTTTCGTGACAAGTTAGATATACTTTCGTAAAGTAACCCAAATTTTAAATTGATGAAAAACTTAGTATTACGTGTTTTAATGTATTCGATTATGTAATTAAACATTGTATAAAACATTTATTCGACTATGTAATTAGAAATTTGTGACTGACAATGCTATTTATTTCCCATTTACTTTTCATGACATATCCCTTTTAGAGATGCCATATTCCTAGGTAACTAAATAGCAAAATTATATATTTCTATATAAAGAAAATATGATGTTTAATTTGACAAAAAGAAGCAACTTATAATAATTAAGCTCTAAAATATTTCTTATAAACAAAGTTACATAACTACATTAGAATTAAAACATTTTCAAATAAGAAACGACAGATTAATATATATATATATATAGGGGAATGTTCAAATGTGAACCACTTTTTGGTTGTGAACGTGAGGATAGCCGAGAGCGCGACACGTGGCGGATGACTAAGCGCCACGTCAGGTCCACGGCGGATGACTAGGCGCGATTCATAGGAGGGCATTGAATTAAAGGAGGGGACCACACTCAAAGCCGCTTTTATTGACTAGTCTCCGCCACGTGTCCCGTTCTCGAATGTCCTCACGTTCACAACCAAAAAATGGTTCACATTTGAACTTTTCTTTCTCTCTCTATATATATATATAAGACAATTAAAGTAAATGATAAAAATGAGTACAACTCTTACATTTAATAAACAAATTACTTATAGAATGAATATATTTTTATGTACAAAAAACAAAAATATATATTTTAAAAGTTGCAATTGATTATATATAATTTAAAAAAACATTCATTCAAGAATCTATAGTTTGAAAATATTTTATTGTATGGAATGTACTTCTAAAAACACAATACATTTTGTTTATGTTATATCTGAATAAGATAGTATAATAAACATTTTTAAAATTATGAAACTCTTAAATTTAACATTTATGTTCCTCAAAATGAAATGTAAATCTTTTTCATAATACAATTTATCTTAGATATTAATGGTTTCAAAGTGAATCAATTATATTCTTTTACCAAAGTCACATGGAAAGAGTGGACTACAAACATTATGCCAAAGGGTAGTAAGTACATAGTACAAACGAACATAACAAAGGATTCAAACCTTCCATGGTAAGTAAAAACCTAAAAATGGTGGACAAAAATATCCATGAATTTCGTGCTTCATTTTGGCAAAATTAAATGTTATCAAAGAAAGTGTAAGTATGCATAATACTCATTTATGATCTTTTTTTTTTATTAAAATTTTATTTCTATGTGTTAAAAAGGGTTTTTCATTGGTAAAAAACGGGTTTTTAAAAAATGTTTTCTACAAACAATCTGTCTATTCAAGGGATATATTTGAATGTATACGGGTTACATATGATCTTCTTTTTTTGAAAGGCAAAGAGAGCACGCAAGGTAAGAGCTTCGGCAAAGCCATGACCCTCACCAAGCGAACCCAAAAACTTTATTACCGAAGCTAGCCAGAAGCTAGCAAAGAAAAAGAGTACAAGGAGTACAACGAAGACAAGAGAAAGAACCAAGCACCGAAACCGAAAACGAAACAAAAAGCTACAGCTAAGGGAGGGACCAAGCAACAGAGCCGAGACGACTTACTCTCCCATCGGTGATGTGAACCAATTGTTGAAATTCAGATCTAACTTTTTATTTCTGTTGCCGAACCAAAGTTTTGACATATTCTGTATCAAGGGGAAAGGGTCTTCAAGCCTCTTCCTGATAACGGCGGTTTCATCAACAAAAAGAATTTTGTTCCGCCATTTCCAAAGAACCCACAACGCCACCGCACAAACCGCAATGAAAGCTGAACCGAAACCGCGATGGCTTCTCGTTTGCTGAATCAGACTTTTGAAACCAGAAACCGAGTTTAGGGTTTATTAATCAAGATAAATCATTTTTTATTATCATTAGAAGTATCTGAAAATACTATTTGATGTGGTCGAACATTTATTTAACACAATCTTAGTTGGTAAAGTTTTTTTTTTTTTAATTTCCGACAATGTTATTTGCACTCCTTTTAATGTCATAATCAAGTCAGTAATGTACTGAGAGTGTAAAATACAGGTTTTAATGTTAATGTACTGAATGGAAAGAAATCAACCAATAGGTTTAAAAGAATACGCCTACGCCTATTCAATACTAGGGTAATTGGACCCAAAATATATGTGTTGACATAATGGACTCAAGCTAAGAAAACACAGTGAAGACACACGTTTTGTTTATAAAATTCATTTTATAATTCGTAAACTGACATGGTATGTAAAATAAGATTTCTTGAAAAGACTTAAATGCCTTAGAAATATATATTACAATTTTACTTTTAATTTGTACAAAGTAAAAACTAAGTGACTAACAATACGTTTCATTTGTTACTCATGGTTTTTCTATAAAGAACAATGCATAATTACTTATCTATTTGTTTGAATATGCATTTTTAAATGATTTTTGAAGCATCCCTTAATTAAAATTAAATAACTAATCGTAACAGAATGATTAAAATAAAATAAAAAAAGATTCGGTAATTTTATATTAAGTATCGTAAATCAATTTTGTTCCACCACTCTGTTTTTTAAGAAACTCTAAATTGACATTCCAAAAGAAAAACTATTGGAAAACCTTAAATTACATAAGATACTATTTACAATTTAATAAAAGTATTTTGTACCTTTATTTATTAAAATCCAAAAATAAAAGTATCTAGCTCATAAAATTACTAAAATATTTTGATGCTCTATTCGATCAAATAATATTCTTAAAATAATTACTTTCGTACAAACTCCAAAATATTTAATAAAAAAATTAGAGAAATTTTTTTATATGGCCATTGGAAAAATGCAACAATCCCATATAACCCATCTTTCCCAAGAATTCACCAAATAGCCACACATTCCTCCCCAGGACAAGTCGCCCCAGGCGACTTATCACTTTCCGGCGAAAATCGACGATTCCGGCCTTATTTCACGCCGCCGGTCACCAAGTCGCTCCACACGAAGTCGCCTCCGGTGACTTTTGTTTTTTTCAAAAAAAACCCCCTCATCTTGAGTGTTTGGTGTTAGATTTTAGTCAAATCAATTACCACATTCAAGCAACGGAAGCATATTCAAAAACTATGGTAACAACAAATTAATAACCTTTAAGGATGCACATGTTCTTAGAAACTTAACTACAAAAGAATGATCAAGAAAACTTACTTGATAGCGATTGTTGAAGAACTCGACGGAAAAATCAAACCTTTGATCTTGCCTCTTGGATGTCGAGGACCAATAGTATGAATTCCTCTAGTGGCTCACACCTAAGATCACCAAATACTAACAACCAAGAACGCTCAAACCTTTTGGCTTTGGAGAGGGAAGGAAGAGGATGCCAGAGAGAAGAAAGAATGAATGAATTAATTGATCAATTGGGTTTGATCCCAATGCATCTATTTATAATCTCTTGAATTAGGCTTCCTAATCTTACACAAACTGATAAACCAATTAAAAACTATTTTAATTATTATCAAGTTATTATCCTTTATATATATTTAATCCAATTAATTATATTTTGGATATTATCTAATTGATTATATTTATCCTCAACTGATAAATAAATTAATCACTTTCGCCCCCTCTAAATTCTTGATTGTTTATTTGGGTCTTAAGGGTAACCCAAAAGGACCCTGCCATTATTAAAATACTACCAACAGTTAATAATTTGGACACTATCTCCAACAGTCTCCCACTTGGACAAGTTATTAACTTCGTCTGGTCAATATTTTCAAATAACTAGCAGAGAGCAAACCATCCAATGAAGCTGCCGAACTCTGATAAAGATTCGGTCCTAAGATAAGTGATTAAATGTTCCTTTGTTCTACAAGATATCATATGAACCTGAGACATGGATAATAGTCTATCTCATGGATCAAATTATGTTTCCCGATTTCCGATATGTGTTGAATTCATCAGACTACTCAATTGAGCACATCAATTCCAGTCAGGGTTTGGCCAAACACTTAATGTCAACACCAAATCATCGAGGGGCCCATGGATATCGCTTCTCCTGTTTAGGCAGAAGAAACAAATAAACTTTGACTACACAGTTCATTTCTACTCATCATATCATACCTGGACATACCCTGTATAGCTGCCAGTTACGGTCAACGTTGGAGTACACCAAAGCATAACAGAATCATAGAGCAAAACTCTATGTATCTCCGCTTGAAGAACATAAAATATTATCATCTCAAAATTACTCTGACTTAATCCATGAAGTAAACTTTTGAGTGCGGGTTGTTCCAATACTCAAATCACTATTAAGTACTCATGAGTGTTAGTTGCATTCTCTATGCTTCTAACACTCCATGACAGTCTTGAATCACTACTTACTTCCAAGAGTATGACTGACTGTGGAGGTTTAAGTAAATTAATACTTAGGAAGTTGGTTCTAAACATGCAAAAAGGAAACACTATAATAAATTAAATGTAAATGGACGCAATTCAGCATATACTATAATCTCCATATAATAATCTCCAAGTCAAATACAATTTATTATTGTTTTAATACATCAAACTAACAACTAAAACATTCAAGATATATTGATATTTCTAACACCTATGGCTTCAGTATGATACTCATGTTTGGGTCGAGTTAAGGCTTTCGTGAAAGGATCCGCCGGATTCTCTTCAGTCGGTACTCTACTCACCACGATCTGTTTTTCCTCAACCCTGTGTCGCACAAAATGATACTTCCTTTCTATGTGCTTTGATTTCCCATGGTCTTTAGGTTCTTTAGTCAATGCGACTGCACCTTTGTTGTCACAGAAAATTTCAATGGGTTCACTGATGCTTGGTACGACACCCAGATCACCTATGAAATTCTTCAACCATGCGGCTTCTTTTGCTGCTTCACTAGCTGCAATATATTCTGATTCACATGTGGAGTCAGCCACCGTGTCCTGTTTGGAACTTTTCCAAGTTACAGCCCCACCATTCAACAAGAACACCCACCCTGACTGCGAGCGGGAATCATCCCAATCTGTCTGGAAACTCGCATCAGTATAACCTGTTACTCGTAATTCATCCTTTCCACCATAGACCAAGAACACATCTTTAGTTCTCCGAAGATACTTAAGAATGTTCTTTACAGCCGTCCAATGACTTTCGCCTGGGTTCCCTTGATATATACTCACCATGCTTAAAGCAAATGAGACATCAGGTCTAGTACATGTCATGGCATACATGATCGATCCAATAGCAGATGCATATGGAATTCGACTCATTCTGTCCAATTCCTCACTAGTACTGGGACATTGATTTTTACTCAATCGTATGCCATGTTGCATGGGCAAATACCCTTTCTTGGATTCACTCATATTAAATTTCTTCAATATCTTATCCAAGTATGTACTTTGGCTAAGTCCAATTAAACGCTTGGTTCTATCTTGATATATTCTTATCCCTAGTATGTATGCTGCATTTCCCAGATCTTTCATAGCGAAACATTTCCCGAGCCAGATTTTTACATCTTGCAACATAGGAACATTGTTTCCTATGAGTAGTATGTCATCAACATATAAGACTAGGAATACAACATTACTCCCACTAGCTTTAACATATACACATGACTCATCTTCGCTTCGAGAAAATCCAAACTCTTTGACCTTTTCATGAAAACAAAGATTCCAGCTACGAGACGCTTGTTTAAGTCCATAAATGGACCTTTTAAGCTTACACACTTTATTTAGATACTTGGCATGTACAAAACCTTCAGGTTGTGCCATATACACGTCCTCATCAAGTTTCCCATTAAGGAAAGCGGTTTTTTACATCCATTTGCCAGATTTCATAGTCATGAAATGCAGCTATGGCAAGCAGTATCCTGATAGACTTAATCTTAGCTACTGGTGAGAAGGTTTCATCATAATCAATCCCTTGAGTTTGAGTGTAACCTTTTGCAACCAGTCTAGCCTTGAATGTGTGCACATTTCCATCCATGTCAGTCTTCTTTTTGAAGATCCACTTATTACCAACTGTCTTGCGACCTGGTGTATGATCAACCAATTCCCAAACATGGTTATCGTACATGGATTGAATCTCGCTCTCCATTGCCTCTTTCCATTTGGCAGCCTCAGGGCCTGCCATCGCTTCCTTGTAGTTAGATGGTTCATCTGCACTATCAAATGTCTTATCATTGACTAGTGTATCTCCTTCCTTTGTAATATGAAAACCATAATAATACTCAGGAGCTTGATTAACTTTACTAACTCTACTAGTTCTGCGAAGAGGTGGTGGAGTTATGTTAGTTTCCTCAACAGGTGATTCAAACTCATGTTGAGGGTTAGTGTCTATAGGTTCATCATTGGTTGTCTTTTGAATTTCTTCAAGATCAATATTACTCCCACTATCCTCTTTGGAAATGAGCTCCCTTTCTAGGAAGAATCCCTTTCTAGCCACAAACACCTTGTTTTCAGAGGGTTTATAAAATATATATCCAAAGGATTTGTAGGGATAACCAACGAATAAACATTTCTCTGCCCTTGGTTCCAGCTTGTCGTTAGTTTCGCGCCGAACGAAAACTTCACAACCCCAGACCTTTATATGTGCTAAAGAGGGACGAGTCCCAGTCCACATTTCAGAGGGTGTCTTTGCAACCTTCTTAGTTGGAACAAGGTTTAAGATATGAGCTGCAGTTTCTAAGGCATAGCCCCAGAATGACATTGGAAGTGTAGCACGACTCATCATGGATCGAACCATATCAAGTAGCGTTCGATTTCTTCTCTCAGCAACACCATTAAGTTGTGGTGTTCTAGGAGGAGATAATTGTGAAACTATTCCACAATCCCTTAGATAGTCGTAGAATTCATGACTCAAGTATTCTCCACCCCTATCGGATCGGAGCATCTTGATTTTCTTGCCCAGTTGGTTTTCTACTTCGTTCTTAAATCCCTTGAACACTTCAAAGGTGTCTGATTTGTTTTTCATCAAATAGATAAATCCATATCTACTGAAATCATCAGTAAAAGTAACAAAGTATCTCTCACCGTTTCTTGTGGCGGATCTGAATGGTCCACATACATCTGTGTGGATTAAGTCCAACAGATCCTTACCCCTTTCCATTTTTCCTTTGAAAGGTGATTTAGTCATCTTGCCAAGTAAACAAGACTCGCATTCTTCATCCGACTTTAAGTCAAATGATTCCAAGATCCCGTCCGATTGGAGCTTGGCGATGCGCTTCTTGTTTATGTGGCCAAGACGATGATGCCACAACGATGATTTATTCAATTCACTATTGGAGGAACCAACATTTAGAATTAAGTTATTATTATTTCTACCAACACAAATCACACTTTCATACACACCATCACAAGGAGTAGCTTTAAAATAAAAACAACCATTTTTATGAACTAAAATGCAACCATTATCATTATCAAACGTAAATTTAAAACCATCCTTGTACAATGCATAAAAAGAAATAATGTTTCGAGCCATTTCTGGCGAGTAGCAACAATCTAATAACTTTATTGAAAGACCACTACTAAGCACTAGTTCTAAATCTCCAATCTTGGTAACAGCAGCAGTCATCCTGTTTCCCATGATC
Organism: Centaurea solstitialis; assembly: GCA_030169165.1. Taxonomy (NCBI): domain Eukaryota; kingdom Viridiplantae; phylum Streptophyta; class Magnoliopsida; order Asterales; family Asteraceae; genus Centaurea; species Centaurea solstitialis. The sequence goes on from CM058043.1 coordinate 85,284,541, forward strand.
AGATTCAGCTCCCCATGCTTTAATGTTCTACTTTCCTTTAGTCCCTGAAAATTGGAGCAAATGTGAGTACCACATCCCGTATCAAGGACCCAAGAGTTAGAAACTGAAGTACTATGGAGTTCAATCATAAAAATACCTGAGGTGCCACACCCTTTGGCTTTGTTCATCTTTAAGTCCTCCAGATATTTTGGGCAGCTTCTCTTCCAATGGCCCTTTTCTTGACAGTAGAAGCATATGACCTCTTTAGGGTCACTTGTTGGTGATATGTCAGAAGTTTCAGCTTTTCTCTTAAGGCCTTGGTTGCGAGGAACAACTTTAGCCTTTCCCTTCCCTTTGGGATGAGAAACTTTCTTCTTTTTACAACCACCTTCCCTAATGGCTAGGACGGGAGCAGTTGAGTGAGCACTTTGGGTCTTACCCATACTTGCTTCACCAGTTCTCAACATGCCATGGAGTTCCATCAAGGTCTTGTCCATATTGTTCATATTGAAGTTCACTATGAATTGTTTATATGCCCCACTAAGAGAGTTTAGCACCATGTCAATAGCGAGCTCTCTTGGGAAATTGACACCTAGATTGCCTAACCTGTCAATGTACGCTTTCATTTTCTGCACATGCGTACACACAGAGGTACCGTCCTGATGCTTACATTCCATAAGCGATTTTACGACTTGGAATCTTTCTTGTCTTGCTTGCTCCTGAAACATTTCACGAAGTTGTTCGCTTATGTCAAACGCCCCCATGTTCTCGAAACTCTTTTGAAGTTTCGGGGATATGGACGCCAACATAAGACATGCGACCTTTCTAGATTCCATGTCATGTTTTTCATATTCGGCTACTGCCTCAGGGCTTGCTTCATCATCGAGTATAGGAAGGTCCTCATCGAGCAAATACTCTTTGTCTTCGTACCTCAGGGCAATTCTCAAGGCACGAATCCAATCTAAGTAGTTTGGCCCATTGAGTTTATCTTTACTTAGGATAGAGAGTAACGTAGGGTTGGATGTTAAGTGGGTAGGAGGAGGAGGAAGATTATTAGCCATCTGTAGAAATAGTTTCAGTCAGTTTGATATTTAATCCTTTAAAATAATTACCCTTAGATTATTAAATCAGGCTAGGATCCATATTTAGCTTTATGATGCGAAAAGGGATGCCGTAATCACATCAGAAAGTTATTTAGGTAAACAATGCTTTAGTTAATTTCATTCACTATGAAACTCCTAGTTCTTTTGAGATTCATCGACTTATGTCAATGGCATGTTAATCTCGATTATGCTTATCTTCTATTTGTGACTGGGATGCCGAGGATCACAAACTAGATAGTGAATCGACCATGTAAAAACACATGGACCCCTCGGCTCAAGTACGCTTGAGAATCACGAGCGCCGTATCATTTTCTACTATAATTTCAAATTAACGTGCCGACTAACCGCACACGCTCCGTTAACAAATTATAAGATCATGTGTGTTATTTACATGGGTAGCATATGACTTTCACATTTCTTAGTGTATCTAAAACGGGATTTTGTTTTATACTTTTATAGTTAATACTTTTAACTTGTTACATTGACCTATCAAACCTCTCGGTAATTCCACTAGTCCACACAAGACGCGGTGAGAACAGTAACGCCAAGGCATTTAAAAAACAATTCTCATTTGGCTACCATTTTATAAGCAACCTCCTTAAACCCCTTAGAGTGTTTATAGTGAGTACGCCCCTCGATTCGACTATCAATGCATAATTTAGTTTTATACATATAATTAAGCTCTATTATATATATATAGAATTGGATTGAACTTTAAAGCATTTAAAATTGTGATTGTCTAATTAACTATGTGATGACACATTTAATAATTAATTAATCGATTCCATAATTAATTCCAATTTAAACATGTGAGACAATGCTAATGATTAACTTAAAATTTGATATTCAATCTATATTCACTATATAGGGTTAGGTTCCGGTGAGACCAAGCCTTTTTGGTGAGACCGGTGAGACCAACATGTTTTACTTGAAACTTCACATCAAAACATTTGTGAAGGTAAAAAAAATTGAACATTCATCGTTAAAACATACTAAAAAACACTATTGAAAAAAAAATTCCAAAAAAAGGTTAAAAAACGAAACCTTCACAGCTGTTTTTTTTGTGAAGGTTTGCATTATATATATGTAACCTTCACAGAACTTGAGCTGTGAAGGTTACGTTTTTTAGCTTGTTTTCGATATTTTTTTGCACCGAAAGTGAATTTTAGGTCTGCGTATTCGTGTTTTATGGACATTCACGGTGTTTTTTTGTGAAGTTTCAAACGTTAGGTATTGGTCTCACGCGGTCTCACGATAACAGCTTGGTCTCACATGATCCTAAGTCCACTATATAAATAATATCAATTTGTCTTACTATATTATCCAAACTTTAAATTTGGTATTTTGGCAAGTTAGGAAACTTGTCAAAATAATTTGGTGATTATCTTTTCAACAATTGAAAACCTCAAATTTGGGTAATTTAGCAAGTTAGGAAACTAGCCAAAACAATTGGGGATAAAGATTGCATAAATAAACATCTATAATATTGTTAATACCTACTAAAATCAAAATTTATAGATAACATAAACAATAATATTATTAATAGATTTTTTATGCAAAAAAAAAAGTTTCCATAATTAAAAAAATTGATATTTATCCTCAGAATCAAAAAAGGAAATCGTTTTTTTTTTTAATTTTATAAAACACCTTTTCCATTTGTAAATAATCAACTTTATTAAAAGCTTAAATATCTAATATTTTTTTATGCAAACCGTTTGCAAATCTTAAAAAAAAAACTTTTCAAATCACTTAAAAAGATTTGATTTTAATAACCATGCTTCTGCAAATCGCCTTTGCAAATCACTTTATTTAAAATCGTTTTTTTTGTAATACGACTTTTGAGTTAAGATTCAGGAACAATGGCTCTGATACCACTGTTAGGTTTTATTCAAATCAATTACCACATTCAAGCAACGGAAGCATATTCAAAAACTATGGTAACAACAAATTAATAACCTTTAAGGATGCACATGTTCTTAGAAACTTAACTACAAAAGAATGATCAAGAAAACTTACTTGATAGCGATTGTTGAAGAACTCGACGGAAAAATCAAACCTTTGATCTTGCCTCTTGGATGTCGAGGACCAATAGTATGAATCCCTCTAGTGGCTCACACCTAAGATCACCAAATACTAACAACCAAGAACGCTCAAACCTTTTGGCTTTGGAGAGGGAAGGAAGAGGATGCCAGAGAGAAGAAAGAATGAATGAATTAATTGATCAATTGGGTTTGATCCCAAGGCATCTATTTATAATCTCTTGAATTAGGCTTCCTAATCTTACACAAACTGATAAACCAATTAAAAATTATTTTAATTATTATCAAGTTATTATCCTTTATATATAATTATATTTTGGATATTATCTAATTGATTATATTTATCCTCAACTGATAAATAAATTAATCACTTTCGCCCCTTCTAAATTCTTGATTGTTTATTTGGGTCTTAAGGGCAACCCAAAAGGACCCTGCCATTATTAAAATACTACCAACAGTTAATAATTTGGACACTATCTCCAACATTTGGAAGATATGCATCTTTGGTCCAACTTGAGTCGCCCCAGCATAAGTCGCATGGGGCGACTTTGACCTAAGTTTGACCGACACGTGTTGCTTGTTGGTGAACTTAAAGAACGGAAAGTAGTAAGTCGCCTAGGGCGACTTGTCCTGGGGAGGAATGTGTTTGGTGAATTCTTGGGAGAGATGGGTTATATGGGATTGTTGCATTTTTCCAATGGCCATATAAATAAATTTCTCAAAAAATTATCATTAAGCAATTAAAAAACCCTATATATATAGTAAAAAAAACGGGATGAGTAGCACAAATATTAAAAACTAGATTTGATCTCGTGTAATACACGGGATAATTTTTAAAAAAATAATTCATACCAGAAAAACTAATATTATAAATATGATTTGTTTAATTTAAATTATTTACTATAATTTAATTTATATTTAAGAGTATTATATCTAGTAATTTGTTTATTTTAAAAGTATTGACAATAGACTTATATTATATAATCTATTATATGCATTTTAATTAATCCTTAGAACATCCATCAATATGTATATATGTATGTATAATAAATTATTTTTTACGAAAATTAACATATTTAATATTGTAAAACATATAAGTTACCTATAAACATGAATAGAATCATCATAATCATATCATCATGTGTAGGAAAAAATAAAAATTGAAGAGCGTTTGTAATACAAAATAACACAAAAAGTGTAATCAATGAACATAAATACAAAGTCACATACGAGAAATCAACAACTCCAACTTGGACTATAGACATGCATAGAATCATCATAATCATATCATCATGTGTAAGAAAAAATAAAAATTAAAGAGCGTTTGATTAATTACCTTTGTGTGTGTATGTTTAATTGGTAGTGGCTTAATTAAGAGAGTTGCAGCAATTGATTGAGATTGAGAGATTGAAAGAGGTATTTATAGATTGAGATTGAGAGATTGAGATTGAGGTGTGTATTTTTTGATCAAAACTGTTTGATTTAATTATGTAGAGGATTTTTGAAAGTGGTATTTATCTTTTACATTATCTTATTTATTGTTTTCATATTTATCTATAGTTTGGATTAAAAAATGAAAATTTTCAAAGAGTTTGAGTATATTTTTTTGTTCCAACAAGTTATATGGAATTTTCTTAACAATTAAGAAAATAGGAAAAGTAAGATTTTTCAACTTTAGAAAATTGTACTTTGAAAATAGAGAGAATATTTTTAATTCTTTATATCACCAATGAAAAATAATAATACGTGTATTGATTATATTAAATATTACACAAATATATGTAGAGGATTTTTTAAACCGTTTCATTTAATTATGTATTTTTTAAAGTGGTATTTATCTTTTACATTATTTTATTTATTGTTTTCATATTTATCTAAAGTTTGGATTAAAATATTTGATTTAATTATGTCTTTTACATTATTTTATTTATTGTTTTGATATCACCATAACGCGACACGTGGCAATTTGGCTCACCAGAGCACGACACGTGGCAGATCAGTTACTCTTTTATTATATATAGATATGTAAGCTTGCTTTGGTTTTAAATTGTCGTGTTTCTTATTTTTATATCAATACCTTCTTACTAATTAGGCAAAGAATCTTGTAAAAAGTTGAGTTAATATGAGAAACATAAGAAGTAAATTCAAACCCTTGATAATTTTTAATTTCATGCTCACGCATGAATCATGGTTGATACCATTGATCTGATGCATCTCGGACTCTCGGTGAATTTCGTTATTCTCATCCTAGTATACATCCAGTGGTTGATAACCATTTCACATACGCTCATCATAAAACGCTGTTCACCGGAATACAACTCTAATCTATTAATGTTAGACATACATAACTTTATTACACGGCTTAACATATATATCATTTTTAAGTTAAATGGTTGTGATAAAATATGCATTTAGCTCTAAATTGTGTTGCTTAAGGGCTCGTTTGTTTCTTAAAAGGTTCAAAGTTTGAAGTCAAAATTCACATCTAAAAAGAAGAGGTGTATGATGCATCTCTTAAGATTTTAGAGGACGATATGAGGTTTTTAGGTCTTTCCTTTAAAAAAAAACCTCTTAAGAGGTTTTATGAGGATTCTTTTAAAAACAAACAATCCCCAAGTCTTGCAAAAGAAATATTAATATACTTAGGTAAATGATCGTGTGAAAAGAAAGTTAAGTTGAGAATGATAAAAGTATTGGACCATGATCACTTTAAAATTTAAATCTCAAACCATCCCAAAATTGAACTTATAGGGGATTGATATGGTGCATCTTTGTTCTTTTCATCCTAATATGCATCTAAGGATGAAGATCTCTTCTTACCTTTCTCACAATAACTCCACTTCTCATCAAAACCGAACCATAATTATATAATATAAAGAAAGTGAAATAGAGAGGGGATCATTTACAAATCATCCTACCAATACAAATTACAAAAAATAAAGAAAATGACTAAAATACCCTCTAACTTAACCTACTTAACAAAAGATTCTTAACTGTGTTAGGGCATAACCTAGGGACCAAAGAAGTGCGAAATTGTAAACCATATGACCAAACCCATAATTATTTCAAATGACTATCTTCACGAAAATTTAAATGTATTCAATTTTACCTTTATTCCTATCCAACTTCAAAATATAGTATTGCATGTACTATAATTTCAAAATTTGTTAAAATAATATTGTACCTATTAACCTGTTGAAATAGTATATGTAATAGCATATCTTTAAAAAGTAAAGTACCTACAATAACACATTTTTAAATGTATAGTACATGCAATAACACTTTTTAAAACTATAGTGCATGCAATAACACATTTTTAGGTTGGGTATATACAATAGGAATAAAGATAAAGTTGGATACATTTTCGTGAAAAATAATCCTTATTTCAAAATAAGAACCAACAATGCAATTAAGTATAAACCACATGGACCAAATATGTAATTTACTCTAAAAACTAATTTCTCTTAAATATTATCATCTTTTTATAAAAATTATAACATTAACATAAAAGGTAAATCAAGGAGGTTCCTTGTTCCTGCACTTGCTCAATTGATTACTTATAAAGGAATAAAACATAGGTGATTTAAAAGTGCACTCATTTGATTTAAAGGTGCATTACAAAAATGAGTATTACTATTTCTACCCTTTCAACCTCTTTTCCATTTATATAAATCTATTTCTTCTCCTGCTCATGGTCTCCCTCTCCACTTGCATACATCTATTTGTATTCCCTACAAGAAATTATAGAATACTCCTAAAAATATTTTAAAACTAAATTTCTAACACAAAAATGGTAGTTGGTGACATGGGTTTTGTGTTTTGGTCTAGGCTATGCGTAACAGAACCTTCTCAGGTCTCCCAACCTTACTGTCACATCAGCATCACATCAGTTTTTTCATAAACTCACAATGAGCTCTCTAAAGCCCTATCTGTTTGGTACCTGAACTCTCCCAAACCAAATATCCAATACAATAATAAAAAAAGAGCCGTTAAAAAAAAGAGCCGTTAAAAAAAAGAGCCGTTAAAAAAAAGAGCCAGTTAAAAAAAAGCCAGTTAAAAAAAGAGCCGTTAAAAAAAAGGAGCCGTTCAAAAAAAAAAGAATGTGAGAGAGGGAGAGCGGGTAGATGGTGTGGAGACACCGTCCTAAGCCGCAGCCCGCCAGCCGGTTGGCTTAGGCTATGCATAGCAGAACCTTCTCATGCCTCCCAACCCCACAGTCACATCAGCACCACATCAGTTTTTTTTCATAAACCCACTATAAGCTCTCTAGAGCCCTCTCTGTTTGGTACATGAACCCTCCCAAACCAAATACCTAATACAATAATAATAAAAAAAAAAGAGAATGTAAGAAAGGGAGAGAGCGGGTAGATAGTGTGGAGACACCGCCCCAAGCCGCAGCCCGTCAGCCTGCCGGCAGGCGTATCGGAGCCCGCCCAACACCGGCAGCCCATAAGCCCGCGCAGCCTGAGTACTTGATACGCATTGCCTTAGAGCTCCTCAAATCATTTCCAATGACTTCTCCAAAATGGAAATTAAATGGAAGATATGAAATTTTGTGCTAATATTTTGCTCTGATAGATTATGTAAAACTATCTAAGAAATGAAGAAATCAAAGCATTAGAGCATCCACAATGGAGGTTCTTTTTAAGGTTCTTTATGGGGTTTTTACAACAACCTCTATTGTGGGATAGAGTTTCTTGTCCAGTCACAGATTCTTATTGGAACCCGGGTTCTTGTAATAGTTTTCTTTTCTGTTATACAATAACTTACATAATTAAAACTTATATCATAAATATGAAAATGGAAGTGAGGTTTTTGTAAGAATCTCCATTGTAGAGTTTTAAGGAAGTTCTTAGTTTGTTGAGATGACAATGGCGTGGCAGAAAAAATATGGTAAGTTAGGTTTTTGGAGGTTCTACCACTGTAGATGCTCTTAGTAGCTTAATGGTCGGTAACATCCTTGGGAGGGACAGTGGATGGCATCCCAGTCTATACGGGCTCGATTCATGGGTGAGCATATGGCGATATCTAGACCATGGATCGGCTTTCGGGTCGGTCAATGGTCTCCGAGGATTAGTCGGGTGCCCGTATGGATCATGGATACCTTGTCGACTTTGTATCGAAACGTGTGCATGTATTATCTGTCGTTCGAAAAAACGTATAAGAAACGAAGAAAGTAGAAGACAAAAATATTTTTCTACAAATATAAAGATAACCTAAAAAATGGTCACCAAGTGAGAGAACAAATAAAAAAAACTTGAAAATAAAGTTCTAGTGAGATAAATACTTTTCTAATAGATAAGCATAATATCTTAACATTAAAATTAATATTGAAGTCTTTAACATGAGAAGGCTATTGAAGACCAATGAGCAACCAGGGGCCACTGAGTGTTAATCCCAGGGAAGCATGCTTTAGCTCTCGGTAAAAATTACCAAGGATGTAGTCTGATCAAAGTCCAGGTGAACATTTCCAAAAAAAAAAAGACCAATGGAATTCTTTAGGAAGCATGCTTTAGCTCTTGGTAAAAATTACCAAGGATGTAGTCTGATTAAAGTCCAGATGAACATTTCAAAAAAAAAAAAGACCAATGCAATTCTTTTAGAGATGTTAGACTTTTGAATCTAAAAACTTGTTGAAGGTGCTCCAATGCAAGAGTCATTTCGGGTTCTTTTAGTTTATTCACGTATTTTTTTTTTTGTAACTTAGAAAGTCGACCGCTCCTTTTGTTGCTCTCATCTTTTCAAGTCAAAATTCACCTTTGCAATGCCCTTAATTAAAAGGGAAAAGTCCAAAAAAACCCAACGAACTATTCCATTTTGAATGGTTAAGTCCCTAAACAATTTTTTTGAACAAAAAAACCATTAAACTTTCTCATTTTGAATGATTAAGTCACTAAACTATTTTTTTAAATGAAAAAACCATTAAACTTTTTTATTTTGAATGATTAAGTCCCTAAACATTTTTTTCAACAAAATAAATCATTGAATTTTTAGAAATTTGCTACTTATATTTGTTCAATCTAAACTAACATAGTTATATTTTACCTTTAAAACCTTCATAGTCGGTTGCATTTAATTTTTTATTTTTATTAAAAGGGGGTAAGTAACTTATTTTTGATAGTATAATGGTTTATTTATCGAAAAGAAATTGTTCGAGGACTTAATCATTCAAAACGAAAAATTTTAATGATTTTTTCATTCAAAAGAATAGTTTAGTGACTTAATCATTCAAAATGGAAAAGTTTAATGGTTTTTTTTTTAAAAAAATTGTTTAGGGACTTAACCATTCAAAATGGAATAGTTCGTTGGGTTTTTTTAGACTTTTCCCTAATTAAAATTTAATAACATGTATATTTTTTTATTAAACGGTAGATAACACATACACATACGATATAATACAAAATGCATTCTCATCATTAAGAAAAATATCCATAACGTTTCTATAAAACATGGTTCACACCATAACACTCAAAACGTACCATATCGTTACCATCATGTTACGCCTTACGCTTTTGTGAACCTTATTTTTTTAGGTTTAGTTCACAAAAGTGTATCCAATTTGTCATGAAAAGTTATTGTATGTACTCTACTTAGATAATTATCTTTTAGAAGAAATGGTCATTATATATATCCAATTTTATCGAAACCTACCATTTAATGTATCGAACTTGTAACGAAAGTGTATCTAACTTATCATAAAATACATTAAATAATAGGTTTTGATAGTTTTGATACGTCAAATAGAAATATGGTACATACAATAAATTTTTTTATAACCCTTCACGGTCGGTAGGGTCAAATTAAGAGAGGATAGCACGTGCCATAAATAGCGCGTGGACATAAAAAGCGACAGGAGCGCGTGGAGGAAAAGGGGGTATGTGTGATCCCTAAAATAATAGGGGATGACGTAACTTACGTGGATAAGAGAGCAATCAGGGTTCAAACCCCAAAAAGCAAACACACCTTTTCTCTTTCTTCTTACTTTTGTTTCCATTTTACCCCCCTCTACTTTCACTACCTTCACAAAAAATGCCATCAAGATAATTTATTTACATCTATTCCCCTTTTCTCTCGTGCACACACATTCAACTTCTAAGTGGTCGGATTGGTGTTTGATTGAGATAATGTAACACAAATAGTATCTATTGCCACATACAATTGGTCGAATTGGTCAAAACATTTTGATTATTTTGACTAAAGGTAAAATAACACAAATTCTATTGTCAAATAGCGAGAGACTTGAGTTAATGTAATATTTTAGTATCAAAGTAGTATTATATACTACAAATTTTCCAGTAAGTATTACAGGTGACGTTTGGCAGTCGATGAATGGTTTGGTGTTGGATGATTAGGGGTCATAATGATTAAAAGGCTCTTATAATACGGTGCAAAATGAAATATGGTGGTTTGGTAATTGTTGAGAATGAAATCAGGGTTCTGAGTGCTTAAGAGACATCAAGGATACTAAATCATTAAGAGGGTTTTGGAACCATTAAGAGTCGGTTCATTTTTTTGCCAAACAAGATTGACCTCTTAACGATTCAGAGGCTGCCTCTTAATGGAACTAGTTAGAACAAACAGCTCCTTAATCGTGGTAACATTCTTATTCAATACTTACCCGATAAGGCTCTCTGCATTTGTCTTACCTTTCATCGGATAAGATTCTTAATCATCATTATATTTTATCCAATAAAACAATTTGATTTGGTAAGCGCTTGCCTTGTAAGGATTCGATAACTAACCTTGGTTTGTTTGGCTTTTTTAGCTGTATTAAAATATGATGAATCAATTTGTAGGGGTAAATCATGTAAAAAGAGAATTTGTGTATGGAATAAACATAAAAATGCTACATATATAGTGTATAAAAAGAACATTATTAATTAATGAATATAATTGTTGTCGTAATATTATTAAATTGTCCTTTTAGGGGAGGGGAAGTGTATGAGTATGAATTATGAAAGGGGTCATGATCAATCACGTGAGGAGGCTTGTATAGAGAGAGAAAATTGGCGCAGCCTCACTCTATGGCTGTGGTTCTCACCCATAGCTCGAGGTGCCACTTCAAACACGTCTTCCATTTTCACACATTTATTTTAAGAGAAAATAATTTAGAGCATCTCCAAGAGCTTCTCCAAAATGGAGAAAATGGAGAAAAATGGAGATTTTGTACAGTTTTGGTCTCCAACAGATTCTCCAAAGCTTTCTCCAAAATGGAGAAAGTAGGAGAGAGAGAGAGTGCCAAAATCTCCAAATTTGGAGAAAGCTCTTAAAATCTCCGAAATTAATTACCAAGATAGAGAAAATGATTTTTTATTATGTTCCACCAATGAGAATGCTTAAAATAAAAGTTGAGGAGAGAGAAATAATATTTTAATACATATATGTAATATTTAAATAATTTAAGTAATGATTCTATCCTCAAAATGGAGAATCTGTTGGAGTAGAATGATTTTTTTTATAGAGATTTTGGATTTTGGTTCTCCATTTTAGAGATTTTTTAGAGAATCTGTTGGAGATGCTCTTATATACTCGTTTCAGAAAATAAACTTAGGCATTGTTTGGCAAAAATAAGGTGACTTATAAGTTAGCTTATAAGTCACCTTATAAGTCATGTACATGTTTGGATGACCATAAGCTAGCTTATAAGTTAACTTATAAGTTAGCTTTTTGAAAAGCTACTCTCACTAACCTTTTGGTGACTTATGGAACTTTTTATTTTTTTATTCCAAATATACCCTTGCTAATTTATACTATTAATTTTAAAACATGTCTTTTTTTGTCATTTTACAGTCATAAGCTACCTTATCAGCTAGTTTTTACCAAACGTAACTTATTCATCAGCTACCTTATCAGTCAGCAGCTACCTTATCAGTCACCAGCTACCTTATCAGTCATAAGTTACCTTATCAGTCATAAGTTACCTTATCAGCTAGTTTGCCAAACATAGCCTTAACGTTTATCGATTATCTCTCTAAAATGTTTCAAATACCCACCGATTCGACAGTCCCTGTTAGCGGTCCAGCCAAACACATCCTGGCGACAAATATGATAGGGTTTAGGAGTGGGTGTGCTTAAGTGGCGGTGAGATGGACCAATGAGAGAGTGTCATTTAGAGGGGGTGTCTTTAATAGGGAAATGTAAGGATAGCGGCTGAGGTGCTTCTAATAGGGGTATATAAGGATAGTGGATGAGGTGGCATACACGTGGAGTGACGCGGGCCAATAGGAGCGTTCCACGTCACGCCTGCCGCTAATAGCGGTGGGCCCCGATAGCGGCAACCGGATAGCGATTGTCGGAGGTTGATAGGGATCATTGGATAAGGAATCGATGGATATTTGAAGCATTTTAAGAAGAAAATGAGTAGAAGGTAAAATTTATTTTCTGAAATAGCTATATAAATTATTTTCTTTTATTTTAATTTGCACAATTTTATTTCTACTTTTTGTCATATGTTTGTTTTCTTTTTTCCTTTTTTAGGAAAAGGAAATTAAATTATTTCTATAAAAACTTAATAAAAATGTGGTTTCAGATTTTCATAATAAGAAAAAGAAAGGATTTGGAGAAATTTAGGCTATCTTTGGCAAACTAGCCAATAGCCGATAAAGTAGCTGTTGATTTATGTTTGGTAAAAACCTAACTTATAAGTATATGAAATGATCGAAAATGATATCTTTGAATTTAATAACTAATAATAATAACGGTATAATTGGAAAAGGCTACCAAAAGCTCTCAAAACGCTACTTCAAGTAGTGTTTCAATAAGGTAGCTTATAAGCTAACTTATGGTACATGTTTGGATGGACTAGTTTGTAAACTAATTTATAATACATGTTTGATAAGATTATTAACGTCTTCCAAGTGGAGTTGGGGTTGATCCCATTGCGTAGAAGCTGAGAGAGGGGAGAACGTAGTGGTTTGACATGTTCGCAGGAGACACTAAGCTCTAATAAGGAGCTTATAAATTGTGACCAACGAGTGTCCGATGAGAAGTGACATACCGAGGAAGATGTCGGGTAAGAAACTAAAGATAGAATTGAAGTTTTAGAAACATTTATGAATATATGACATGTGATAAGAGTTTTTGAAACATAAAGTTACGGTATGTAATAGGAAGGGGGCTCAAGTTGTCAAATGGTAGTGGGTGGGGGAGCTTAGAATGGGGTTGGCTTGTTGTCTTTCATTTGGTAATTTCTTTTGTATGTATCTATGTTTTCGTGTTCACTTGGTGTAACTTTCTCCCTCCTAATGATATTTATATCTTAGTGTAATTTTAGAAATGTTCTAAAAAAATTTGCAATGACAGTTGTTGTAGACGTCATGGCTTATGTCTGTTGTCATGTTAAGTATGTGGCACACCTTGGTCTAATGCATGATTTTTGTTAATTCAATATTGGTTGTCTTGCATTGTCGGTGTCTTAATATTTAGTTTTTGAAATATAATCGAATTTGAATTCTTTAACCTATAATTGTATATACGATACACATATTTGCAAAACATCACAACCTTACTGTGACTCCCCTAAAATATGAGACTTTATATTATCACAAGACCGTCTCACATAACTTGAAATTTTGGTTTTTAGTATTAATATTTGTTTAAGCCTTTCTAAAGATAGCTTTATATGTACACATTTTATGTAAGTTGAGATTATGTAAGTAAACAAATGTTCTACTTTTCTAGGTAAGGGTAAGATTCGCATGTTACATTCTCAACCCTATTCCAAACTACAATTCTGAGACGGATTTTGGGTATGGTTGTTTAGTATTTATAATTTAAAATCTAGAATTAATATTACAATTCAATAGCATCTCCAACATTTTTTGGTAATTTATCTATACTACTATATAAAGCAGATTTTGTAAAACTCTTAAATACTTAGTTTAAGCATATGGTACAACACTTTTAAGCTTATTGTCTTAAACTCTTAAACTATTATTTTATGCATCTCTCTCTCTGTTAGACGTTTCACTCACTCACTCTCTCTCTCTCATACGCGTTTCATTCTCTCTCTCTCTCTCTCTCTCTCTCTCTCTCTCTCTCTCTCTCAATCGATTCAGTAATCAAAAGGGCGACGATTCGCCCACCAAGGCGACTCTTCGTCCACAAGAAAGCAGGTATCTCACCAGTCTGCTCCATTGATTTAGGTTTTCTTTCATTAGACATATCTCAACCTCTCTACTCCAATCCATTTCTATTTTCCGCTTGTATCGATTCGGGTATCTCAACTTCTCTACTATTGATTAGAGCAACTCCAACCATACTGCAAAATTGATGATTTACTCCAACCATACTCTCCAAATGCTAAAAAGATTTGCAGGCCCCACATTTTTGTCACCAAAAATACCAAATTTGGTGATAATTGTTCATCACACCAAAAACAACATAGCCCACCATAAATAATATTATTTTACTTGTTTTTAATTATAATATTATTATTAGTTGCATTTTTAATTAAAAAGTGTTCAATAATGATTAAAAAGTATGATTGGAGTTGAATTTTTTTTAGTGTCAAGAGTCCTACTAATTTTTTGTGTTATGGGTTGAGGATGGTACTCTTAGGTTTTCTCTTATCACATTTGATTCCAAAATATGTTGTTCATTGTTCAATTTTACGGTGGGCCATGTTGTTTTTGGTGTGATGAATAGTTATCACCAAATTTGGTGATTTTTGGTGACAAAAAATTAGGCCCTGCAAATCTTTTTAGCATTTGAAGTATGGTTTGAGTCCACCATACTCCAAATAATCAATTTTGCAGTATGGTTGGAGTTGCTCTAAGTCTTTAATGGATCTTTATTTTGTGTTCTGAGACGTGTTTTTTTCTTATGTTACAATTACAATTTAAACAGAGAGGTAATGGATGTGAAGCAAGGTGTTAACAAAAAGGGAAAAAGTAAATACAGTTTTCTACTTGGTGGTTGAGTATGGAAACCGACCAACCGAGTTGTAGAAGAGGAAACATAAGTTAAAACGTCTGGTACCATTGCAACTTTTTTTGAACGGCAAGTTAACACATACGTTCCCGAGGTATCCGGGCTCCCACTTAAGGGTGCCACCTGACCAACACCCGTCGACCATGGCCTAACCCAATTAAGGGTACCACAATATGGCAGACCACTAATCTAGATATTGCCTCATGCTCACCACGGGGTTTGAACTTGGGTAGTTACGGATACCATTCACTGACCCTCGTAAGGATGTTACTTTACCACTGTGCTACACATGATTTGATGGTACTATTTATATCCTTTTTAATGATAAAATCAGATTAAGTAATACATTAAGAATATAAAAAATATGCTTTAATATTGATGTAGTGAAAAGAATTACTAGATAAAAATGCATTTAACAATGTATAACAAGTGTTGGGTTTAGATAAAAAGTCGATCTTAATGCATATTAGGATGAAATGCACTAAGTTAATTCTATTTTAAAACGCAATTCATAAAATGACATAAGAGTGAAAATAATTTTTATTTCTATTTCTCACATTTCTCACGTTCATCTTAGGCTATGTTTGGCACGCGTAGCTTATAAGCTAGCTGGTAGCTGATAAGCTAGCGGATAGCTGATAAGCTAGCTGTTGATTGATAAGCTTGCTAGTAGCTGATAAGCTAGCTGTTGAACAAATTATGTTTGGCAAAAACTAGCTTATGAGTATGTAAAATGACCAAAAAGGGTATATTTGAATTTAATAATTAATATTAATAAGGGTATAATTGGAAAAAGCTATAATAAGCTCATCATAAGCTACTCAAAGTAGCGTTTCAAAAAGCTAGCTTCCTGGTACATATTTGGATGGACTAGCTAATAAGCTAGCTTATCAGCTAGCTTATGCTTGCCTAACACAACCTTAATTTCTTAGAGCATCTCCAACATGCTTACTGTAATTTATGTAAAATAAAGAACCAAAAATTAAAACTTTTAAATTAATTTACATTTCATTCCTTAAGATTCTCAATTTTAAATACTACAACATTAGTTATATTATTAAAATATTATATAATTTTATTATTTCAATACATTTCATATATACATAATAGCTTAATATTATTAATGAAAATAGATAAAATAATAATTTATATCATCCACTGAGATTTAGAGAATTTTTTAAACTAAAAGCTTTTTTGTTTTTATTTTTATTTTAAAAAGTATTATAGAATAGTTTTTTTTGTAAGGATATCCTAAATTATCGTCTAGACTAATCCCGACAATGCTTAAACATGCAGCTTTAAAAAAATAATCAATGGCTATGAGTTTGTTAATGCCTCCATTCGAATCCTCGATAAATGGATTACTCGCTACATACATCCCCATAAGAGTATCCACAATGTGTGGGTTTTTAATCAAGCATTTTTAGAACTTTTTTCTTACATATTATTACCAACTCAACAACCTAAAAACCTTTGGATATTTCAACTATGTGAAAAACCTCTTCCAAACTTTTTTAGAATTTTCAGAGCCACACCATTTTAACTTTATATCATTTATATTTTTAGCTATAAAAATAAATATATTATAATTAATACAAATACATATTATACGTAAAAAATTGAATAAATATCTTAAATTTGGGACATTTAATTTAAATATATAATTAGTTTAATATATTTATTAATATATAATAAAATTTAATATGAAAGCTTTATATAAAAAATATAACTGATTAAGACGATACTTTTATAAAATTTTATAAAGTTAAAACAAATTAAATATGAAAAACCTCTGAAAAAGCAGGTCGTGCATTTACAAGCTATGACGTAAAACCTTCCTAAAAACCTCATCCAAAAAAGCTTTACGGTATATGAAAAACCTCAACGATAGGTTTTGCTTTTTTAAAAAACTTTTAAAAACCTCTGAAAAACCTGTAAAAAAATGCATTATAGATACTCTAGTTTTAACCTGTAAAAAAAATGCATTAGGCCATCCTTAGCCATACCACCCATACCACCCATTTCTGCTGCCACATCAGCTTTACCACTATCCTACCAATTCCATATCTTTCATCCTTAACCATACCAATACCATACCCCTCTAATTAATTCAAAAATAAAAAATAAAAAAAGAAGAAATAGAGAGAGATGGGGCTCAACACCGATCGGCACCCCAGCACCGATTGCCAACACTGCCGGCCATCCACCGACCAGCCATGACGGTGTTACCGTCGGCAAGCAAACGGCACCGGTCTCCTACCGGTGTCCGTTAAGGATGGCCTTATAGATACTCTAGTCTTAACCATTATTTTCTGTATTTAAAAAAACTTCTTGAGATACTCTTACATCACTGTACGGAAATACCATTAACTTTGCCTAAAATATTACAACTTGGACAAACACCCATTTTATACCGACTTAAAATTCAAAGGAGAGAATAATAAATTTTTGTACAGAAGTAAACTTGCAAAACCCCTAAACCCTAGTGTGAAATATTTGATTAATTTCTCTCTCTTTCTCTCACCACCAAATTAATCCAGCCAGCTATATAGCCAAAGAGAGTAGTACACTGAGAAAAGCCTGCTGCTTTTTTGTTTTCTTTGATCAACCTTCTGCTATCCATCCATCCATCCATCTTTCAGCCTTTAATATCTCTCTTGGGCTTCAAAGAAAGCTTGTTTAATATCATCAAACCACAACACATTCAGCAAATAAAGAAAAGACAATTAAAGGGTTTCACTGTGGAGCCCTATTCATTTCCCCCTTTGCACTTTTGCCAGTAGCCTTCTCTTCTTTCTCTTCTTTCTCTCCATCTATCCCTTCATATATATTTATACACATCATATATATAGAAAGAAAGAAAGAGAGAGAGAGAGAGAAAGAGTAAGAGAGAGAGAGAGATTATACTTACACAGTGGAAGTATACTAGTATAGTAGCAGAAGTAGTAGTATAAAAAGAGAGGAAAGAAAAATATATAATGCAGCAGCACCTGATGCAGATGCAGCCCATGATGGCAGCAGCCTATTATCCCACCAACAGCATTACTACTGATCACATTCAACAGGTTATATTATTATGAGTTTAATTTCTTTCTTCCCTTCAATCAAAACACTTTAATTTTTCTTTCACTTTCTCTCTCTCTCTCTCACACACAACACACAATACACACTCAATGAGTTTTTTAGTTCCTATGTGTGTGTCTTGTTGTTGGGGTTAAGTTGTTGTTGTGTGTTCAACTTCTTTTTCTGATCTTTTTGTCTTCCCTTTTTCTTTTTGGCTTTTTCATGACTTTTTCTTGCTTGTTTCTTCATCTGCAACCAGTTCCCTCTATACATACATATATGATTATGATATAACCCTCACCATCACTTATATTTGCTCAAAAAAAAATTATCTTTTAATTTACATGTTTATCTATTGTATATATGTTCTTTTCTCTTTTCTCCTTTCTCTTGTTTCTGAGTTTGATTTTGTTTCACTCACTTTGGTGATGTTTTCTTGGACTTGTTAATCTTTAAAATAAAAATGAACCATTTTGATGTTTCATTGTTTCTTGAAAGAAAAAATGGATGTAAAATGGAAATACTTGTTGTAAAGAGCATGATTTCATAGAAAAATATACGAAGAAAGTAAATCCCATGTTGTTATTTCTTGTTAATTTATTTGGGAACTTTTTTGTTTAAAATATATTGGTTTAGGGAATAAATTATATTACCTTCTTGGTAATCTGTGAGTCAAGATTCTGCATTAAACATTCTTTATTTTCATCAATATCTATGCTTGTGCATGCTACTAGATTAATATAGTGTAATAGTATTGGATGCCCTAATATATTGATTTATATGTTGGCCTTCTGTTGTCCAGGTATCTTGTTACCTTTATCTTTAAATATCATTGAGAAAATGTGATTTATTTTTTTATGTATATATGTCTTTGTTTTTAGAGCAGCAAAAACAAGATAGGATTCAAAGATCATGTTGCTAGACCTAGTTTGACTTTTGCATAATAGGGGGTAGAGTAGAATATTGTATCCAGCTGTGTTGTACAAATCAGTCTTTCAGCTTCAGATGCTGATCAAAGCATTAGGGCATCTGGGTTTCTGCTTTTTTGTGAAAGGATGAAAAAGTAATAGGGTTTTGGTTCTCTTCTTGTCTGGTGATTAGGTCATCTTAAAGAATCTGCAAATGCTTTAATTAACTTGGTTTTGATTAGTATCCTAATTAAAGTTGTTAAATTCCAAGATGGTTTATATCATTAGGTTTTTATTGGCCCATTGAGTCATTGACCATTTGAGATTTCAGGAGGTTATTCTAAGAGCATCTCTAGTGCAAGATTTATACAAGCATAAAGTGAAATGGTTTATAGGAGATTTCTTAAAGGAACCTTGGTTCTTCTTAAAAAATTGTGATTTTGTTTCATTTTTTTGACTTTGTAAATATTATTAATGTTGAAAAAATCAATGAGATCTACAAAAATGAGGTTCTTATAAGAGCAATAGAACATCTCCTCCAATGGAGCTTTAAGAGATTCTTATTTTGATGAGTTGGAAATGATGTGATATCAACAAGAGCAAAAATTAGGCTTTTATAAGAGCACCATCAATTGAAGGTCTTGTAAGAACCTCTTTTTTGCATTTTTTATTGTCACTTCACTTCTTCTAACTCAACAAAATAAGAGCTCATGTAAAATGTCACAATGGTAGTTTTTATAATACCTTTTTTGTGGGTCCCATGTATTTTTTGAACTTCAAAAAATATACTTAAGAAAAACTATTAATATATCATTTCATACCAAACATCAAGGTAAGAACCAAGATTTTAAGAATGTAGAGGAGTTTGACTTCTTATAAGAACTCTTCACAATGGTATTTCTTACAAGCCACTACACTTTTTACTTATAAGAACCTTGCATTGGAGATGCTCTAACCGTCACCCGAGAGGAAGCCCGTGTTCCTATTCAAACGGCATATATGCCTCCTGGTTGGAGTTGATGCAATTTCTGGTGTTAATGGGCCCACTAGTTTAGTGTTTTTTCTGCTAGGGTTTGGTGACGGTAAACGTGAATAAACCTATTATTACAAGTTGTAGGATGTATGCAGGTCTGTCCTCTACTTGTTTAATAGAAAAGAAAGATGAAAAGTTTAACGATCTTCATAAATTTGCTTACAAACAAAAATACCTGTTTAATTTGCACAAGGGAAAAATTGAGAAGACGTGATCACCCTAACGATTGATTGACGGATAGGGGCTTTCAAATGATCACCCCGATTGTCGGACCAAGCGGGCCGGGGGTAATATGAGTGGTCCATGTCTCGATCGGTTAGGGAAAAGTTTCATCATTCATTCAAGACTTTGAGCAAATAATAAATGCAAACATGACCCCATTGAGCAGTTGGCTTATATGTCTCATCTTGAATAGGGCAAAAGGTTGTTTTTATTGATTAGTTGGACAAATAATGCAAACATTGGGAATAAGAGTACATGCACCATCTTCAGTAGGGTTAAAATGTTCCAATATTTGTTCTTTTTCAAGACATGTGTAATTACAAAATCGCCCATTTGGGGCGGTACGGAATACGGATACATGTCCCCTCGAGTTTGAAAAAAACCCATAAAAACGAAAAGGGTAATTAATGATCTTGATCGACCCGAGATTGATAATTTTTCTTTGATAGTCTAGAAGTTACTAGAAGGACAAATTGCATGAAAATGCAACCTACTTTGTTATGATTTCTATTTTATGTAATGTAAAATTTGCATCTTTATATGTGCAGTACCTTGATGAGAACAAATCTCTGATTCTGAAAATAGTGGAGAGCCAAAACATGGGGAAAATGACCGAATGTGCCGAGTGAGTGGTTTTTCGTGACTTTTTCGCATTCCATTAAAGAGTGTTGAAAAGTTTGTATTTTTTATACTCATTATTGTACTTTGAATATAATCGAGTTGCTTTAAATCGTTGTAGGAACCAGGCGAAGCTTCAGAGGAACCTTATGTACCTTGCTGCTATTGCTGATTCTCAACCGCAGGCACCTGCAACTCATTCTCAGGTACAAATCTTTGTAATGAGCTCTTTAGGACGTACGTCTAGTTGTCGTTTGACGACCTAATAAAGTACTTGATAGGAATTATCCATTTTAAAATGATAAGTGCCTGCTTTCTTTCTGATTCTACCTTGATTATGAGAAATTAAAGAAATTCATTGCTCCCTCTGTATGAAGGGTAAAATTGTAACTTTAGTTGAATAAAATGTGCAATAATTGAATGTTTCTAAAATTGCTTTTTTCATTGTGGACATTTATCTTGGGAACTTGGTTGATGAAAGTTGTTAGGTCTACTAACTTTCCTTGACAATTTATAGTAATGTCATTGTGTATATAGGACAAATGGTTGTTGGCCCAAAAACTTTATAGTCTCATTAAAGTGCTATTAGGATGCTTATAGACTAGCGTCCTATAAAGCCCGTTTTGTTGTATGTTTGTACGCTAAATATCCACAACCACACCATATATACATACCCGATAATATGTTAAGATAATAAGATGTAAAGGTATAAATTTAGCTAATTTGCTAAAAACTAATTGTTACACAAAATTTATTTTAAAAACTTAGAAATGATCATGGCTACATCCATACCCCCTTCCCCCTATAAGGGTATGCATAGCTATAAGGGGTATGGATAGTTGCATGTGAGCGAGCAGGTGAGGTCCGGAGTAGTAGAGGGGGTAAGAAATAATGTGAGTGAGAAATCACTACAACAAAATCTGATTTACAATGCAAGTTTATTAAATAATGTTATATGAATATTTGATATGATGCTTTATTTAAAAAATCTCATAGAAAACTATTTAAGACGTCCAAAAGCAACTTGTAAACCTATTGCAACACTCTTACATATCACATAGGGTGGTTGTAAACACTTAAAAGTCCCTATAAAACAGTCTATTATGATACTCAAAAAGACTTGTACTGAATTTAGCAATTCCGTTTAGAGATGGTCTTCTGATTTGAAATTTAACTTGTGTATCGTTAAAAAAAGCAGTATCCGCTTGGCGGGATGATGCAGCCGGGCGGTCATTACATGCAGCAGCAACACCAACAACAAGTTCAACAAATGTCGCCACAAGCGCTTATGGCAGCCCGTTCCTCCATGCTCTACAGCCAGCAGCAGTACTCATCGCTACAGCAGCAGGCTGCCATGCACAGCCAGCTAGGAATGAACTCTGGTGGCAGCGGCGGTGGCGGTGGAGGCGGTGGACTTCACATGTTACATAGCGACAGCACAAGTGCCGCTGGCGGCAGTGGTGGTGGCGGACACCTCGGTATCGGAGGAGGGTTCCCGGACTTCTCACGTAAGCAAGATATCGGACTTTCGGGGTCCACCACCGAAGGACGTGGCGGTGGCGGTGATGGTGGCGAGACGCTTTACATGAAATCTGCTGATGAAGGTAATTGATGTTTTAGTTGGTGTTTTAGAACCATAATATTATATTAAAGTCTGCTAGATTTTAGCTTCAGAAGTAGGTTATGATCATCAGAAGAATAGAGAGATTCTGGAAAAATAACTTGTTAAACAGCTTATAAATGGATTTCGGTGTGTGGTATTCGCTTGAAAACTCGATCTTGGTGTTTTTATGTTGCTGGATTATGGAAACGTAATCGTGTTTTCGTAAATTTGTCGGGTTTTGATATTGATGTTCCTTTCTAGTCTTTGTTTTTGAGAACTAATATTTGTTTTACAGTAGCTCAGTTGGTAATGGATGGGAGCAGGTTTGCACAATATTTGTTTTGAAGTTATTCCGAAATACTAGTTATGTAGCACGTGCGAAAACTATTTATCAACTTACCATAAAATATTAATTTGCACAAGATAAAACGTTCTATGATGACATTTAGACATATTTATGCATGAAAGGCAAAACCCAACAAGTCAAATGATGGCCACTAACGACTATGCCGGTCTGCAATCTCTTTCCAAGACCAATTGTAGATTTCGGATTGTGGGCTCGTCGGTCTTGAATCTTTGTGACGGGAATCAGGCTCTCCGATGGTGGTAAAGTTTGCATAGTTTGGCGTTTGACCGGTGAAATGTTGTACGATCTGTTTAAACTGCGAAGGATCTTTTGCTTCCACCATAACCGGGCTCGAGATGTGCTTCACCTTTATACATTTATCTTCACCTTTTGCCGCCGTAGCACCACCACCTCTGCCACCGTTGCTGCCGCTTCTGCTTGTCTCCATGGTTTTTTGGCCCGTAGTTTATGAATGATTTAGGTGCATGTGAATGAAGATAATACGTGGTTTTGGTCTAAATATAGAAAGGGATAGTGTGGACTTTTTTCAACACTTTGGATGGGACAAAAAGGTAATTACAAACATGATTAAAATCTTTTGTTAATGCAAAGTTATTAGAATATTAAGTTAGCAGCCTATATTCGATGTTGATACATTCATTGAACCAAACCAACCAAAGAGAGTTCAACCAAAAAATGATGTCGGTTTTTAGGTTTACGAAAATTAAGATAGTAATTTGGTTTTATTTGATTGATCGAAGAAAATTAAAAAAAAAATAAAAAAAAATAGCTTATTACATAGATAAATTTTATTATACATGTGTAATAAGTAAATATGCTTAACCACGTATGATTAAGAAACGAGTCAAACATGTTTACTAAAATAGAATCACTTGCGAAGAATATTATATTGACTAAGATACATAATTTTTGTTTCTTCATTTTGAAGTTATGAAATATTTATTCACTTTGTAGAAAATGTTTTAGGTATAATAACATGCTTAAGAGAGCATCTTCAAAATTAAAAAAAAAAAAACAAAATCTCCAAAAAAATCAGCTTCATCTTATTCAACTTCATGAATAAAATACTAGGTGGTGTTTGTCTAGATCATCTCTGAATCGTTAAGAGGTGAATCATGTTTGGCAAAAAAAAAAAAAAAAAATAGGCCGCCTCTAAATGGTTCCAAAACTCTGAATGATTTAGTATTCTGGATGTCTCTTAATCATTCAGAGTCCTGATTTCAAGCTCAGCAATTACCAAACCACCATATTTCATTTTGCATCATATCATAAAAGTCTCTTAATCATTCTGACCACTTAATCATCCAGCACCAAACAATTTAGCAAATGTCAAACAACCCCTTAATTTTCTTTTCTAAGTGTTTAAATTCTAGCTACTAGGTAACCACTTTTGGAAAAATCTCTAAATTTAGGGATTTTCTTTTTTACTCTTTTATTTTCTTCATTTTATTTTTAAAAAATTTATTTTCCAAAATCTTTGTTTTGAAGAAGCTGTTAAAGATGTTTTAATAATTAATATACATAATTCCTAAGACAAGTTTAGTTGGCTTGTCCCGTACTTGGTTGTAAAAACCATTATTAAAATGATTATTCAGAAAACGAGAAATGACTTTTATTCATTTGATTTCATTTTAAATCCATTAAACTTGTTTTATATACATATAGTATAAATTAAATTATAATTTTTGTTGCAAAAATAAGCTGAAATTTTTTTACTCTAAATATTATAATAACTCAATGTAGTAAATTATTTTTATCCAAATGGGGGGTAGACCGGTAGACCTTTGAAGAAATTATCCCCCTTTCTGGAACTCTTTTGACTATAAATTATTTCAATTTCCTCATTTTGGACCAAATACATTTCACCTTCGATAAAGTTGAATGAATATTCGATTGAATTCTATTCAAAAAGTAAAACAAGAAATTTATATTACTTTCCATAAGCCACGTTGATTTTTGTACAAGAGCCCTGAGACCATGCGTATCCAACCCCATTGTCCCATCAGGTGTTACATCGGTTTTTCTTCAACCCTTCCATTAACCCTCTTATCTGATGATGTATCCAACCCTTCCAATCCTCTCACACACAACAACTTCTCACACCACAATCAGCTTCAGGAGACCGCTCCCGCTCCCAACCCGCCCAAGCCGCTGCCGGCGTACCGGCAGCCTGCCCAACCCCCCTAGCCCGGCGGGTTGGAAGCCGCTCAACCTAGCATGCCGTTATGCACGGCCTCATCAGTTCCCTTAAATATTGTTATATTTAATTTGACATAATTTAATAAATATTTACAATTAAACTTTAAATACCTCATCAATAAAACAAACAAATCAACATAAATAATGTTTATATACAAAATACTCAATTTTGTCAATATATATAAGCTTGAGCTTTCTAATGTTGGTATAGAATATGGAATATTTACACGTAGCCTAATTGTACAGAGTTTGTTTGTTCATATAAACTAATAAGAGTGTGATTTTGGGATCTTTTATTTGCTTAGGGAGGTAGCCAAAGTTAACCGAATTTATTTTCACAAAACAGACAAAGTAGTAGCAAACTGTAAAGAAGTCTAGTATTGTTGACAAGTGGTTTACTGATCCATTACTGACTTCACTATCAAATGGTCTTGGGTTCGATACCAGGGCGCCTTCCATAGCCACAACCGATAAGTGAGTCACGACTGTCCCCTATATTACGAAATTGACAGTTAATTGTGGACCGGTTAAGGTTGTTGATATCAACATTTTGCACAATTACTGATTTTACTATGACTGATTAAAGGTTCTATAAAGTTTGATTGTTCATACATGTACACAATTACTGATTTTACTATGACTGATTAAGTGAAAGGTTCTATAAAGTTTGATTTGGGTTATAGTATTTTGGATTTGTGCATAACAAAATGTATTCATTTCATCAAATTAAAATTAAAGAAGCCGAATATTTATGTTAGATCTTATCAAATAAACTTCATGCAACAACTACAGAAAAATGAGGGCAAATGGATAACTTCGAAATTAGATTCAAAGCACTAGTAATATGCTAATCTTCCCTTTAACATGTGTTTCTGTATTGATTATTGAAATTATTGATATAATAATTGAAAATAATAAATATTTTTAAACGTCCTATAAAATTTAAAATATGAATAATGAAAACAATCAATTAAATAAAAAAGCTATGGTTTTAAATATTACTTTTACCTTAAAAAATACAATATTTTTGGTTTTGGACTATAAATATGCATTAAGTTCATATCTATTATCTAACTAATTACACCACTTTGAACACCAAATAACATGTTTCAAGTATATTTTCTAGTTATAATTTAAATAGATGTTTAATATTTCTTTATATATATATATAGTTTTTTTATGAATTCAACACGTAACTTTTTTGTTACAATACTTTTATAATCTAGATAATGTTCAAAACTGTAACTAACTTAAATTCTTCATATATATTTAGTTTTAAATCAAAGACTTCACTTCCTTGCATTGTAAATTTGTGTGTGTATATATATATATATATATATATATATGGGTGGGTTCAAATGTGAACCACTTTTTGGTTGTGAACGTGAGGACAACCGAGAGTGCGACACGTGTCGGATGACTAGGCGCCACGTTAGATCCACGGCGGATGACTAGGCGCGATTCATGGGAGGGCATTGAATTAAAGGGGGGGACCACACTCAAAGCCGTCACGTGTCGTGCTCTCGGCTGTCCTCACGTTCACAACCAAAAAGTGGTTCACATACGAACTTTCCTCTATACATACATATATTCACATTTGAACTTTCCTATATATATATATATAGAGGAAAGTTCAAATGTGAACCACTTTTTGGTTGTGAACGTGAGGACAACCAAGAGCGCGACACGTGGCTGCTTTGAGTGTGGTCCCCCTCTTTAATTCAATGTCCTCCCATGAATCGCACCTAGTCATCCGCCGTGGACTTGACGTAACGCCTAGTCATCCGCCACATGTCGTGCTCTCGGTTGTCCTCACGTTCACAACCAAAAAGTGGTTCACATTTGAACCCACCCCTATATATATATATATATATATGTATGTATAGAGGAAAGTTCAAATGTGAACCACTTTTTGGTTGTGAACATGAGGACAACCGAGAGCGCGACACGTGACGGCTTTGAATGTGGTCCCCCCTTTAATTCAATGCCCTCCCATGAATCGCGCCTAGTCATTCGCTGTGGATCTAACGTGACGCCTAGTCATCCGCCACGTGTCGCGCTCTCGTCTGTCCTCACGTTCACAACCAAAAAGTGATTCATATTTGAACCCACCCCTGTATGTATATATGTAAATTCTTCATATGTATATATATGTGTGCGCATGCATATAGATTAGGGGTGTTCAAAAAAATCCGAATCCGATCCGACATCCGAATACCCGAAAACTTCCGATCCGAAAATATCCGAAAATTCGGATATCCGGATTTTCGGATATCCGAAAATCGGATATCCGGATTTTCGGATTCGGATTCGGATAGTGTTTTCGGAAAATTTCGGATATTCGGATATCCGAAATATCCGATTTTTATAATAATATATTATTTTATATATTATTTTATTAATAATAGATATATATTAAAAAATTAAAACCCTACTCAAAGTCTCATATGTATTTTATTAATAATAGATATATATTATTTTACATATTATTTTATGTTCTTATGTTACTTTAAACTTTCATATTATTATTTAAAACACGTAAACTAAGTATTTGATGTCGTATTAGCTTGTGGATGATTGGAAACATGTGCACGATTATTATGTACAAGAATGATGTATTTTTTTGGGTTTTTTTTAGCTAAAAATGACAATTTTTATCCAATATTTCGGAATTTCGGAATTTTCGGATTATCCGGTATCCGAATCCGGAATTTCGGATATCCGGATTTTCGGATATCCGGAATTTCGGATTCGGATTCGGATAGTAAATTTCAGTATCCGAAATTTTCGGATATCCGAAATTCGGATATCCGAAAATCCGGATATCCGAAAATGAACACCCCTAATATAGATCAATGGCGTGTTTTATTTCAACATGTCATTATTTTTTAATTATTTACTTTTTAACTGAGTTTAAGATATAAAAATGAAATGTATAATATATCATCAAAATTAATATAAATATGATTTATAATATAAATAATCTATACTATTATATAAAGAGAATATCTCAAAAAGTTGGTTATTTTGTTCAACATAACTAATTTTACACATTTACACTTTGTATCCTTATAGTTAGTTATTAAATCTTATTTTAGTCTTTCACTTTTTCATTTTCTATTTTAAACCCTTATCATATAATCTAAATAATCATATATTATGAACTAAAATATATTAAAATTGCGTTTTTTTTTTTTTTACAAATTATACCATCATAATCGTCTAATCAATACCTTCGAAATGAGCCCAATATTGAATATTTTTTGTGCAATTATATTATATATTCTATTTTATAAAGGTTATAATTTTATTTCAATTTTCAAGATTGACTATTCAATTTTTCAAGATGTTCCCTTATTAAATATTCATTGTATCATTTTTAATTTATAACTTACGCTTAATCCCCGTATAATTAATTAAATTAATTTACATACAATCTATTACTTTTTCATTTTTCACTTACATCAAATAATGTATATAAACTAAAGCAAAATGTATAAAATATAATCATTTTTTCTTTTTAGCAAATAATACCATTGTAATTGTTTCGACAATACCTTCAAAATAAGTTTAATATTGAATATTTTTTAATTAATCGTATTATTTAATATCAAGAATACATGCAAATTAATTTATTTTATATTTTACATTTTTGTTTTTCAGTTATGTTTTAATCTATACTATCTATATGTATATCTATACTATATATTAAAGAAAAATAAGTCTTGAAAACGGTTATTTTTCAAGATTTCAATATTCAACTTTACTGTTCTTTATGCACCATGTATAACAATGTAAAACACAATCAAACAGTGTTGTGACGGATTGGTTATCGCTCGGGGGGTTCATAGCGCCCTAACCGAGTTCGAACATTCCCGTGCGCATAATACCCACTTAATTATAGGAGTATTTAAGTGGGTCCATGTTTAGCCCCAAAATTGTCGGGGATTAGTTGAACTTTATATATATATATATATATATATATATATATGTATTATATATATATATATATATATACAGAGAGAGAGAGAGAGTCAGGGGCGATTTATATTGCTTAGTTGCTTACAACCCTTTTGAGTTGCTAATTTATATGTTATTGATCTACACTAATTTTTACACCCGCCGCATCGCGCGGGTATTGGACTAGTAGATACCAAAATAAAAAATAAAAATAAATGATAGATACTTTTTTTTGAAAGGACAATGATAGATACTTCAACACTAAAATTAATGTAAATATTCTACTATTCACCACCACTAAGAAAAAGGCATAATGGTGTCAAGAACAAAATGAAATGGTGCACAAAATGGGATTTGGTTCTCAATTGAAGAATGGACATAGATTTAATGCTCCACTTTTATTTTAATCAGTAACTATTAATATTTAAACATGTTATTACATCAAACATAAAAACTAGATGTTATTTGTTACTTTTTAAAATATATAGCAAACTCTAATTTTGATATATCTATTTAGTGAAAAGTTTAAAAGGGATACCTGAACTTTGACAAGTTCATAAAAGATTCTTATAATTTTATTTTGCTTTGGGAATGGTCCTTCCTTATTAACATCGTTAAAATTTATCTGTTACAAAATTGTAGACTTGAAGGCTTTGTTTGGCAAGCATAAGCTGGCTTATAAGCTAGCTTATAAGCTAGTCCATCCAAACATGTACCAGGAAGCTAGCTTATCAGCTAGCTTATAAGCTAGCTTTTTGAAACGCTACTTTGAGTAGCTTATGAGGAGCTTATTGTAGCTTTTTCCAATTATACCCTTATTAATATTAATTATTAAATTCAAATATACCCTTTTTGGTCATTTTACATACTCATAAGCTAGTTTTTGCCAAACATAATTTGTTCAACAGCTAGCTTATCAGCTACTAGCAAGCTTATCAATCAACAGCTAGCTTATCAGCTACCAGCTAGCTTATAAGCTACGCTTGCCAAACATAGCCGAAATGTAATTTAGTTCATTTTGAAATTCTAGAACTTCCATAAAAAAAATACTTTTTAATGTTGCTTTAAAAGCAAACTCATCAAAAAATTTTACATCTCAAACAAATTCATGATAACTCGTTTCATATTTTGAGTTGACCTTAGATGTAACATGGCTCACACATGACAACTTGATTAATTGAGCATTAAAACGCACCTACCTATGGAATATGCACTGCAATATATATAAAGTATCTATAAACTGAATATGTACTCGATTTAAGCCTTGACCTTTTAGGCTTGGCAAACAATAAGTCGATCTAGAGCCTACATGTTATATCATGAGTCTTGCCTCGAATCGACACACTCGATATGGAAATAAGCGAGTGCTTAGCAGTTTTTAAATCGGTTCATGACCAAATTAATAACGCTGTATCAGTTAAAAAGAAATAGAAAATAATAATAACAGTAGAAGGTCTAAAAAGATAACTTGACAATGGTTGAAGGGGTAAAAGGTAAGTTATACCAGAAAACCTCTCTCGAAGTTGGCCATGGCGAAAATGGGAAAAAGAAAGACGTAGTGTGTGTGTGTGTGTGTGTGTGTGTTTTTCATGGCCACGAATCTGCGAGAAATTTGGTAGAGAGAGAGAGAATCCGAGTTCACAGGAGCAATTGAACAATGTCACTTTCACAAACTAGGAGACAACGAAGACACGGAACTGGTAAGAAACGTAGAGAGAGAAAGAGAAAGAGAGAGAAAATTGGGGGAGAGAAATGGAAAAAGAAGAACAAGAAGAAATTATGAAGATCGAAGAAGAAAAATGAGAATCAATCTGACGAATTCATTGAAAATATGGCGCGAAATTTTCAGTTATTCGCAATGCAGATCAATCAGGATCTCGAAGATTGGCTATGAGTGATAATCTGTGGAAGAAAAATAAGAATACAGACACTTCGAGGAAAAAAATAGGGTTTCCTTGAAGTTTCATAATGGTAGGGATGAAATACGTTTATTATTCTGCTATAGATATTATATTCAGATCATCATATACATATGATTTCTGACGTTGAACATCTTAATTTTCATTCGTTTGATATGGTTTTTGATGCAATATTATATGCAATTACTATTTATCTCTGTAATACTTGTTATAAAGCATAATGTGATCAGCAAATGTTGTTGAATATGTTCAATTTCATGTCAGTTTAGAAGTATGAAATTTTGCCTGTTTGATGTCCAAATATACGGTAGTTTTTTATCGACAGGAAGAACGTATAGTCTACTATGGGCATTCGTTCATGCGATAGGAGAATATGCAGTCTACTTTCTGGTGTATTGAATGAGGATGACATGATTCATTCACAATATATGTATAGGAATATACTATTCATTAGCAAGACAGTAATTATCAAAAGCATTGTGGAGTCATTGGTTCTAGCATTTTGACATAGAATTAGATGCATGACTTATGATTTAAAAACGATTGGCAACCAAAATCTTAACTCACTGTTTATTGTGGAACATGCTCTACCATTTTGGTTTTGTTTGTATGTTCCCTTGCAGTCTGGGGATCTTATATTGCTCTGTAATCCGTAGGCAATGAGTTTATGCAAGTTTAGTAACACTTTCTGGTAAATAGATAAGTTTTGTGAAGAGTGGTGTTCTTTATAGATTAAAAATGACTATATTGTTTGCCTAAGTACTTCTTAATTATTTAGTGGTAGTGTCATGATGGTAAAACTATGTTACGGTAGATAGAGACCCGTTCAAAAGAGTGACATCTTTTACACATATATGACTAAGTAGTCATCAATTATATTAGTGGTATTTTCATGATGGCAGAAGTGGGAACAAATTCTCTGCGTACCAGGAACAGGCATAAAAAGATCAGCCCTTTTTCTTCTTCTTATCTTTTGGAAGAGAGGAAGTAATAGTACAATTGCCCAATCTAGAATAGTAAATTCTCCACCATTTTAACCATGCACGAAACTGTGATAATTCACAATTTAGTTGTAGTTTTCACTTAAAATCATGGTTGATGTATATGAGTTATTCAATTGGCTACAAGATTATGGCATTATGCAAGTACAAGCTAAAGCTAACCATAGAGATTTAATTACACTATCTATTCTTTAGCCAAAGATTGTCTGCAAAAGTTAAGTATGCATGTTGCTACATGGTTTGCTGTCTACTCGCATGGGACTCATGACAAAGACTGTTATACATGCACATCTACATAAGTGCACACATAATGTATTCACCCACGCTTGCATCTATTGATACATCTTACATAGATACATAATTATATACGATATGTTAGGCAAATTGCATGCATTGCCTTTTTTTTAATTCAAATGTACCGACTGATTTGTATGACTACAGAGCACTAAGGTGAATATAATAGTAGGCTCTCATGTTTGGGTTGAAGATCCAGTTCAAGCATGGATTGATGGGCAAGTCAAAAAGACTAAAGGGAAAGAAGTGGAGATTGAGACTACTGAGGGGAAAACGGTTGGTCATTGCTATTCAATTTCAACCTATTTTATGGTGATGTTTTTACGCTTAATGTTGCATATGATTTTATCAGTGAGTGGTTGATGGCTTCCCCATTATGGCCCATTATAAAAAGATGTTTTTGCAAACGATGAAAATTAAATACCCACAAGACCAACAGTATTAATTATTACTTGCAAGTTTTAATTATTACATTAACATATTTATCAAACATAACATGAATCAAACAGCTTCTACAATCAAATGATGTAGAATCAACATGCTACATGGTGATGATTAGAGGTTGATATAAGGTTGTATGGGGGGATGTAGCAGTATGAAATTCATTTTATGGTTTCTCTTTCAGGTTGTTGTTAATTTATCAAAAGTATATCCGAAAGATACCGAAGCTCCTGCTGGCGGTGTTGATGACATGACAAAGCTATCTTACTTGCATGAGCCAGGAGTCTTGCAGAACTTAAGAATCAGATATGAACTTAATGAAATTTATGTACGCTTTCATCTCATGTTATATTCTAAGATTCTCTTGCTTCTTTACAGACCTACAACAGATAGATCCTTACTTGTTTCAAACGATGGCAGACTTACACAGGAAACATTTTAATTGCAATCAACCCGTTCCAAAAGTTACCTCATTTGTATGATTCTCATATGATGCAACAATACAAGGGAGCACCATTTGGAGAATTAAGTCCCCATGTATTCGCAATTGCAGATACCTCTTACAGGTTATTATCATTTTCGTAATGGTAAGTAACAACCTTATCTTTCTTGGATGCACGGTGCTCACCATGTTGTTGCATCTTTATTGGAGTCAGGGCTATGGTCCATGAGGGAAAAAGCAATTCAATTCTGGTGAGTGGTGAAAGTGGAGCAGGTAAAACCGAGACAACCAAAATGCTTATGCGGTTCCTTGCATTTTTGGGTGGCCGAAAAGCTACTGAAGGTCGCACGGTCGAACAACAAGTCCTTGAAGTATGATACATGACGTATAGTTCTATATTTAAAGAACCTCTTAGTTATTCTATATTTATGTCACTTAACGGGTGTACATCATTATATGTATCCTGATAAACTTCTATGACCACTGTGAGTGCAGTCGAATCCAGTTCTTGAAGCATTTGGCAATGCTAAAACTGTTAGAAATAACAACTCCAGGTGACTAGCTCATTCTCATGTAACTATGAGAGGCGATGTTTCCTATTGTAGTTGCATTTTTATTTATTTGCTAAACTATCATGCAAACCAATAGGAGTAAGTGGGAGTCTACCACAAGAGACACAACCACTATTTGATTTTATTTTAATTTTTATGTTCTGTAAATTTGTTATTAGATTGAGCTATCGTTCTATTCAAGTTTATGCTTTTGCTTGTGATTGACATCATTGTCCTCTTATATGCGTTAATGGTCCAGCCGCTTCGGTAAGTTTGTTGAGATCCAATTTGACAAGCATGGGAGAATATCCGGAGCAGCCATTAGGACTTACCTCTTGGAAAGATCTCGTGTTTGCCAAGTAAATGACCCTGAGCGGAACTATCACTGTTTTTACCTTCTTTGTGCAGCACCACCTGAGGTATCTTCCTGCTACAACTGTATCTATGTTTGAAGTTTCTACATTTTATAAGTAATCTTGACTAGCAAAATATTCGACATTTGGTTACTATTGCATGCACTGTTAGGAAGTTGAGAAGTATAAGTTGGGAAACCCGCAATCCTTTCACTATCTTAACCAGTCAAAATGCTATGAGCTGGTTGGTGTGAACGATGGACTTGAATATCTTGCCACAAGGAGGGCCATGGACGTTGTTGGAATAAGTAAAGATGACCAGGTATAATTTCTGCAATTTTGTTTTACTTTTCTAGGAAACCATATGGAAGAGAATAACCTCTCTTTTACTTTCTCATAGGAAGCAATTTTCAGAGTTACTGCTGCTATTCTTCATCTTGGAAATATTGCCTTCACCAAAGGGAAAGAGGTTGATTCTTCAGTGTTAAAAGATGACACAGCTAAGTTTCATCTTAAGATGACAGCTGAACTTCTTAGGTAAGGTTGGTTTTAAATCCCTAATAGTTTGCAAGTCATCTTATTGTTACATGTGCTGATAAATTTATGAGCTTGTATCAGGTGTGATGCTGCGGGATTGCAAGATGCACTGTGCAAACGTGTGATGATCACTCCTGAAGAAGTTATTAAGAGGAGTCTTGATCCCATTAGTGCGGCAATTAGCAGGGATGGTTTGGCTAAAACAATATACTCCAGATTATTTGATTGGTACACATGGTTAAATTCAGCAGTTTCATCAGAAAGCCCTATTGAATAACTTCTAGTATTTTAAGATCCCCCTTTCATTATTTTCAGGTTGGTTGACAAAATTAATGTATCAATTGGACAAGATGCTAATTCAAAATGTCTGATTGGCGTCCTTGACATCTATGGTTTTGAGAGCTTTAAGAACAACAGGTGACATCCGATCACATTTTGTATTCTCCCCATTCCAAAAGAGTGCTACCATTGTGACTTTGAGAAGTTGAAGTGGTTACTTTTTAAGTTAAAATGATCTCAATTGAATTTTTTTTTGAATGAAAATAGCTAGGACATTATAAAAAACACCGACTATTGTTTAAAAAAATGGGGTTGAATAAGTACCAAAGTTCACATCCCTTTTATACTTGAGAAGTAGTTGGTTTGACATCAAGGAGTAAAATGTTAGCTCTTTTTTGAGAATGTAGTACTGAATAGGGTGGGGGTGGCTATATTGCCAGAGAAAGTTTGAAAGATCCTGAACCAGTGTAAATAAGCAAAGCACCAAATATTTCTGGCATAGACAGAATTTATCTTTTCACTGCTGTATTTGCTTTTCGAAAAATAGTTGCTTTTGGCAATAGTCCAACTCACCATTCTGATTATGAGACACTACTATCTGAGTTCTTTTTATCTCAATGTCAACATACACATGCAGCTTTGAGCAATTTTGCATTAACTTCACAAATGAGAAACTGCAGCAACACTTTAATCAGGTAATTGTCTAATCTTCTTAATCTTTGTTAGCATGAGGTGTCGTTAAAGACTTCGATAAAAGGTGAAATCTTTGAAATTACAGCATGTCTTTAAGATGGAACAAGAAGAATATAAAAGAGAGGCTATCAATTGGAGCTACATTGAGTTTGTTGATAACCAAGATGTTCTAGATCTCATTGAGAAGGTATAATCACTTTCACGTGCATTTATCCCATTCACAGCTACAAATGATCAGCTTATGTATTTGTCCCTTCTTGCAATGATTATGAACTTGTTATCTTTGTGCTTGTGTATGCATGCATGAAGGAAACAGCATGCTATATATTCTTATTCCAAGCTGGCCAGTTTCATATTGAAAGTGAAGCAACAAATTTTCTCCGAGTTAATGAAAAATTGAAGTTAAGCTTCACAATGGTTCCTGGGTAGACTTCAGAAAACAGGTTGCTATTATGTTCTGTTGTCCAAATTCAAGCTTCCCAAATCACTTTCTTCACAGGCATGATGTGAAGGTTCAAGCCCAATAAGATGCAAACGGTGGTAAACCGTCACCATACTTCTTCCCAGTCCCATTATGCCAAAGCACAAATGAGAAATAACTCTGGTTACATTTGTTATTCCACCCAATTACCCAGAAAGCATTTCATAAGCATAATATGTTTGTTAGATGTCAAAGATTAAGTGTGTTACAAAATTCAACATTTTCTGCGGTTCAGTTTTTTTCCCTACCTTGGTAACTGGGCACTTTACTACTTTATGCACTAAAGTATCAAAAAAATATTCTGAGAGTCTGAGACTCATCGTCATCCTAATGATTTGTTAACTTGAACATGTATATGTACTTTATACATGCAAACCTTCTAGTACCCCTTAAAGTGTGGGGTAGGAGGTATGTTTCTTCTTTGACAGTTAAGAATCAATAGAAGTTACCAAAGTATATATAACTTCATTTGCTAAAAAGATATCCTAACTGCATATTAAAGAGGTGATAGAGGCTTCTAGATTACCATTTATATCATGGTTAACTCTAAACCTTACTGTGTCTTCTAATATATATTGTTATGTGAGTTGATGTATGTTAAACATTATTCGATCTGTGTTTTTAGCAATTTGTTGGTGATATGAACTAGTCTTCTAGTTTTGTAAACAGAGACTTTGTGTTTTTTGACATGAACTAGTCTTCTAGTTTTGTTCCTTTTTGTAAACAGAGACTTTGTGTTTTCTGTTAATTGTTGAGTTTTTTAAGTTTTCATGTATCTTTGTTTGTTAGTTGTTTGTTTTCTGTTACTACATATTCTAGTGTTTTTTAGGAGAAAAACACTAGAATTTTCTTTTCTCTCAATTAGCATTCAACATTGCTGCGTAATTCAGGGCAATCACACAGGAATAGTAATGTTGAAGCGTTTTGTCATCCACTAAAATGACTAAGATCGCATTATATACAGTGAAGGGATCATATGGAATGCAAACTGGTCGAAACAAAGTGTTCCAACAATTCCAGGGGTACCCCAACCCCTCAAAATGTTGTTTTCAGTTGCATCATGAATTGGTTTAAGAATAAATTAAGAGGAAGCTGTTCTTTGAATTTCTGTCTATGCATATTTGTTCTCCAGTTATATGGTGTTTTCCCGAATCCGAGTACTGTATTATTCATGATTTCAACTATATACTTATGCTAAATTGTATTTATATTGCAGAAACCTGGTGGTATCATTGCACTCCTAGATGAAGCTTGGTATATACTCCCTGGCTTTCAAGTTTTGTATTTCATTTTCAAATACTGCAAATGTCTGCCAAGAAATTGTTACAAAGTTTATATTCTTTCATTACCTTCTTCAATTCTCAGCTAGTGCAGATTCCAGTGATCTTATTTAAAATTCTTTCACAAGGATGCTATATATAACTACTGTGCAGAACACTTTTGTTTTTTTTTATCTCACCAATGGATCTACTTTCAGCATGTTCCCAAAGTCGACACATGAGACTTTCTCAAACAAGCTTTATCAGACTTTCAGAAATCACAAGCGCTTCATCAAGCCCAAGTTGTCACGCACAGATTTCACAATTGCACATTATGCTGGAGAGGTGTGTATTTTTAGACAAACCGTGCTTGTAGCCGTTACACGATTTGCTTGATATAATAGGATTTTGTTTTTCTAGGTCCAATATCAATCTGATCAATTTCTTGACAAAAATAAAGATTATGTGGTCCCTGAACACCAAGATTTGTTGGGTGTTTCTAAATGTCCCTTTGTAGCTGGTCTTTTTCCTCCGGTAGCTGAAGAGTCATCCAAATCTTCTAAATTTTCATCAATAGGTTCCCGTTTCAAGGTATCTTTACTTGAATCATTATCATGTCAGCGTGCTAAGAACTTTGAAATAGAGAAGAGTAATATGTTAATATGCAACTTTGACCTTCTCATTTTGACTGTAGAGGATGGCACAATTCTACCCCTCAAAAGAACTGTAAGTTACCTCACATGCATGTTGGTATGCTAACATCAACTCTATGCTGATGCAGCTTCAATTGCAACAACTGATGGAGACACTAAATGCAACAGAACCTCATTACGTCAGATGTGTGAAACCAAACAATAAACTGAAACCTGCCATATTTGAGAACATGAACATCTTGCAACAATTGCGCTGTGGTGTGAGTAAATTAAATTATTTTATCGTCTATTATATGGTGACTTATGCCATGCACCGGATCCTTTCTTTTGTTATGTGACTAATTATTCTCTGCTTAGGGTGTTTTAGAGGCAATCAGAATCAGTTGTGCTGGTTATCCTACCCGTCGTCCTTTCTTCGAGTTTATAGACAGATTTGGACTTCTTGCACCAGAAGCCTTGGCAGGAAGGTAGAGTTCTTCACCCTGAAATGCAACAGTGGGTGAACTTATGTTGGTTGCTTATCATATTCCATATATCTTCCACGCCTTTCCTGGTCATATCTCTTGATTTGAGTTCTTTCATATCTTTAGTAACTTTGATGAAAAGATGATATGTGCAAAGATCTTGGAAAAGATGGGGCTCAGCGGCTTTCAGGTAGTTACTGAGATTTTGAGTATTGATATATGTAAAATACTTAAATTGTGATTTATTTGTTCAATTCGAATTCTAGAATACGAGGCTGTCTCTTTGGGTTAGGGTGGAGGTAGATACCTTATTACTCCATATAATTATACCAACTCTTTTTCGTTCCCTGTAACGCAATGTATTCGTCATTACACTTATACCTGACAAGCACATATAATTAATGTCTAGCGCCATCCCCTACTTTTACTATGCATAAAACTTCATCATGGATAAGATTCCCTATAGTTCTGATCCCCTGAGGATTATGCCGTGCACTTCTATGGAATATGAGCCATGCAATGTTGGTCATAGAAGTTTCTTGCTGGTGTTTTAAGCTTCAAACTCAACTGATTGAACTGTGGTTGACTGCATATTTTTCTATCCAGATTGGTAAAACACAGGTATTCTTGAGGGCTGGCCAGATGGCTGAATTAGATGCAAGGAGAGCCGAGGTCCTTGGTGGTGCAGCAGCAATTATTCAAAGGCGGATACGAACTTACATTTCTCACATGCAGTTAAATGCGTTGCGCACGAGTACAATTTTCTTACAATCTTACTGTAGAGGTCAGCTTCTGGAGTATCCTTTACTTGATCAAATCTCAGATTTCATGGCATCCATCAACTGTAGAAATTCATGTGTTTTATTTTTCAACCGTTTCTCCAAACTATAAGCACATAGCAGTAACTATTGGACTTTTAGGTAGATTGGCTTGCAAAAAGTTTGAACAACTGAAAAGGATCGCAGCTGCTGTAAAAATTGAGAAGCACATACGTAAATGGCAAGCTTGGGTAGCCTATAATAGGCTCCGGACGGCAGTGCTTGTAGTTCAGACATATGTACGAGCAACGGAGGCTCGTAAGAGATTCAGACACCGGAAGGAAACTAATGCTGCAATCAAAATTCAGGTTAATCTTAAAAAACTGACACAATTTTCATTTCTGTGTTGTATAAACTGAGAAATTCAAATGTATTCTATCTGATTAGACTCGGTGGCGTTGTCATAAACATTCTTCATACTATAAAAGGCTCAAGAAAGGAACCATAGTTACACAATGCAGATGGAGGGGAAGGGTTGCAAAGAGAGAGCTACGGAAGCTTAAAATGGTCAGTTTTTATTATTATTTGATTGCAAATTTGTAATATATTATGTTTTAGTACAAGTGTTCACTGATCAGCAGTGAGGATGCCCTGGTTGTAAGGTTTTCCCATTAATGAGGCAGGGTGGTCGTTAATGGACTTTATGAGCTATTTTCTAGGTTGTAATTTTCTTTTATCAATTCTGTTGTTTGAGAAAGAAAAAAGGTATGGAACAGTATAATATCTATGAGTACTGCATTTTTGCATCTAATGGTAAGTTACTCCTACATTCATGCCTCTTAAAATCTGATTACAAATGCCAACTTTGCCTACTCTGCAGGCTGCACAGGAAACAGGTGCACTTAAAGAAGCAAAAGATAAGCTTGAAAAACAATTGGAGGAACTAACATGGCGTTTACAGCTGGAGAAACGTTTAAGGGTAATATACTGTCATATATCTAATTACGTAAAAACATTATAACTTTTCTTGGAAAAGTCTGTAATGTGACATGATATAGGGCGATGTCCTGAAAGACGACGGTTCCCATTCTTAGTGATTTTATGCAGAGAATTGTCTGCAACGTTAAATTATCTAGTTATGATATTCATAATCTAATGGCTAAGCTTGAGCTCATATGTCCAGATTGACTTGGAAGAAGCAAAAGCACAAGAGGCTCTCAAATTTCAAAGTGCTATGGAAGCTATGCAATTAAAACTTGATGAAGCAAAAGCAATGGCGGTTGAGGAAAGAGAGGCAGCCAGAAAAGCTATCGATGAAGCACCCGCAGTTGTCGAGGAAAAAGAGATAGTCGTTGAAGATACTAAGAAGGTTGAATCCTTGACTGAAGAAGTCAATGAATTTAAGGTAAGGCATCTAAATGGAGTCTCCCTATTTAATTCTGGTATATCAATTGCAGACTCTTGTTGTTGTATTTAAAATAGTTGCTAATGCATCCAACTTGGTCTTCTCTAATTATGTTTTGGTGATGGAATTATGAGGACCAAGTCTAGGATTGGTGACGGAGACCACAAGTAGATTTATTTCTTATTATTAAGTATAAGGTGTCCTATTGTTAAAAATGAATGTAACTAGTAGTTGTTCGTATTTAAAACTCTAGTTGGTCTTTTTGGACGTGTTACTATTCAATTAGGCAATTTCATTCCAGAATATTTTATATAATCAATGTTGTTAATTCATCAAAAACATTATGAGATCATTGCAAGTATTTGATCAACCCTTAAGATCATCAAGACCATGTCACATTAGCCTCAGGGACGGATATATATCCTTATGCATTGCTTTATGCCATTCTGGATGAGCCTGAGCCTCAAACACATATCGAAAAAGCTAGGACAAAGCCACAGCGCTTGAATACAAGATCGCATAAGAAATATGATC
Organism: Centaurea solstitialis; assembly: GCA_030169165.1. Lineage (NCBI taxonomy): Eukaryota > Viridiplantae > Streptophyta > Magnoliopsida > Asterales > Asteraceae > Centaurea > Centaurea solstitialis. Next base: position 85,325,630 of record CM058043.1, read on the forward strand.
ATAAACAGAGTAGCCAAAATGAAATAGATTTAGCACCACAACTGCATTTTTCTCTTCGTTGCACAATTGGAACTTAGGGTATGCAAGGATAGAGACATCTCGCCCACATGATATTTCACTATGATGAATAGGAAAATATACGTTTCATAATAGTCTTCCCCATACGTCTGAGAGTCAAATGATTCAGAGCTTGTTTGTTGGCAGCTTAATGAGCTTAATGAAGCTCCCAGCTTATTCGGTCAGCTATACATGATTGTTTAGCAGTGGCTTAATGATATAGAAAGTGGCTTATTCAGTAAGCTTTTAAAGTGGAGCTTTATGCAGAAAGCCAAGTTTTTTCCAAAAATGTCTCAATTAAAAAACACGTTCCTTCCATCTATGAAAACCCTTGCAAACAAAAAATTTTCAAATCTATACAAACAGATTAATCCACACAGACAACTTTATCATACAGGACTTAATGGAAAACCAACCTAACATCCCCTGGTGCATTTTAACAGAGAACACCCACTTGCAATTGATAAGATGCTTTCTAGTGGGAAGATTAACAAGATCCCATGTTCAATTAGCCTTAAGGGCATGCATTTTCTCATGTTATGCTTCACATCATCCTGAATTCTCCTAAGCCTCAGCCACAAGTATGAGAAACTGAGGCAAAGGCATGGGGATTAGAAGATATGTTAGCATAGGACACAAGTTGGAGAACTAGATTGGTCTTTTTGTGACTGTAAGCTATCAGTTATGTCTTGACTAACAGGACTTCCACAGTTATTATTCAGCTTTTGAAATCAAATTTAAATTTGTTGGTTGATGTTTTACCTCTTTTTCTTGCCTATGCAGACCTTGTGGCAGTCAGAAAAGAAGCGTGCTGATGATCTTGAAGAAATAAGTGAAGAAAGACGCAAGAAGTTGGAAGAAGCCGAAAAGAAAGTTGTTCAGTTACAGGACTCTATGAGCAGGTTGGCAGACCCATATTCCGAGTTATTCATCTTGACAGTTTTCAGTTTCTATAAACTACACATTAAACATGATCTTTTTACATTCTAATTCCAACATGAGTGATGTGTCCCATAAATTGCTTAGCTAATTGTTACAGGACTCTGTATAAGTCTTTCCAAAAGAACACCTGCACTTAAATTTTACATTAATTTTTGTTTCTGGAGGTATGTGTTGTACCCTGGTAGTCAAATAGGTTGGGGTACAAGGGGCTAATGCACTAGTGCATGAGGGTAATTCAGGGATTTAAAGCTGCTGAATCCTGACATCTCATGAGTTTGAGTCGCTCTGGTTTTGCATTCAGACATATCAGAGTGTAATTTCTGATATCATCCTTGAAAATTTCAAAGCGATAATGTTTTCATATAAGTATGTAATCTTATATTCCATTAGATCGTTCATTGAACTTCTTTATTTTATCCAGGCTCGAAGAAAAGCTAAACAACTTAGAATTAGAGAACAAAGTCTTCCGCCAGCAAGCAGTGTCCATGGCACCTAATAAGTTCCTCTCAGGCCGTTCTAGATCTATTATTCAGGTATTCTTTACAATTTCCTTTATCAAAATTGACATATAACAGGTTAACAACACACGTGTGGTTCATGATTGTTTTATCTTGATCTTTTTGCAGAGGACAGACAGTAGTAGTCATTTGACTAGTGATATAAGGCCATCTCTGGTATCGTTTCTCTTGACCTTGATGCTAAAAAGTTAAAGAAATGTCGCTGCTCAGCTATTAATTACATGTTTCAATGTATGTATTAGGAGAATAGCCCTTCAATGAACCAAAGGGAAGCAGAAATGGATGACAAACCACAAAAATCACTTAATGAGAAACAGATGGAGAATCAGGAGTTGCTAATCCGATGCATTGCACAACATCTAGGGTTTGCAGGGAACAGACCTATAGCAGCCTGTATTATTTACAAATGCCTTCTTCAATGGAGATCTTTCGAAGTTGAGAAAACAACTGTTTTTGACCGTATCATTCAGACTATAGGCAATGCAATAGAGGTTCCAACCATTTCCCAATTATCTTAATTCTTCTTATTTTATCAGTACCTTGTACTAAGTACTAACTCTTCTTTTTTATTTTATTTATTTAAAGAAAACCCAAGATAACAACGATGTATTGGCCTACTGGTTGTCCAATGCCTCTACTCTTTTGCTTCTACTCCAGCGCACGCTGAAAGCAAGTGGCGCAGCATCTGGAACAATTCCACCACGTCGTCGATCATCAGCTGCTCTTTTTGGGAGGATGACTTCTGTAATTTCATAAATTTTATTTTTTAACATTTGGAATGTGGTTTAACATTTTATTACTGTTGTTTTGTTGCCTAAAGGTCTTCCTTTTTTTTCTCGTTAGAGTTTTCGTGGAAGTCCTCTAGCAGCCGAGCTTTCCTTTGCTGCAAATGGTCCGTTTGCGAATAGTACCGTGAGTAATAGCGGAGTAGTAGGTGTTAGCAAAGTGGAAGCCAAGTATCCAGCTTTGGTTTTTAAGCAGCAGCTTACGGCATACGTTGAAAAGATATACGGAATGATTCGAGATAATTTAAAGAAAGAGATATCTCCAGTGCTCGGGATGTGTATTCAGGTAATTTGATCAGTTAACCTCAGTTTTTTATTTCTGACATTAGTGTGTATTAATCGGTATGCTGAACTGAAGGCACCAAGAATTTCCCGAGCAAGCCTAGTGAAGGGATCATCGCGTTCAGTTCCTAATACGGCTCAGCAAACACTGGTTTCTCACTGGCAAGGAATTGTGAAGAGTCTAAGCAGTTTCTTGAATATTTTTAGAACAAATCATGTTAGTAGAACCTTTTTTTATCAATCTTCTATTCTTTGTTCTTCATATTCCTACCAACTTTAAAATTTAAGAGGTTGTCGCAGTTTTCCCTTGTTAACCTTGGTAAAATATCATCAGGTACCGCCAGTTTTGGTCCGTAAAGTTTTCTCACAAATATTCTCGTTCATCAACGTTCAGCTTTTTAACAGGTTTACCTCTTTTTCTTGGAGTGTATGCTTCTCTTATCTCAACATCCACATGCAAGATATGAATTTTCTTTTTTCTTGTTTCTACTTGACGATGCAGCCTACTTTTGAGGCGTGAATGCTGTTCGTTCAGCAACGGTGAGTATGTCAAAGCAGGACTGGCTGAACTAGAACACTGGTGTTTCAACGCAACTGATGAGGTATTTCTGGAGTGACATTTTCCGTATTGTTTTTGTACTTTTATTTGCTAAACAAAAGAAGTGCAGTATGCAGGTTCAGCTTGGGATGAACTGAAACACATACGTCAGGCTATTAGTTTTCTGGTATTAAGCCTTCTTTACGGATTTCGTTCTGGTTTCAGAAAGTCGATTGTATGAAATCTTTCTTCACGAAAATCCGTAATCCTTTTCAGGTTATGCATCAAAAGCCAAAGAAAACCCTGGATGAAATAAGTCATGACCTCTGCCCAGTGAGTCATACATGTTTCTGTTGTAATTACTTTTACGGTTCTACCATTAAATCTGTCTCCTAAATCAAGTAGCAATTTTAAATTTTGGTCCACAGGTTCTTAGTATACAGCAGCTGTATCGGATCAGCACAATGTACTGGGATGACAAGTATGGCACGCAAAGTGTCTCCTCGGAAGTAAGTTTTTTTTATCTAGCTACACGATTATTTTAAATCATTCTCTAAAGATCACGAGTCGTTCTCTTAAGATCATATGCTTTAAATTCAATCATTCAGGTTATAGCCATCATGAGGGATTCGATGACTGAAGAAAACAATGTCGTAAGCAATACTTTTCTGTTGGATGATGATTCCAGGTTAGTTACGTTCTGCTATGTACTCCTGAAATTGTCGAACTCTTCCTTTTGATAACAAATGTCTAATATACCCTTTGACGATGATAAGAAATACCAAAACAAAATATGGGCCAAAATCAACACCGTACATAAATTGTAATGTAGGAAGTTGGGGTGCTCGAAATTTTACCACAAGGGGGGAATATGTAGCTTGTGCAAACATTTCGTCTTTTTACCAAAGGAGTGTTAGCCTAGTGGTAAGGCTTGGGCACTACATAGTGGTGAACCTGAGTTCGAACCCTGGGAGTGGGGACGCATTCTGGAGGTACGGGGCTTCGACCCCGGGCTGCATGCTTTAGCAGTCGGGCTTCGGCCCAAATTTGCCGAGGATTAGTCTGGGCCCAATGTGGTCTAGGATACCTCTTCCAAAAAACATTTCGTCTTTTTTAGGGGGGTATTTGGTTTGCAGAATGGAATTTGATGAAACTGGAATGGAATTTGACCACCAGTTTGGTTGGTAGGAATTCAATTCCTTCACTTAAGCGAAGGAATGATGAATTCTTTAAATTGTGGAATTCAAAGGATTCCATCAAAGTTCATTTCACGAACCAAACATCACTAAGGAATTAGGTCACAGGAAGTTGTCATTCTAATTCCATCAAATTCATTTGAATTCCGTGAACCAAACAACCCCTGGGTTCCATTCCAGGATGAATGGTGTTGCCAACTTCCATTGAAAAATCTGTTTTTTAATGGATGTTTGTGATGCTTTGTATGCAGCATTCCATTTTCAGTTGATGATATAGCAAAATCAATGGATCAAATAGAAATCTCAGACATTGAGCCTCCACCTCTGATTCGTGAGAACTCGGGATTCAGCTTTCTGTTGCCACGTATTGAAAACCACTGACCGACCTTGCTGGATCGACGGTTCTTGGTGGTCAGCCTTTTCAGGCTGTAATCGGCCACATATCTACACCGGTGTTTGTTCCGAAGAAATCATGTGATTTGGTAATGGTTTTTTGGAGACGCCATTGAGCTGCATTTGCCCGCGGTTTCTTGATATTCTGTTACTTGATGGTATGTTGTACAAATAGCAGCCTTCTCGGCCAATTATGTTTTTTTCCCAATACGTTATACGTACTGTATTATGTCAAAAGAAGAGGTACATATTAATACAAGCACGTGTTGTTATGAGGCAACTCAGGCCAATACGATTCAAGAACTTCAAACTATACTTACCAGAAAACCACCAAAGGGTCTTTGGCCTAGCAGTATTCGGTCTACTAGCAGAGTTCAATCTTCCAAGAAGTCAAGTGTGAATTTCCTTATATGGGGGTTGGGATGATTTGGGGGTGCGAGAAATAAAAGTTCTAAAAATATTTTTAGTGTCATTAAAATATTTTTCGAGCACCTAAATGTTTGAGAAATCATACGTCTTGCAAGATGTCAAAATGAAAGTTTTGCGAATACGTTATTTCAAAAGAGAACCAAATGAAAGAATGTTGTAGTTTCATACAATTCTTTGTAAAAATGTAAGTTTCTAGTAATTAATATAGATGATGTATGATAACGGGATCAAGTTAATGGTGCAGTGATTTTAGTTTCGAGGCTTAAAAACGTAAGTGTCATCAAACGCAGTTTCTAAAACCTAAAGCCCAAAGCAACAAACTAGCTCAATAACTCTTCAATCAACTTAAAATCATGATTAAAGTTATTGGTAGACTATCGGTTTAAGACATGAAAGTTAAACTAAAAACTTATCAAGGTTCAACAATCACTGTAACAAACAAATATATAAATAAATTACCATTATTGAATCCAGAAAAGAATTTCATACAATAACTGTAACAAACAAATATATGAATAAATTAAAGAATCCTTTAGAAAAGAACAATCACCTACAAAACTGACCATCAAATTATCTTAAACCACTGCAAACTCAGCACCTATTGGCAGATGATCACTTGGATGGCAATAATTTGGCAATCCACCTTTTACGTCGGCCGACTCTGCTACTGGAAGCTCAAGGTAACTAACCGGTTTGATGCCTTCAGAAGGGGAGAATAATATATAATCGAGCGTACCAGTGAAACCTGGGGTAAAGTTTGTGAAGGGTGGTTCACCCCTTGTGTATGCATAAACACTGCACAAAGGAATTGCCATGTCTTCTGAACATTCTGGTGAAGGTACCGCCATAGGACCGCCTGAAACAAGGTACTCATATACCTGCAACATTTAATCGATACTTCCAACCATCAATCCACGTCACTTTTTCCCCCGCATAAATATTTCAAAAGTTGAGGATATTTACGGAAATAGCCACTCTACACTTTGGAGGAGATGCCATATTTGTATACATCCCACCTTCCAGATATATTGGTTTGGTTTAAGACCATATAGTGCCAATAACTTGACTTTCAATTTTTATTCAAGTACTTAAATGGTACTTTGTAACAAATGTAAAATAAATGGCAAAATGCATCGAAATGCAACAAAATTTGGTTTAGTTCCTATTTAGTTTAACAATGAATTTTTTTCTCGATTGATGTAATTTTTTTTTTAATTTTCCTATTTTATAATCATTTTGAGTAGTAACGTGTTGGTTGTGATGGATACCTGTTTCTGACAGGGATATAACAAAGTAAATGATAAAAACTGACATCCATGCCATCATATGTTACAAAATCAGCAGCTTACTGATCACATTGGCTATAGAATAGAAACTTCCGGAACCTTGTTACATCAAACAGTAAACTTTGAAACTATTCTACATCGATTGAGAAAAGGAAATTTTTTGTTACACCAAATAGGAACTAACTCAAACCGGCAAACTTGGTTGCATTTTGCCCTAAAACAAGCAACTACGGGTTTCTTAAAAATATAATGTAAATCTGTGTGCTCAATGAAAAATTGAGTGCAGGTGGGTAAAATGAAATAACCACCAGTAATAAGGCTAAAAGAAACATTATAATTTATAAGGGATATTGTCAAGTGTACCTTATCTCCCGGAACAGAATTGAAATCCCCAGCAATAAGTACCGATGGTGTGCACTCAAATTTCTCCGATACCATTTTCTTGAATTGGGCAACACGTGATAATAGATATTTCACCTGTGCAAGTTTGACATCGGCCCATTCTGGATCCCTGGCCAGCAGAATTCAAACTTTCATCGTCCACAAAATTAATAAATGATCCACCAGAGTCCAGACAGCATAAAGGGCAGAGTCGGAATTACCATTACCAGTAAATATGGGTGTTTGCCACAATGACGTAATGTTGAGGATTTTTAAACTTGAATGCAGCCATAATTCCAACACAATCACGCTTCAACCGTACATATGGATCATTTGGGTCTCCAAGGTCCCCTTGACTCTTTCCTTGCTCTATATGCCAGAATGAAGAAAGAAAATGCATTATGATAGCATTAAAACAAAAACCAATATCAAAAAAACAGAAGGTGAATAGGAAAGAAACTAGGGCCCAAAAACCTTATTTGATAAATATACCTTTATTATTGGTATCAACGGACTTCTCTTTCTGTTCCACTCCTGATGATTCATCTAGAATCAAGTTAGCAAGGTCATTGTAGTCAATTCTTTCCTCTACGATCAACTCCAATCTGGAAATTACATAAACAAAAAGGTAAACAGAGTAAATAACTAAAAGTAATATATGTTTGCTATCAACACAGCTCTTCTAAATTTCATTCAAAAACTTCACCAGACACATCACTCCAAAGTCCAGTGCATATAATGGAGTTCATTAATATGGTTAAAGAATTTGGAAAGAAAGAAAACTGTTGAAATTTCCTTTCATTCTCTTCTCTAGTTCTCTTACTCATTTTACGGGTTAACCCTTGTATGAAACCGAAGAGACTGTTTATGTCATAAAAAAACCTTATCCTTAGAGGTTGGCCCTTAACTGTGTTACAAGACCTAAAAACATTCTCGATATGTCCTACATTAAGATGTTGCCTTTATTGTACATCCTAGACTATCTGAATAGGCTTTGTATCATAGCTTTCCTGAAAATATTTGCCACAAGTTATGCATAGATTAACCAATAATCCTATCCAATACTACAGTGTTGAATAGGAATTAGCTTTCCTAATTAAAGATACTAGGAAACCAACTTAATTCTTCCCTACATTTTATATATTTTATAGGAGTTCTAGCCAAATTGTATAGATGTATATGTGTGTATATATCATGTATGTTCTCAAAATTAATCAAAACAAGAAGACTAATTCCTGTAAAGTCTTCACATAGCCCTTTTTGCAAAAACGAATTTAAGAAGATCAACTAATATGTTGACTTTGGCCTTGTTTGTTTAAAAAAATAACTCTTATCAGCCTCTTATGTCTGATTCAGTAAGAGGTAGAGCCATTAAAACTGTTTTTTTTTAATAATTTCCAAGCCACCTATGTCTTATTGTCCCTTTATCTCATAAGAGGTAAAGCAACTGCTTATTTGCCTCATATTGTTCAATGGATTAACCTTATTGTTCTAACATTTTTAAATCAAAAGAAGTAACAATCATACTTCTTGTGCTTGTAGAAAATACCACATCCGTCAGATTTCCTCCCACTTCTCTTAATGTAAATGCTTGAGTAACCATGCTTCTCTACTTTTTCTTTGTAGAAATTGTCATACTCATCTAATTCCTGTTAACAATTATAAAGATCTCTGTAAGAAAAACCTGGAGTTGATGAAAACAAGGATAGTAGAAATATTACAACAGTATCTGAAATGGCACTGGATTATTCATGAGATACGATACGAAGAAAACCTGTAAGCATAAGATATCAGCATCAAGATTCTTTACAACATCAAGTACTGCTGATGAACGAGCTTTCCACCTGTGATAATTGCAGACCAAAGTTTATGCACTTTTTGATAGTAATCTAATAGGGTTCCACATATTCTTACAGGTTGCCTAACTTGTTAAAAATGAATATTATTTCTTCATTTTAATATTTCCTAAACCTTAGAGAATCCCCCCTAGTAAAATTTAGGAAGTAGAACCAGAAGCCCTCGTAAGTCCATAAAGCAGAAAAAACCGGAACATGTTAGTAAGATAAATGATCAACGACTACTAACATCCTAAGACATAGTAAAATTACAGACAAACTTACTACTAGAAAGAGAGGGAGATCTAAAAAAAGCTAGAAACATCTAATGATATTTTTAAAATTTTCTACCTACAAAAGTTTTCATATCATGATAGCTTCGTTCCAAACAATGACCAAAATAATTTTAAACAGGCAGGAAACTCACTTGAGACAAGGTGCTGGAGAGTATGGGAATTTAGAACTTTTTACATATACCTGCAAAGTGCAATGATGTGAGCTTTTGAAGATCGAAAATTAGTTACAATCAAGGCATTGACTAACATATTGTATTTTATTATGTTGAAGTTGTGGCCCATCCCTAGGTATTAGACACGGTGGGTATGTTTTAGTATTTATACATAATTACATATATACAGGTTTGATGGTCCAAGTATATCTGAGATGAGACTCCATCGCCAACAATGCATACATTCAACAAATAATCAATTGACAACCTAAAAACCTATGTAGTGTGTACATACCTGAGCCAAGATGTTATATGAAACCAGCCGAAATTTGAAGCCTGTAATATTACATATAGAAATGGTATTTTAGCTAAGGTAGATTCAATCAATTGCATTCAGCTAAATGTAAACATATAAAGAATCCCCTTTCCGAAATGGTAGTGAATAATCAACCAAACTTGTAATTCTACACATACCATCAGACTTGCTGACTGAAGTAATTTCACTCTGTTCCACTGGAATAAACTTAGGGTAAACCGGTGTAGCTGTTGCGATATCCGTAGTGCTCATTTTTCTCATACAAACCTTACTGCACATATAACCTCACACTTCAAAACTCATATCAACACACTCTCATAACACTAAAAAGAACCCTGCTTTACTTATTTCACCTCACACATAAGTGTATTTCTGCTTAATTCATACAAAATACACCTAGAAATTTAAAAAGGATTGGTGAAATCCTAAGGTTGTTTTGAAATTAAAGCTAAAATAATTGCAAACAATATACTACTACCAATGAACCAGTGATTAAAGGGCAAAATAGTAACACCAACAACATAAAGACCATAGTCATGAACTTGAAGAACTGTAACTACAGAGTAACAACATATATTATTGGAGGCTGAAAAGCATAAATTAGTAACAAATCTACATCAATTTTGCGAATTTGAATGCATTTCAATTAGAAGCAGGAATGAGAGCGTACCTTTTTTGGAAGGTGGAAGGAATGAAAGGGATTCGAGAATGCAATAAAACACCAGATTTCAGAAGCATTTTTCCCCCCAAAATAATTGGATATAAGAAGAGTTTCAGAAGGCAGCCTCTTCTTCCATGAAAAGAGAAGGCCCCATGAAAAAGCCCAGCCAAGGTCTTGTCAAAACCCCGGGCAACGGTTAGACGGGTCGGGTCCAAAAAAATTAATAGGTTAAAATTAGACTCGGCAAAAACCGACACGACACGCTAATCTGACACGAACTCGACACGAAATAAACAGGTTTGGGTAACATATTTCAACCTGTTTAAGTAAATGGGTTGACACGACACGACACGAAAATTAAACGGGTAAGGTTAGGGTCAAACATATCAAATCAAAAATGACTCGACTAACCCGGTTATACATTGTGTGTGTGTGTGTTTGTGTATATATATAAAGTTTTCTTTTTTACATTTGTACTAATTTACGGTTTATTTTGATTTTTAGTATAATAATGTTAATAAGTTTGATTCAATCTTATAAGTTTGAATTATAAAATTTGGATTCCTAAACTTTTGTGAAATTCTAATTTTATAAATGTTAAACGGGTTAAGCGGGTCAACCCGTTTATTAAATGGGTCGGGTTAGGCCGTTAGGGTTGGGATTTCTGACCCGTTTATTAAACAGGTCGGGTTAGGGTCAATCATTTTCAACCCGTTTAACTTTGAAACCGATACGAATTCGACACGACACGTTTGTCAGGTCTAGTTAAAATTAGGGGTGGCGATTCATATCGGGTTCGGGTCAATTTCGTGCCGGCCCATTTTTTTTTACTTGTTTATTTTTGTATCGGCTTTAAGTCCTATATTTTTTTCTCATGTCGACCAATTTACGATCAAGTGTGTTTAAGGTCTATTTTTTCGGTTTTCAAATTTATAGTTAATCAAGCAAGAGACAATAAACCTTAAATAGAAAATATAAATTTTACTTATAGTCCAATAAATAGTTATTAAATTCTTCAATACGTGAGATAGTACGGGAAACAACAAAGGTGAGAATGAACCGACGACAACAAGAGTTGAGACCAAGAGATGGGAGAAAAGAGATATAATATCAGCAACGACAATGTTATTTTCATTGATAAATTAGAATGGAAGTACGGGAGTCAAAAAGTTAGTAGGTTTTAAGTTTTAAAATCTGGTGCAGTCATAATCCTGTTTTAAAAAGGTTTTATAATGCTACCTTTTACGAGTCATTTGGGTCACTATCGGGGTGCTGGGTTCGTGTCACTTTTTTTCGTGTCAGGTTTGTGTCGATCCGTTTAAATTTTATTCGGATTCGTGTCGTGTTCGTGTCACTTTTTCGTGTCGGGTTGTCGTGTCGGGTCAAAAATTGCCAACCTTAGTTAAAATCAACTCAATTTATACATTGAAATATAATAAGTTGTAATATTGATGTGTGTAAAGAGAAAGTCATCCATAAAGTTGTATTTACAATATATAAGGATGCAATGCAATTACCTTCCAATTTATACATTAAAAATATAAAAAATAAGTTATGATATTAACGTGTATGAGGAGAAACTCATCTATATATCAAGTTCATCAAAATGTTCGAATCAATTGCAAAATATATTATATTTTTATAATTATCATTATTGTTAGAGTAGATCAAAATTTTGGTCATTAAAGTCTGTGAAAAATTATGCATTTCATCTCTTAATCTCATTTATTATATAATCAGTCAGGTACGTAGTTTTTTATGGATTTGATTTTTCATGCTAAAGACCGTCCATTATCTTCGTTATGTACGAGGGTGTTATGGTCTTTCTTTTTCTTTTTTTACCATTTTAATATTTTTAATTGATTTTTTCTTGAACGTTTATCTTCCTTAAATATACCATCAAGAACATCATCATCAACATTCATGAATACCAATAGCATTTCATGATACATGTGTTTGGAAAACTTATAAAAACTTTAACTTCAAAATGTCGCAAATTTCTTAAAGAAAACATGTAATACAATTTAGAGTTAATTATGAATTAATTTGATCTTTGTATGTTGATGATTTTTACGACAAATGTCTCTAAACTACATTTATTGTAAATATAATCTCGATAGTATTCATTTTTTTTAGTCATAATCCTTGCAATTTACTCTGTTAAATAAAATATGTTAACTAAAACAATTTAAAGGGGGCATTTTAGTTACTGTTGTTAAAGAAATACAACATTTGGCCTCGGAGTTGTTTATTAAGCATTAATCAGGTAAAAGTTTACGGAGTAAAAGTCACTAGCACATCACTTACCCCAGTAGCTAAAAATCTTGTTCATCAAGTAGTATAATAAGATTGTTGAAAACATATTTTACCTAATCAACACTAATTAGATACAAGCCATCATTCTTACTTACCGTATAAAGATTTTCAAATCTTTGTCAAATTTCATTATTATGTAGTCTAACCTGGTAAATGTTTACCTCGTTTAACAATTTATAAATAGCCCCTCAATATATAAATTGATGAGACTCTTTGTCAAATAATCAAATGCCTCAAAGTATGGGTTAATGGCCAAACTAAGAAAAATTGGACTACTTGCAAATAATGGTAAATAACTTTGTTATGGTTATTTGATTAGATAAAAATTCCCGCAAGAAGGGTGACAAGTGGAGTTAAATCATTGATATTTTTTTTATTCCAAACTAACTTATAAATCCTATTTGATATACAAAAATCAATCTAGTACGTTATGGTGCATTTTATCTCAATGTATTTCATCCTAACGTGCATCAACCGGTCGATAACAACTTATTAGAGACTTCTCACGTTAATTAGACTTCTCACCAAAATTGAACTTATTACATAATTGGCAATTGAACATCAGTGATATATATATATAGGGGAAGTATTCATTGCAAACTATGTATATTGTACAAACTCTACAAACCTAATCTAAACCATTGATTTTATTTATATTTTGGTTATCTCCTAACTTTTAGGTGATTTTCAAATGTAGTTGAGAGAAAATCTAGAAACTGAAGTAATCCACACCATTGATCATCTACATGCATGGTCGAGATTGATTTGTATATATAGTTTGAATTTTGCAAAAAGAAAGATCATTTTTTTAGTGCTTTGTGTAACCCTGCCAAAAGTATAGGGGTGATAATTATAACATTATTATAATCGCCGTCTTTGCAAAGCAAAACCCTGAACCCTAGTGATTAACGCCCACCTTAACCGCCATTAAAATCAGAGCTTGCAAAACCCACCCAAAATCACCGGCGATGAAAGCTACTCGTCTTTCCCTGCACTAAAAAGCTCAATTTTTGGATAGCTTTCAAGCACCAGCGAAACCTCAATCCGTCATACATTTTCGATTTCTAGTTTTCAGTTTGGTAAGTCACGAGGTATAAGCATTGCTTGTTAATCTCCATGTTTAATTTAATTGATTCAGTAAACCGAGTAATGATCGCATATTAGGCCTGTGAAAGGGCGTTGCTTGTATATATATATATATATTGTTCTGTTTTTGAATTTCTGTATGGTTTAGGGTTTATGAATTTTTTTAGGGTTTTTACGTAATGAGACTCTTGTTCTGTCAATCTGGATTTGAAGCCGATATCTTGTTTTCATCTTCTGGATTCCAGGAGATGGATTTGACTAAATTTTCAATGTTTGATTAATTTTGGTTTCCCCAATTTTTTTGTCAGAAGAATTGTGTTTGATGGTCAGCATAAACTATCAGAGGGTTCTCCAATAGCTTCTCAGAGTCCAATGTTGCAGAACTTCAATTGCATTTCCGATCAATTGGACCTTGGTTCGATTGTTAGCCGTGGCTCGTTCATCGTTCCTTTCAGGGCTCGGTCGCGTGAACCATGGACGAAAGTTTTGAGTTCGCATTCATACAGTCGTTCATTACAGTGTAGAGCCATCTGCGTTGATCGGGTTACTGAAATCGGAGTTGATTCATGGAGGAGGAACCGGGATGAAGTTGGTTTTCCAGAAAACTTCCAGCAAAAGCATCCAAAAATCGAGTTTTCTGATTCGATACCAGTCTCCTCTGGTAGTAAGTTCGTGCATAATGACGAGCAAACTAATAACGACATTCTACAGCACTCGTGCAATCGCTGGGAATTTCTCAAAGCAGCAAGATTGGTGGCTGTTATGAGCCGAAGAAATCAAATTCCCCATTTCGCTTCTTGCATAAAGTTGATCAGAGGTCTTGTGAAGATCGATTATATAGATAGAGCCATCGAGGTCCTAAACTTAATGGTTATGTCGGGTGGGGTTCCCGATATTCTCACTTACAACATGATAATAAGTGATTTATGCAAGAAGCAGCGTGTATACGCTGCCCTTGATATTCTGGAGGGCATGAGCGTAAGTGGTTGCCCTCCAGACACCTTCACTTATAATGCCATAGTGCGGGTGATGCTCGAAAATGGCCATGTTCGCCAAGCGATTTCGTTTTGGAAGGATCAATTAGCGAAGGGCTGCCCTCCTTATATCAGCACTAGCACCATTCTGGTCGAGCTAGTCTGCAAGTATCGTGGGGTTATAAGAGCGATTGAAGTCTTGGAAGATTTAGCGGTTCACGGTTGTGATCCGGATATCGTGACCTATAACGCGATGATTAACGTGACTAGTAAACGAGGAAATTTTGGGGACACGGTCTTGATCGTGAACGATCTTCTGTCACACGGTATGGAGCCGAAAACGACAATGTACACCACGATCATGCACTCTCTTCTCAACCATGGGTTCGTGGATGAGGTGAACGAGATCCTTTCTTTCATGAACGAAACCTCCAACCCCCCAACTACTGTAACTTACAATATTTTGATAAAAGGGTTTTGTAGATACGGGCTTATTGACCGCGCTATTGGCATTTTCACTGAGATGGTATCTTGCGATTGTTGTCCTGATATAATCACTTACAACACCCTTTTAAGTGCTCTTTGTGATGCTGGGATGATCGATGAGTCCCTGCAGATTCTTCGCTGTTTGGAGGACAGCAATACCGCGCCAAATCTGATAACTTACAACGTTATGATCAACGGGTTGGCGAAAAAGGGCTGTATGGAGGAAGCGGTCGGATTATATCAGCAAATAGTGGAAGAAAAGAAGGTCGTTCCTGATGATATTACTCACCGGTGTTTGATTTCGGGGTTCTGTAACGCTGATATGATCGATGAGGCCATGGAGATTTTGAAAGTGATGAAGAAGAAGAACCATTGGGCGTCGCATAGTTCTTACAATTACATTATACATAGGTTATGCAAGAACCGGAAACTAGACGATGCAATACAGGTCTTAAAGATGCTGGCCTCGAGCCCCTATAGGGTGCAACGCGATACATTTTATTCTGATATGCTTAGGGGTTTAGCTATAGCTGGTATGAACGATGAAGCCGAAAAACTACATCAGAAACTGATCGAATGGAAGGCCGTTTAAAGATGAAATCATTGTTGGAGCTCGAACAGAAAGATGGTTCCTTTCTTTCCTTTTTGTATTCACATTTTCAGGTTAGACAAACAAGATTTACAGATGCTTATTTGTCATTTTTCACAGAAGGGAACTACAAAAGAATGTTAATTCTCAGTAGATTGATGCTGATATCTACTTGTTTTCCTAAAATTTAATACACAAAAACTGGTAAAGTTGTCATCTTTGCTGTTCTTTATCTTTCAGTTTAGAATACCTCTTAAATGGCATACCTTTTGTAGATCATTTGTTCAAGTTTTCTTGAGAATTTGAGCTACTTGTATTCAGAATCCGTTAACGGAAAAGTCTTTTTCAAGCGTTTGATCGATTCTCCTGAAATCACTCTCATTCTAAACAGAGAATCACCCAAATCTATGGCCTCCGCCCGCCACCCCGCAAACCCGTACCCTTCCACCAACAAAACGTAGGTCGTTTGGTTCGGTTGACACCCTCGTTCGACCATTTCTTCTAGAACCCGAATAGCGTCATCCATTCGATGAGCTTTACATAACCCAAGAAGCATAATATTGTAGGTTATAACAGTAGGTATGAACCATTACTCTCCATGCTCTCCAATATCCAAAGCTCATCCACATCCCATCTCGACACAAACAGGAAATAAGCGCGTTATACGTGATCTCACGGGATCTATTCCTTTCTTTATCATCTCCGAAACCATACCAAAAGCCTTCTCCCTTTCCTTATTGTTCCACAAAGACTTATCATTGTGTTATAAGTACTCACATCTGGTGGACACCCGCTTTCCCTAATCTTTCGAAAATCTGCAGAGCTTCATCTGCATTTCCGTTTTTACACAAGCCGATAACACCGTGTTGTAATTGACTATATCGGGTAAGCACCCACTCGAAATCATGTAATCCCAAAAACCCCATCGCCACATCCAGCCTGCCGTCTTACAAAAAGTGAAATCAAAGGATCGAAAGTGAAAGCATCAGGAGGAAACCCGGGTTCGACCATGATCTTTAACAAGTTCATCGCTTCGTCCACCTTCCATCCCGACACAACGAGCTTATCAAGATGCTGTAGTAACCGAATTCGGATCGCAGTTTCTCGAAAACATCTTTCCATTAATCTTTCGGCATTGCCCCATTTCCCTGATTCAGCAACGCTCTTAGCAGGATGTTGTACGAGATCACATCTGGTCTACACCCTTTTAACGGCAAGCCTCTAACGAACTCGAAAGCCTCCTCCACCATCCCTTCTCGACACAAAACCCCCGAATAATGGCGTTATACGTGTACATATCGGGTTGCAGCCTCTCGATAAATCGCATCTAAATGCTTCATCGCTTCACGAATCCCGCCCTTTGAGATGGTGGCTTCGATCAAGATCGTGTAAGTGATGACCCTCGGATTACAGTCGTCCTCCAGCAACCGCTCCAACATCTTCATAGCCAGTCCAAGTTCCCTCTGTACAAAGCGACCGATCAAGATGTTATACGTAACCACGTCCCGGGGAAAACCCGTGATCCCCCATCCGGTCCAGCACCCGGTTAGCGATTCGATCTGGTTCAGCTTACAGAAACCCGCTGATGACGGCATTGTAGGCGAAACATCCGGTTCGCCGTGGGATTCGAGTATCTCGATCACCTTGACGGCCTTTTCGACACGCTTCGTGTTGAGAACCCCTTTATGAGCTTGGTGCAGAGGATTACATCAGGCTTGTATCCCTTTGCCACCATGAGCTCGAGGAAGTAGAGCGATTCGTCGTATTTGCCGGTTTTGCAGGATCTTTTGCACATCACTTACCCAAGTAGCTAAAAATCTTGTTTATCAAGTAGTATAATAAGATTGTTGAAAACATATTTTACCTAATCAATTAGGTACAAGCCATCATCCATACTTATTGTATAAAGATTTTCAAATCTTTGTCAAATTTCATTATTATGTAGTCTAACCCAGTGGCGGAGCCACCATAGGCCCACAATCATCATTGGACCCTCCTTACTTTCAAATTTTTTTTTGCAAAGATGTACCAATTTAATTTTATTTCTGTAAAACCTATTTAAAGGCCCCTCCAGAGACTTCCATACTGGCCCACTTTCTTCTCCATTTCTTTATTCCTTAATAAGTTTTAAAAGAAAAATCTATTGTCTTTTATTTCTTTACTTTCACCAATCCTAGAAAAAAAAAGGAACAACCAGCAACAAAAATCAACCTAGTCAAGCCTTCTTCTTTGTCGAACCCGGTACCCACTCTTGCATACGATAAGCGTCTTTCTTTCTGGATTGATATTTGTTACATTAATTATGATAATTTTAGGGTTTACTTTAATTCTTGAATAGGTGAATTGTTAGTTTAAAATAGGGATGTAAACAAGCCGAGCTACTCTAGAGCTATCCAAGTTCGAATCGTTAAAAGCTTAAAATAAGTCGAGCCTTACATGGCTCGAGCCTGAAATGGAGCTCGTTTACTAAACGAGTCGGGCTTGAGCCTCAAAATAAGCGATTCTTTAGGCTCTAGAGCTTAAACGAGCTTCACACGTATAATATTATGTATTTTATATTTTATATTTTGTTTTTATTATTATGTATTTAATATAAATAAAAAATCAATATGCAAAGCCCATGTTCAAAATCAGGGATCGTATAGGCTTGTTTAGGCTCATGAAGCAACCGAGTAGTAGCAAGCCGAGCTCAAGCCTTATAAATGGTTCATGACATGAGCTCGAGCCTTGTAAATGGTTCATGAGCCAAGCTCGAGCCTCAAAGCACATGCACGGACTAGCTCGAGCTTCTATAATTTCAAGCGAGTCTGGCTCGATTAACTTAAAGCTCGGATCGTTTACATCCTAGTTTAAAATATAATATTTATTGGTGTTAAAATGTTGGAATTTAGTGGCAGAAAAAGAATTTGATAATCGCTAGTTGTTACGTATATATTTTTTTCGACGTGCTTGCGTGGCTATCAATATAGTTATATTTGTTTCATTTTAGAATTTATTGGACCCTCCTAAGTAAAATTCCTGGCTCCGCCCCTGGTCTAACCTGGTAAATATTTACCCGTTTAACAATTTATAAATAGCCCCTCAATATATAAATTGATGAGACTCTTTGTCAAATAATCAAATACCTCAAAGTATGGGTTAATGGCCAAACTAAGAAAAAATGGACTACTTGCAAATAATGGTAAATAACTTTGTTATGGTTATTTGATTAGATAAAAATTCTCACAAGAAGGGTGACAAGTGGAGTTGAATCATTGATATTTTTTATTCCAAACTAACTCATAAATCATGTTTGATATACGAAAATCAATTTAGTACATTATGGTGCATTTTATCTCAATGTATTTCATCCTAACGTGCATCAACCGGTCGATAACAACTTATCAGACTTCTAACTTTAATTCAACTTCTCACCAAAACTGAACTTATTCCATAATTGGCAATTGAACATCAGTGATATATATATATATATATATATATGGGTGGGTTCAAATGTGAACCACTTTTTGGTTGTGAACGTGAGGACAACCGAGAGCGCGACACGTGGCGGATGAATAGGCGCCACGTCAGATCCACGACGGATGACTGGGCGCCACGTAAGATCCGCGGCGGATGACTAGACGCGATTCATGGGAGGGCATTGAATTAAAGAGGGGGACTACACTTAAAGTCGCCACGTGTCGCGTTCTCGGTTGTCCTCAAGTTCACAACCAAAAAGTGGTTCACATTTGAACTTTTCTCTCTCTCTCTCTCTCTCTATATATATATATATATATATATATATATATAGGGGAAGTATTCATTGCAAACTATGTAGATTGTAGATTGTACAAATTCTACAAACCTAATCTTAACCATTGATTTTGTTTATATTTTGGTTATCTCTTAGCTTTTAGGTGGTTTTCAAATGTAGTTAAGAGAAAATCTAGGAACTGAATTAATCCACACCATTGATCATTTACATGTATGGTCGAAATTGGTTTGTATAGTTTGGCTATGTTTGGCAAGCGTAGCTTATAAGCTAGCTGGTAGCTGATAAGCTAGCGGATAGCTGATAAGCTAGCTGTTGATTGATAAGCTTGCTAGTAGCTGATAAGCTAGCTGTTGAACAAATTATGTTTGGCAAAAATTAGCTTATGAGTATGTAAAATGACCAAAAAGGGTATATTTGAATTTAATAATTAATATTAATAAGGGTATAATTGGAAAAAGCTACAATAAGCTCCTCATAAGCTACTCAAAGTAGCGTTTCAAAAAGCTAGCTGATAAGCTAGCTTCCTTGTACATGTTTGGATGGACTAGCTTATAAGCTAGCTTATGCTTGCCAAACAAAGCCCTTGTATATATAGTTTGAATTTTGCAAAAAGAAAGATCATTTTTTTAGTCCTTTGTGTAACCCTGCCAAAAGTATAGGGGTGATAATTATAACATTATTATAATCGCCGTCTTTGCAAAGCAAAACCCTGAACCCTTGTGATTAACGCCCACCTTAACGCCATTAAAATCAGAGCTTGCAAAACCGACCCAAAATCACCGGCGATGAAAGCTACTCGTCTTTCCCTGCACTAAAAAGCTCAATTTTTGGATAGCTTTCAAGCACCAGCGAAACCTCAATCCGTCATACATTTTCGATTTCTAGTTTTCAGTTTGGTAAGTCACGAGGTATAAGCATTGCTTATTAATCTCCATGTTTAATTTAATTGATTCAGTAAACCGAGTAATGATCGCATATTAGGCCTGTGAAAGGGCGTTGCTTGTACTATATTATATATATATATTGTTCTGTTTTTGAATTTCTGTATGGTTTAGGGTTTATGAATTTTTTTAGGGTTTTTACGTAATGAGACTCTTGTTCTGTCAATCTGGATTTGAAGCCGATATCTTGTTTTCATCTTCTGGATTCCAGGAGATGGATTTGACTAAATTTTCAATGTTTGATTAATTTTGGTTTCCCCAAATTTTTTTGTCAGAAGAATTGTGTTTGATGGTCAGCATAAGCTATCAGAGGGTTCTCCAATAGCTTCTCAGAGTCCAATGTTGCAGAACTTCAATTGCATTTCTGATCAGTTGGACCTCGGTTCGATTGTTGGCCGTGGCTCGTTCATCGTTCCTTTCAGGGCTCGGTTGCGTGAACCATGGGGGAAAGTTTCCAGTTCACATTCATACGGTCATTCATTACAGTGTAGAGCCATCTGCCTTGATCGGGTTACTGCAATCGGAGTAGATTCATGGCGGAGGAACCGAGATGAAGTTGGTTTTCCAGAAAACTTCCAGCAAAAGCATCCAAAAATCGAGTTTTCTGATTCGATACCGGTCTCCTCTGGTAGTAAGTTCGTGCATAATGACGAGCAAACTAACAACGACATTCTACAGCACTCGTGCAATCGCTGGGAGTTCCTCAAAGCAGCAAGATTGGTGGCTGTTATGAGCCGAAGAAACCAAATTCCCCATTTCGCTTCTTGCATTAAGCTGATCAGAGGTCTTGTGAAGATCGATTATACGGATAGAGCCATCGAGGTCCTAAACTTAATGGTTATGTCCGGTGGGGTTCCGGATATTCTCACTTACAACATGATAATAAGTGATTTATGCAAGAAGCAGCGTGTATACGCTGCTCTTGATATTCTGGAGGGCATGAGCGTAAGTGGTTGCCCTCCAGACACCTTCACTTATAATGCCATAGTGCGGGTGATGCTCGAAAATGGCCATGTTCGCCAAGCGATTTCGTTTTGGAAGGATCAATTAGCGAAGGGCTGCCCTCCTTATATCAGCACTAGCACCATTCTGGTCGAGCTAGTCTGCAAGTATCGTGGGGTTATAAGAGCGATTGAAGTCTTGGAAGATTTAGCAGTTCACGGTTGTGATCCGGATATCGTGACCTATAACGCGATGATTAACGTGACTAGTAAACGAGGAAATTTTGGGGACACGGTCTTGATCATGAACGATCTTCTGTCACACGGTATGGAGCCGAAAACGACAATGTACACCACGATCATGCACTCTCTTCTCAACCATGGGTTCGTGGATGAGGTGAACGAGATCCTTTCTTTCATGAACGAAACCTCCAACCCCCCAACTACTGTAACTTACAATATTTTGATAAAAGGGTTTTGTAGATACGGGCTTATTGACCGCGCTATTGGCATTTTCACTGAGATGGTATCTTGCGATTGTTGTCCTGATATAATCACTTACAACACCCTTTTAAGTGCTCTTTGTGATGCTGGGATGATCGATGAGTCCCTGCAGATTCTTCGCTGTTTGGAGGACAGCAATACCGCGCCAAATCTGATAACTTACAACGTTATGATCAACGGGTTGGCGAAAAAGGGCTGTATGGAGGAAGCGGTCGGATTATATCAGCAAATAGTGGAAGAAAAGAAGGTCGTTCCTGATGATATTACTCACCGGTGTTTGATTTCGGGGTTCTGTAACGCTGATATGATCGATGAGGCCATGGAGATTTTGAAAGTGATGAAGAAGAAGAACCATTGGGCGTCGCATAGTTCTTACAATTACATTATACATAGGTTATGCAAGAACCGGAAACTAGATGGTGCAATACAGGTCTTAAAGATGCTGGCCTCGAGCCCCTATAGGGTGCAACGCGATACGTTTTATTCTGATATGCTTAGGGGTTTAGCTATAGCTGGTATGAACGATGAAGCCGAAAAACTACATCAGAAACTGATCGAATGGAAGGCCGTTTAAAGATGAAATCATCATTGGAGCTCGAACAGAAAGATGATTCCTTCTTTTCTTTTTGTGTTCATGCTTTCAGGTTAGACAAACAAAAGATTTACAGATGCTTATTTGTCATTTTTCACAGAAGGGAACTACAAAAGAATGTTAATTTTTCAGTAGATTGATGCTGATATCTACTTGTTTTCCTAAAATTTAATACACAAAAACTGGTAAAGTTGTCATCTTTGCTGTTCTTTATCTTTCAGTTTAGAATACTTCTTAAATGGCATACCTTTTGTAGACCATTTTTTCAAGTTTTCTTGAGAATTTGAGCTACTTGTATTCAGAATCCGTCAACGGAAAAGTCTTTTTCAAGCGTTTGATCGATTCTCCTGAAATCACTCTCATTCTAAACAGCGAATCACCCAAATCTATGGCCTCCGCCCGCCACCCCGCAAACCCGTACCCTTCCACAACAAAACGTAGGTCGTTTGGTTTGGTTGACACCCTCGTTCGACCATTTCTTCTAGAACCCGAATAGCGTCATCCATTCGATGAGCTTTACATAACCCAAGAAGCATAATATTGTAGGTTATAACAGTAGGTATGAACCCATTACTCTCCATGCTTTCCAATATCCCAAAAGCCTCATCCACCATCCCATCTCGACACAAACACGAAATAAGCGCGTTATACGTGATCTCATCGGGGTCGATTCCTTTCTTTATCATCTCCGAAACCATACCAAAAGCCTTCTCCCTTTCCTTATTGTTCCACAAAGCACTTATCATTGTGTTATAAGTACTCACATCTGGTGGACACCCGCTTTCCCCTAATCTTTCGAAAATCTGCAGAGCTTCATCTGCATTTCCGTTTTTACACAAAGCCGATAACACCGTGTTGTAGTTGACTATATCGGGTAAGCACCCACTCGAAATCATGTAATCCAAGAACCCGATCGCCACATCCAGCCTGCCGTCTTTACAAAAAGCCGAAATCAAAGGATCGAAAGTGAAAGCATCGGGAGAAACCCCGGATTCAACCATGATCTTTAACAAGTTCATCGCTTCGTCCACCTTCCCATCCCGACACAACGAGCTTATCAAGATGCTGTAAGTAACTGAATTCGGATCGCAGTTTCTCGAAAACATCTCTTCCATTAATCTTTCGGCATTGCCCCATTTCCCTGATTCAGCAACGCTCTTAGCAGGATGTTGTACGAGATCACATCCGGTCTACACCCTTTTAACGGCAAGCTTCTAACGAACTCGAAAGCCTCCTCCATCAATCCTTCTCGACACAACCCTCGAATAATGGCGTTATACGTGTACATATCGGGCTGCAGCCCTCTCGATAGCATCGCGTCTAAAAGCTTCATCGCTTCACGAATCCCACCTTCAAGAATGGTGGCTTCGATCAAGATCGTGTAAGTAATGACCGTCGGATTACAGTCGTCCTCCAGCAACCGCTCCAACATCTTCATAGCCAGTCCAAGCTTCCCTCTGCTACAAAGCGACCCGATCAAGATGTTATACGTAACCACGTCCGGCGAAAACCCGTGATCCCTCATCCGGTCCAAGACCCGGTTAGCCGATTCGATCTGGTTCAGCTTACAGAACCCGCTGATGACGGCATTGTAGGCGAACACGTCCGGTTCGCCATGGGATTCGAGTATCTCGATCACCTTGACGGCCTTTTCGACACGCTTCGTGTTGAAGAACCCCTTTATGAGCTTGGTGCAGAGGATTACATCAGGCTTGTAGCCTTTTGCCACCATGAGCTCGAGGAAGTAGAGCGATTCGTCGTATTTGCCGGTTTTGCAGGATCGGTTAAGCAGTTTCATGAAATGGGTTTCTTTGTAAGTGTAGGATTGCAAATGGGTAGGCTTTGAATTGGTGGTGAGTTTGAGATTTGAAGAGCTTCTGTTGGGAATGGAATTAGGGTTAGGGTTAGGGTTTCTGCAGGTTATAAGAGAGTAATGGTGATGAGGATTTGGGTGAGGGTTGAAGGGGAAGCATTTTGGGGAGAATTCTGCAGAAATCATTGGGTAAGATTTTTGGTGGAATGAAAGTGATTTCTGTGGGAGGATTGGATATGAAGATTTCGGATTCCATTAAGGATATCCGGGTTTATGGATAAGATGGAGCTCCATGCTTTATATGGGTCAACCTGAAATTGAGAAATTTCTTTAAAAAATGTATGGTCATTTTATTTAGGGCAAATTGCCGAAAAAGGTAACGAAATTGTCAAAATTTGCCAATTAGGGTAACCTAATTTTTTTTTGGCCAAAAAAGGATTATAATTTCTAATTTGTAAAAAAAAAGGTATTTTCTTAAATGTGAAATCAAAGATGCAAAGAATAAGAGTGTTGTTGAAGATAATCCTTGTCCTTTTAGGTTGTGGGCATCAAAGATGAGAGATGAGGTTACAGGTTAAAAGTTTTAATTTCAGGTAAAATACTTTTTTTTTACAAAGTAGAAATTATAATCCTTTTTTGGCCAAAAAAAATTTACGTTACCCTGATTGGCAAATTTTGACAATTTCGTTACCTTTTTCGGCAATTTGCCCTTTTATTTAATTTTATAACCCTTTTATTATATATGAAAATATCTCAAAAACATTAGGCTACCTGCACCCAACCTACTGAACCCACTCACTTTTTGAATGCCACATCAGCTGCCACATCAGCTTTTTCCCAACCCTCTCTTTACCCTCCCATAACCCTCTACAACACACACCCAACCCTCCCAACCCACTCACTTTTTAATTTATTTCATTTATTTTATTTAATTAAATAATATAATTAAACAAATAATAATGTTAAAAATAAGTTAAAAATTCTAATATTAATAAAAATTACATAATTAACTAAACTAAAATTAACTAAACTAAAAAAACTACGAAATTAAGTAAACTAAAAAAATTACGAAAATAAATAAACTAAAACTTGAAGCAGTGTCTCGCTCTTAGTACAACCTTTTTTTGCAACACGGCTTCCAACTCCAAACTCGAAAGGTGGTCATGCAGGGTTTTGCAGAACTCCCAGTCTTGCTCGTATTGCGCATATAGTTGGACTTGGAGTTTTTTTTCTTCGAGCTCCGCTATTTGCCTATCGAGTTCAAGTTTTTTCATCTTGTAGTCCATTTTTTCCGTCAAATTGCGGTCCCACGACTCATATAGTTCGGTCGTGGGGGTGGAAGATTGGCCCCCTCTAAGGGCCTTTTTCGCTTTGCCCCGACCTACGGGTCGTTTAGGTGGCGGAACCTCGACCTCGTCGGAATCTTGACCAAAGTGAGCGTCGGAAGACCCGGACGTGCGAGTACGTTTTGTTGAGCGAGAGGAAGACCACCGGACATCAACGGAATTGCAGCCCATTTAGGGCTGTGACGGACTATCTCTCAACAGTTTTCATGGGGGAAAACACCGCCCTCCGTCATTTGGTATTGGCAACGAACCTTTTTTAGAAGGTTGACGTCGCTTTCTCCGCTAGGCCTATTATTCATTATTTGGTTGTATATTCCGTTGAAGGCCAAGATTTTTCTGTTCATGGTCTTCCATTTTGCAGTCAGTTGGTGGTGGGTTCTGTACGGGGCAACCCCAAGTCGCGCGTAAAACGACCGCTCGATTGACTTCCAAAATTGAACTACAAATAAATTAACGAAAAAATTAATGAATAAATTAACGAAAAAATAAACGAATAACTTAAAAAATTAACGAAAAAATAAACGAATAACTTAACAAATTAACGAATAAATTAACGAAAAAATAAACGAATAACTTAACAAATTAACGAATAAATTTACTAGATCTTTGCATGTTACCGAATGCGGGGTTCTCGTACTCGTTAATCCACGCATGGGATAACGCTACTTCCTCCTCGGGTGTCCATTTTTTTGCAGTTGCGCAGGTGGGGAAGGTTTGTTTCGGTTTTGCGGGGAAAAGCTCGGGTTCGGCCTCGGGTGAATCCGGAGCGGAACCTTCGGTTGGCAACCGTTGGGTTTCCGGAACATACGAATGTGTTTCGCTTGAATCGGAACCCGAGGCCGTTTCACGGGGTACGAATTCGGGGTTACCCGTATTTCCGCGGTTATAATCCGTATTGAAACCGGATGTCCCGTAGTGGGTGGGAAAGACCGTATGAGAAAATTGGGTGGGAAAGTAATTTGGAGGGTAAGGAAAATGGGGAGGAAAGAAATTTGGCGCATAACCGGTTCCGTAACCGGCGTTTTGTTCATCAAAATGCGGTATAAACGGCGGTTGTTGTTGAGCGTCAAATTGCGGTATATACGGTTCGTGGTTTGCGTAAATCGACGAATCCCGACCCACTGTCGAATCCCGACCCACCGGCACCTCCGACGGACCGGCACCTCGCGAACCACCGGCACCTCGCGAACCACCGCCACCTCTCGAACCTCTTCCTCGTGAACCACCTAGCGAACCACCGGCACCACGTGAACCTCTTCCTCGTACCGACGTGTTTGGATTCATGGTTGTTTTGTGTAAGAAATTTGGTTGGAGGATGAAGAATGTTGGGTATGTGTATATGTTGGGTGAATAGATATAGTATGGAGGGTATATATATAGAAGGTATAAATATAAATTGAGTTGAAAAAGAAAAAAAATAAAAAAAAAATAAACGTTGGGAGAGAGCCATTTGACAACGGCTCTCCAAACCCGCCACACCTTGAAGCCGCCGGCTCCTTCCGATCACGCACCCAAGCCGTTCCTACCCGGCGGGCTCGGCGGGTATACCCGCTGCCAAGCCACTTCACCGCTACGGGTAGCCTTATAATTACATGATATTATTTATGGAGGACGATAATCAAATAAAAACTAAATTATTCGTAAAAACCTGTAAGAACCGATTAAAAAAATATTAGTTTACATGATTTTTTTTTTGTCAAATATTATGATTTTAAATATTGTTTCACGTATATTTGTATCTCGTTCATGTGATTTTTTTTTAATTCATATGGTGAATTGAAAATAGAACAAATTTTCGTTTATATAATGAAATCAATTCAAGTGAAACTATCACCATATGAAAAAAAATGTGAAACAATATATTAAATACTAACATTTAATGGGAAAATCGTACAAAAAATCAATTTTTAGTAGGTTCTCACTAGTTTTTACAAATAATTTGGTTTTCACAGAATTTAATTCCGTATTTACAAATATTTCATATATAAAAATGCTATTAACTTTCCCATAAATATATATAGATGAATTTTTATTTGTGAACCATTTTTAGTTTGTGAACTTGTTAACAAATTTTTTTCTTAATTTAAGGTCATATCTCTACATGACCAATCGGGGCTAGGTGAATAACCTTTTCAAGACCCATGTCGGTGAACTTTGCCGGGATTAGTCGGGGCAATCCCTTCCAAATAAAATATATAAAAAAAACCTTTTCAAGAACCGAATTCAAGAATCTAACTAATGTATTTCTGAGTTCATACATATCAGGGCTATTTTGAACCACATTCATTGACGTAGCAATCGTGGATGCTTTATATCAGCCCTCCGTTTTTCTTCCTCACGAGATCCCAAAGGAAAGCCTTCTCGGGACATACCTTATTCAGCACCTTTTCCAGTTCTTCTCCTACCTTTTCTCGAGTCTCCACGCCTTTAGATTCATCCATTTGCTATAAACATGTAGAGAGGAAACGTAAGGAAAAGACAAACAACTTCTTTTATCATTCATACTTCATCGAAATGCAAAATAAGTGTCCACATTTCTATTTTAGTTTGTACCGGAATATCGGGCATGTTTGTTAGCAGCTTAAAGAGACTCACAACTTATTCGGCCAGCTATACATGACTCTTTAGTAGTGGCTTCATAATACAAAAAGTGACTTCTTCAATGAGCTTTTAGGGAGGAACTTTATGCAGAAAGCCAAATTTTTCTGAACCTGTCCCTCTCAATTAAAAAACAAGCTCCTGCCATCTATGAAAAACTCTCCCAAACAAAAAAAATTCTCAATCTATACAGACAGACAGATTAAAAATCTACTGAGACAACTTTATCCATATATGGATTTAATGAAAAACCAACAAAAGCTTCGGCTTCTAAAAATAAGTGCTTACTTTCCAATTCTACCCTAAATTATGATATCAGTACTCCCACTATAACTATGGGTATAATTGTCATTGAGTCGATTAAAAAGTGTAGTAATTACATATTTCTTAAATGTATGTATCTATCTCAACATCGACATGTATTTTAAGAACGGAGGGAGCATTATATACGGTGTGGATTTGAGTGGGAGTTGAAGCATGTGAATTGTTGTTACCTTGATCAACCACAGAATATAAGTAGCAGCAAACATGGCTTGTGACTGATAATCCTCGAAAACATTATCGGGAACTGTTGTACACGAGCGAAAGAGCTGTAATTCGTTATCTACAAATGATTCCACATGGGTCCCACCCATATGACTTGCAAAATGCTTTATCCAGCACAGGGTGAGAAAACGACGATAAAGCCATAGGGCCTGGAACAGAAAAAAAAAATTAAGCTTAATAATTCAGCCAACTCATGACTCTACTGAGAAGTGCACATCTAGAGAAGCTGTGCTCAACAAGTCAACTTTACATTCCATATTTCTTAACTGGAGCTATGTAAATCAGAATAGCAATAACATGCAGCCATGGTTGATCCAAATCAGATGCACCAAATGAGGGAGAAAATAACAAAAGTGAAAAGAGCATAAAAATAAGACGATGATGGTAAACAGATTCACATACCTCTCTTCCTATGTAACGCTTGATTAATATCTCGCTCCAACTAAGTTCTTCCTGCCAAAATATTTAAATGCAAATGGATAATAAAGGGGCCCCGCACCAGGGGGTGTTAAACCATAAGCAATATACTGATAAGAATCTTCTAGAATTCTCAGCAGTTCAAAGCACGTAACAGATTAACAAAAGAAGGGGATGCAAGTATGCCACTACAAACCTTCCAAAGCTGACAAACTTCAGCAGTATGCATATGGCTTGCTTTTAAATCTTGTTTATGAAATGAATCCGCCAATGTCCTGGTCAGTAACCGCTGCCCAATCAGTTAAATTTCAGTAGCACATAGTAAAAAAATCAGTAAAAAATAAGAGGTCTGAAGTCTGATTTCACCTCTAAAAAATAAGAGGTGGATGGTGCATCTCTTAAAATTTCAAAGGACGGTAAAAGATTTTCAGACAATTCCTTAAAAATAAAACAAACAGCCTTAAGTCTGAAAGCCTCTTGATTTTCAGACTTAAGAGGTTTTAAGAGGTATTTTTATCAAAAACAAACAGCCCCTAAGTCTCTCTACCTCACTAAAGAAGTTGCTCATCAAAGAAAAGGATGATAAAACACATAAATAAAAGAAGACTTTTAGAGGCGATTTCCCCTTTAATTGACAACTGTATGAATGTTAGCATTAAAACTTAAAAGCATAGCATAGTTGAGCTAGTTACTTAGTTGAACACAAACTTACGGTTCGATAGTGAAAGCAAGAGTTATCAGCAACATGCAATCCAGCCCAATCTCGATATTTAATTAACTCATCCATGACCTGAGAGAACCATGAAGATCTTATTAACATTCAAGCTACTATTTAAAGAAGTACTCCAAATGAAATTAAACAAAAAAGATTGTGACGATAATAGACCACAAAATCTTTAAGTTTGCACCTGACTTTCGGGCATGTAAGAAACTAACCAACAACGATGATTCCATGCACGGTAGTTCATCTTTGACTTCTGTACAATTAGAGACAAAAAGACCAACTAAAAACAGTTACCAGCCCCTTTTCTTATATACAACAATTATTCATTTCATCTACTCATGCATAAATGTAGTATGAAGAAATAAGAATGCTTAGATATGCACATAAACTGTCCAGATTTCCAAGCAAAATTTAACCTCTGCAATTCTTTGGGCTAATTCAGATTCGTTTTTCATGATCTCTTGCAGATTTGTGCACTTGCCAGCTATCATCTTGACCACCCACCGCCTATCATAAATTTGCATAAATAGCAGAGGTTACTTAAAGTAGGCACAAACCAAATATCAGAGCAAACTTCTGTTTTTATAGTGGGTATTTGGAGACATGTATGTATTGATCTATTTATGCAGATGTAAACATAAATTCATTGTATCCTAGAGTAAATTATCTTTTTGCTAAAAGCACAAAAAACAGAAGACCTTTAATAGAGCAACAAGATTTTAGTGGATGAAGATAATCAGAAGTAGATAATTATTTTCCAACAGAAGAACTTCTTCCCAATAGAGAAACTACCTTCCCAAATGTTACCTATGGCTCCAAGCACGCTCGCTTTTTGGTGAATATGAAAGAACCAATGTTGAAACTAGGAGCTCATCGAGGTATAGGATAATGCTCTGCTTCTTTGAGACAATTTCCTTCCTGCAAAGTATTAAGAGCATAAAGCAAAGACATCTGTCAGGGTTGGTTTCACTGAACAGATAACATATTTGAATAACTGAATTCAGGCCTTTCAGCAGACCACATGTTTTCCGGATAAACTCTTTCCCCCTCCCTTTCTTATTTGAGCATGTAAATTAAAAAGAAACCCATAATTGCTTCAGAAAGGTTCTTGAAACATAAAAGAACGTGAACAAATGAATAACAAACCTGCAATTCCAAGCAGTTCCAAAATCACAACTCAACAGCAAAAGTGCCCTACTATGCTTCATCACTTCACACTCAAGAGTCGCAAGAGGAGAAGCGTTTGAGACATTATCACTGTCTAATCCAACTTTCTTTTCATGCAACAATTTATATTGCTCGAGTGACGAAAAAAATGCATTTTTGGCAGCTTTGTATAATGGATTGATGACATGGGTCGAAATGCCAAGCTTGTGATCTCTACTCCAGAAAGCCATGTCGGTAGGATCGACTTCTGATGCTTTTAACTTGCTCTCATCTGCCAATTGAAGCTCCGTTGACATTGAAGAGAGGGAAGGAAACTGGGATGGATGAACGAACCCCACTTCATCACTGGTTGCAAAATGAAAAAAAGAAGATAAAGCTATGAAAGATGAACTAACATGTACAATACGAAAAGGCTAGAGCAAGAAGAACATGATGAACGAAAACTTGCATATCTCAATGTTTTAACTACAAAAGAGTTAGGCCACAAAGATCAAATAAGTTGCACTAGCAATGGAAGATACAGACATCAACTTTAATTTTCATTGCATATTTCAAACAAAGGTGTTAGCCATTTAGGGCAAGTATAATGGTGCAACAAGAGATGTGGAATAGAAACCAAAATTCCATTTGACAAAGAGCACCATGATATTTCTGAAAATTCGATATAAAAAGTAGACGATAGTGGATAATTGTTTTGCTAGTCACTGAACTATTATACTTTAGGGACTGCTTCCAGTTCACAGAGCAGACAATTTGACTAATTTATAACCACTTCAGCAGCATTATGACATGGTCAAACTTCCAGTGAAATTAGGGTTCAAGTTCAAGTTCAAACTTCAAAGTTGATCCACCTAGGAAAGAAAACCTATACATGGTTGGCATATGTAACACATAATACTTGAGGTATAACAGCCAGTTATGGATAGAAGTCATTCACATCAGTTCAATCGAGTACGCTGCAAATTACACATAGGAAATGGAATAATAGTAGATATAAAACTTACATCAAAGGATCCGATTCCAGGATGAACTCTAACCGATGGAGAAGAGACGAAGGCTCTCTGTAACCAGATGGATCCGCTTCGCTCATGACTAGTTGAAGAAGAAAATATTGGTAATGTCAGAACCACCGGAATAAATTTGCCGGAACAACCAGAGATTGCCGGAGTACAGAAAGATATTACTGATCAAGAAAATCTAGCAGCATCCGAATATTTAAAAAAAAAAAAAAAAAGGCTTTTATCCTCCTTAGTTCTTGTTGGTAAGAGGTTTTGATATTAAGGGGTTGTTTGGCAGAAACACAATGATTTAGAGGTTAGTGCAGCATGATTAAGGGACCACAATGGTTAAGAGACTATGCATGATTTAGTGTCTCGTAGAAAACGATTGTTTGGTAACTGTTCTGAATCTTAAGTCTGAATGACATAAAATTATCATTTTACCCCCAGTTTCTATGTTGAATGAAAATTGAAGTCCCTACCTTACACCTTGTAAAGAAACATTCATTTAATAGTGGATTTGAGAAAGAAGAGAACCAGTCAAGAAGAAAAGGACTTGATAAACAATTGGCATGATATAAAATCTAATCACACCTTTGAGAATAACAAGTTTGTAATTAGAAGTGTCAAAAGCACATTCCTTTAAGTGATGGGAGGCTTCCATATCCAAGTGTAACCATTTGCTCATGTTGGCCATAAAAGTAGATTCCACAATCCACATGATTACTATTAAATATTCCAGACCACATTTCTTTTTCATTGATTTTTTGCTACAAACTCGTATTAGCAGTAGCAATTGTTAGAAAGATTGTAGAATGGGAAATCGATGGACTATATGATACACATATGTGTTACTTTTTCTTCAATTTCTTAACAGCAAATGGAGAGAAAAATGGTTACCTCCTTCGATCGGAAAGGCAAGGAGAAGAAATCGATCTCGGTCAGGTGCAAAATCGAAGGTTTTGTGAAGCTTCTGGTGTCAATTGATGAGAGAATCCAGAGCTTTAGGAAAGAATCGAGGGTTTTGAGGACAGAATCAAGAGTGCTGTGAGAATGAAGAGTGGTTGAGAGAAGGCCGATCTGATTGGTTCCGGTTCCCATTCCAAAACTATGGAACCGATCGACGATCGCAACCGGTCCCGATTCTCATATTTTTGGAACCATTGATCGTCGGGTATTCGTCGAAACCGATTCCGCTATATTTTAGTAAAAATAATTTTATATGCTTATTGTATTTAATTGAAATTATAGTTTTATTTTTACGGTTATACATTTACACGTGTAGACTTGGGACCACTTTTTTCACTCAACTTATTTATCCTTTATTTTTCAGTTTTTTATATCGTATTTATCGTTTCAAGTTGTGTTTTTTTTTTCATTTAAAAAATGTTCGTAGTTTATATAATTATTAGTTTTTAGCTCATCCGATAAATTTTCATTGTTTGTAGTATTTTTTTCGTACATTAGGACTATATAGTAACTAACAGTTACTTATTATAAATAATAAAACGATAAAAAAAAATATTTAAAAAATTAGACCGGGTACCCGGTTTCAGAATCGAAATCGACGGTTCCGAGAGCGGTTCCCAAATATAAAGAACCGGTGCAACCTATTCCGGTTCCGTGAATTTTGGCCGAGTACGCGCATTTGTTCACTCCTTTAAAGGACTAATATGGTCATGAACTTATTCGCTCAACCATAAAGATGTAATTGGTAGTGGCTTAATGAAAAGTGTAATGGAAAATCAACCAAACAGTACTTAATGGAAAATCAACCAAACAGCCCCTAAAAAGCACATACCATGTCACACCCCGTTTCCCTATTTATTTATTTATTTTATTTAATTAATAATATTAGTTAGTTATTATTATGGTGTTAATCTCGATTAGGGTTAGGGTTTTTAGCGGGCCTTCTTGCAACCTAAGTAAGGGAAAAGGGGGGGGCCCGTTATTGTTGTTAAAAACCCTAAGAGTTGTAGCCTCCTTCCATTGCGTATCTTACGACCTAAGGGAACCGAGAGAGAGAGAGAGGACGGCGAGAGTGAGAGAGGTCGGCCGGGAGGAGATCGTAGGGATCGTATCGCACGGTCGGTAAGCCTCGTCTTGTTCGGTACGTAACTAGATGTAGGGTTAGAGTATTCGGAGGTGGTGATCCACCACCCATACGGCTGCCGTGGGCTTTGCTCGAGGACGGAGGTGGTGGCGGTGGCACGACCGTAGCCGCCGTGCCTCCTCGCGACTTGCGACGCCGGCTCACGGCTACAACCGTGGGCGGCGGAGGCCGTTGTTGTTGTGATTTGATCCGGCGCCGGTGGTGGCTAGCCACGCTAGCTGCCGCCGTGCAGCCTTGGTGGAGATGGAGCCGGTGGGTGGCGGTGGTCTTATGGCCGCTGCTGCCGCCGCGGTTTTCAGGTGGTGGCCGGTGGTGGTAATCACCACGGCTGCTGCCGCTCATCGTTTCGCCGGCCGGCGGTGGTGGTGGCGACACCGCTGCCGCTGTTGTTGTTATTATTATCGTCCGGCGGTGGCGGTGGCAATACCGTCGCTGCTGTGGTTTCGTTTTGGCCGGCGGCGGCGTGAAAGCCGGCGGCTGTGTTCCGGTGGTGGTGGTGGTGTAAACCGCCGCCGCTGCCACTAGTCGTGGGAGGGAGTCGGCCGACGGTGGTTGTGGCGATCCACGGTCACCACCGTGGCCACCGTGAGTTTTATGTGTGTGTTTGGTCGGGCGGCGGTGGCGATTACGTCGCCGTCGCTGCTGCCGGAATGCACGGCTGCCGCCGTGGCTTTGTAGGCGGTGTGCGGTTGCGGTGGGCCACCGTCGTTGCCGCCACCTTTCCGTTTAACCAACGATGTTGGTAGTGTTCGTGGGTTTATTATTGTGTCGTGCTAGTTGATTTGTTTACGGGCGATGGTACCCTGATCGTTAGTTTTAGTAGTTGAAAATAATAATACGTAGGATTTTGTGCTTAACTTACAGAGGGGTTGCGTGGGTTACACTTGTGAGCGAGGCACTACTTGCGCGTACGTGGCATATAGAGGTGAGTGGGTTATCTGCAATAATTTATGATTTTATGTGGATATGCTTGATGTTGATATTACGTGGTGATAATTGGGTTGCGTGATGACCCGAAGGGCGGGAAACCGCGGATGACCGGATTGCGGGATGGTCCGGTAAACGGGAAACCGTTAAGCTGATAATGTGGTTGACGTGTATGTGCATTTAATTGTAATTTATTGTATGTAACTTAACTCACTAAGCGGTTGAGCTTACCCCTCGTGTTTTAATATTTTTAGGTACGAGTTCGGGTGTCGATAAGGGCAAGGCTCCGGCTTGAGGGTTCCCGGCTGAAGGCGTTCCGATCCGACCGTTTAGTGTTATCATTGACTTTACTTAATTATGGGATTGACTTTATTTTGGAATATTGATATGGTTGACTTGGGTTTTTAGAATAATTACTATTTATTATTTTATGCAAGAGTTTTTATTTCAAAATTTTTATTTGAAAATTTAAATCGGGATTGGGTGTTACAACTTGGTATCAGAGCCTAGGTTTAAGAGAATCAGCACACGCACTCGTGGGTGTGTGTGTGGTTGGACTTAAACCAGGCGGTTGAAAGTAATTGGATGAGATCGGAACGGCCAGCGGAACCGTCAAGGCGGAGGTAAGCTTTAAGTACCTTAGTTGTTAAATCGTTATATGTGCTTGTGTAGTATTAATTACTTGTAATCGCATGCTAAATTATAAAATTTCATGTGGCTTGTTGGGAATGAAGCTGAGCTGTATTCTATGATTTTATGTGACTGTTAGTCAGTGGGATTAGGTCTAATTAGGACGGTATCAAGACCAAACGTAAACACCTTGGTACGTCGGGGATGGGTCGTCGAGCATATTCTTGTCTGATTGTTGCTCGGTGGTCTTGATCCGGCTACCATGCATGGTTGGTTATAGTAATACGGCGCCAATAATAGTGTTACTATAAACGCCTGTGTAGTGTTGGATTTGATTAAGTTCTGGAGACTTAAAACTTATTGATTGCAGTTAGGATTATAGCATGCTATGTGTAATATATATATATATGTGGGACAGTCTGTGTTAGCATGCGCGATAACAACTAGCCTTAGGGTTGGCATGATCACTCTTGGTAGGATTGCGTGTGAGTACCTTAGTAAGTGTATAGTGATTTCCGGTCAAGATGTGAACTAAGATAATTTAAATCCTCAGAATGGTGCTAACCCGAAGCCAGACTGATGATGAGGCCGGACAGTCCGACCACATTGCTGCCCAAATCACTGAGACCCTGCAGCAGATGCTGCCGGGGCTGTTTAACCAGATGAGAGACGAGCTGATCCAAACCATGGACCAGCGCATTGACGTGGCCCTCACGGCCCGTAGCTTAGGTACTGGGAGCTCGAGTCAATCCCAGCCTCGTGGGATCACCTTTAAGGACTTCATGGCATGCCAACCGCCATTATTTGACGGGAAGAAGGATCCCGTGGCTTGCTACCGCTGGTACTCGGCGGTCGAGGGAGCCTTTCGCACTTGTGGGTGCCCTGATGGTTCGAAGGTTCTTTTTGCTGTGAACCTTCTTCGTGGAGCTGCAAAGGATTGGTGGGAGCTGACGCTCAAGAAATACACGGAGGCACAGATCACTGCGCTGACCTGGGGGGACTTCCGGGCCTTGTCCGACGAGGAGTTTGCACCTCGCATCGAAAAGGAACGGATAGCATCAGAGTTTTTGAAGCTGACTCAGACGACGGAGTCGGTGAATGAGATTACTGCGCAGTTTCTGGAGAAGCTGCTGTTTGTACCGGGGTACGCGAACGACGAGTCGCTGAAGATGGCTCGTTACTTGGGAATGCTGAAGCCGGAACTCAAAAAGGCGGTGGCCACGGGGAGGTGTAAGACCCTCAGTGACATGCAGGAGGTAGCGAGGTCTCAGGAGCTAGTCTTGGAGGAACTGCAGCAAGGAAAGAGAAAGGCAGAAGACCAGTCGGGACCAGCAAAGAAGTTCAAGGGAGCTAGGACTGATACCAGGAGCGGGACCCCGAGCTGCCCAAAGTGTGGGCGTTACCACCGGGGTGAGTGCAGACCGCGGGAGTTATCGTGTTACAAGTGTGGCAAGACGGGCCACCTCAGCAAGGACTGCAAGGAGACTGCTAGGCTTTGCTTTCACTGCTATCAGCCGGGGCATATCAAGCCCGATTGCCCTCAGCTGAAGAAGACGCCAGCCCTGGCCCCTGCACCAGCGACGCTTAGGATCACCGACGGCACTACCCAGGGGAAGAGTGGAGCTACCACCCGTGGGCGAGCCTTTCAGATGACTGCCGAGGAAGCGCAGACGGCGCCTGACGTGATTACAGGTTTTCCTTATTATATTTTATGCGATTATTGTTAGTAGCATATTTTTTTGTGTTAGTGATAAGAATAGTGTATCTGCCGTTAAATGTGAATTTTAGGCATATTTCCTGTCAACTCGAAACCGGCTTTAGTACTTTTCGACACGGGGGCCACGTGGTCCTATGTGTCGCGTAGGTTCTGTAAGGACTTCCAGATCGAGCTCGGTAATCTGGATAGTCCTCAGGCAATCGACGTAGCGGCGAAGGAAGTGCAAGTGGTCGAGCATGTATACCGGGGGTGCAGCATTGATATCTTTGGAGTTCGTTTCAGCATCAATCTCATCCCCATTCCCATGAACGGAGTGGACGTAGTTGTCGGAATCGACTGGATGTTTCCATATCGGGCGACCACGGATGTTGCGGGGCAGTTTGTACGCATCCATAACCCAAGTGGGGGAGACTTGGTGGTGTACGGCAAGGGGAGAAGGGTATCTACATCCTTCTGTTCTATCGCGAAAGCTCGGAGATACATCCAGCAGGGGTGTACGGGGTTCTTAGTTTATGCTATGGCGGATCAGGCAAAGGAGAGGAAGCTGTCGGTAGCGGAGGTGCCAGTGGTCAGCGAGTTTCCAGACGTGTTTCCAGAGGATCTGCCTGGCCTTCCACCTGATAGGCAGATCGAGTTCGGCATCGACTTGGTACCAGGAGCAGCTCCGATTGCGCGAGCTCCTTACCGTCTGGCTCCGCCGGAGCTTCAGGAGTTATCGGAGCAGTTGCAGGAGCTCTCGGGGAAGGGGTTCATCCGCCCGAGCAACTCACCGTGGGGTGCACCGATTCTGTTTGTGAAGAAGAAAGACGGGAGTCACCGTATGTGCATCGACTACCGTGGACTCAACAAGGTGACCATCAAGAATAGGTATCCTCTACCTAGAATTGATGATCTGTTCGACCAGCTTCAGGGGGCTTCGTGGTTTTCTAAGATCGATCTTCGGTCAGGGTATCACCAGCTGAAGGTGAAGGAAGCGGATGTCCACAAGACCGCTTTCCGAACCCGTTACGGCCACTTCGAGTTTCTGGTAATGCCGTTCGGGCTTACCAATGCTCCAGCAGCTTTCATGGACCTCATGAACCGGGTGTGCCGCCCGATGCTTGATCGGTCCGTGATCGTTTTCATCGACGATATTCTAATCTACTCGAAGACGAAGGAGGAGCATGTGATGCATCTGCGGGAGGTGCTTGAGGTGTTGAGGAGGGAGCGTCTCTACGCCAAATTCTCGAAATGCGCTTTCTGGTTGGAGGAGGTTCAGTTCTTGGGCCATATCATTAACCGGGAGGGCATCAAGGTGGATCCAGCAAAAATCGAAGCAGTTATGAATTGGGAAATTCCGAAGGCACCTACCGAGATCCGGAGTTTCTTGGGTTTAGCCGGCTACTATCGACGGTTCATCCAGGATTTCTCCAAGATTGCGGTACCTTTGACGCGTTTGACAAAGAAGAGTGAGCCGTACGTTTGGGGTTCTGAGCAGCAGAAGGCTTTCGACACGTTGAGACAGAAGCTGTGTGAGGCTCCGGTTCTAACTTTACCGGAAGGGGTGGAAGACATGGCAGTTTATTGCGACGCATCTCGGCTGGGTCTGGGTTGTGTTCTGATGCAGAGGGGACGGGTGATAGCCTACGCTTCGAGGCAGCTGAAGCCTCACGAGGCTAATTACCCCACGCATGATCTTGAGCTTGCGGCGGTTGTTTTTGCTCTCAAGTTGTGGAGGCACTATCTGTATGGGGTGAAGTGCACCATTTTCTCGGATCATCGTAGCTTGAGGTACTTCTTGGAGCAGCCGAATCTGAATATGCGACAGCGGAGGTGGCTTGACGTAGTCAAGGACTACGATTGCGAGATTCTCTATCACCCAGGGAAGGCTAATGTGGTCGCTGACGCTTTGAGCAGGAAGACGGAGCACGCACCGCTTCGTATTTCACACCTGAAGATGGCGGTGACTACCTCCTTTGTGGACCTGGTACTGCGGGCACAAGAGGAGGCAAGTCGGGAGGAGAACCAGAACGGGGAGCGGATTCGGGGGCAGATGGCCGCGTTAGTCAGGGATAGTCGAGGGTTGCTGACAAGATACGGTAGAGTGTGGGTCCCTCGGGCGGGCACGGCGCGTCAGACCTTGCTTGAGGAAGCCCATAAGTCGAGATTCTCAATTCATCCTGGAGCTACTAAGATGTATCGGGATCTGCGGACAGGTTACTGGTGGCCGGGGATGAAGAGAGACGTGGCTCGGTACGTGGAGTCGTGTTTGACCTGTCTGAAGGTCAAAGCTGAGCATCAGAAGCCTCACGGCAAGATGCAGCCTCTTGAGATTCCCGAGTGGAAGTGGGAAAACCTAACTATGGATCTGATCACCAAGCTTCCGAAAACCCCTCGGAAGTTTGACGCGATTTGGGTCATAGTTGATCGTTTGACCAAGAGCGCTATCTTCCTTCCTATCCGGGAGAGTTCGACTGCAGAGCAGCTGGCGAAAATCTACGTAGATGAGGTGGTGTCGAGGCACGGGGTGCCAGTGTCTATTATCTCGGACCGGGACGTACGCTTTACTTCTCGGTTTTGGGAGAGGTTTCATTCGGAGTTGGGTACTAGGTTGCATTTTAGCACCGCGTACCATCCTCAGACAGACGGTCAGAGTGAGCGGACGATTCAGACCTTGGAGGACATGTTACGAGCTTGCGTTCTGGATTTCGGTGGCAGTTGGGATACGTATCTGCCTCTGGCGGAATTCTCGTATAACAACAGCTACCATTCGAGCATTGGGATGCCGCCGTTTGAAATGCTTTACGGGAGGAGATGCCGTACTCCTATCTGTTGGGGTGAGGTAGGACAACGTGTTCTTGGTAGCACCGAGGTTGTTCAGAGGACTACGGAGGATATTCAGAGGATCCGGGAGAGATTGCGGACGGCTCAGAGTCGACAGAAGAGCTATGCTGACCGTCGTAGGTCGGACTTGGAGTTCCAGGTGGGAGACCGGGTTCTACTCAAGGTTTCCCTTGGAAGGGCGTGATTCGGTTCCGAAAGAGAGGCAAGCTGAGGCCTCGTTACATCGGACCATTCACCGTTCTTGCACGTGTTGGAAAGGTAGCTTATCGCTTGGAGCTGCCTGCGGTACTAGGCCAGATCCACAGCACTTTTCACGTTTCGCAGTTGCGTAAGTGCCTCGCCGACGAGACGGCACACATTCCTTTAGACGATATTCAGGTGGACGAGAGCCTGAATTACGTCGAAGGCCGGTAGCGGTGTTAGACCGGAAGGTGAAGAGGTTGCGACGCAGGGAGATCGGAATCGTGAAGGTGCAGTGGCAGCATCGGAAGGGTTCCGAGTGGACCTGGGAGCCAGAGGCAGAGATGCGAGAGCACTACCCGGAGCTGTTCTCAGATTGATTTCGGGGACGAAATCCTTGTAAGTGGGGGAGAGTTGTCACACCCCGTTTCCCTATTTATTTATTTATTTTATTTAATTAATAATATTAGTTAGTTATTATTATGGTGTTAATCTCGATTAGGGTTAGGGTTTTTAGCGGGCCTTCTTGCAACCTAAGTAAGGGAAAAGGGGGGGGCCCGTTATTGTTGTTAAAAACCCTAAGAGTTGTAGCCTCCTTCCATTGCGTATCTTACGACCTAAGGGAACCGAGAGAGAGAGAGAGGACGGCGAGAGTGAGAGAGGTCGGCCGGGAGGAGATCGTAGGGATCGTATCGCACGGTCGGTAAGCCTCGTCTTGTTCGGTACGTAACTAGATGTAGGGTTAGAGTATTCGGAGGTGGTGATCCACCACCCATACGGCTGCCGTGGGCTTTGCTCGAGGACGGAGGTGGTGGCGGTGGCACGACCGTAGCCGCCGTGCCTCCTCGCGACTTGCGACGCCGGCTCACGGCTACAACCGTGGGCGGCGGAGGCCGTTGTTGTTGTGATTTGATCCGGCGCCGGTGGTGGCTAGCCACGCTAGCTGCCGCCGTGCAGCCTTGGTGGAGATGGAGCCGGTGGGTGGCGGTGGTCTTATGGCCGCTGCTGCCGCCGCGGTTTTCAGGTGGTGGCCGGTGGTGGTAATCACCACGGCTGCTGCCGCTCATCGTTTCGCCGGCCGGCGGTGGTGGTGGCGACACCGCTGCCGCTGTTGTTGTTATTATTATCGTCCGGCGGTGGCGGTGGCAATACCGTCGCTGCTGTGGTTTCGTTTTGGCCGGCGGCGGCGTGAAAGCCGGCGGCTGTGTTCCGGTGGTGGTGGTGGTGTAAACCGCCGCCGCTGCCACTAGTCGTGGGAGGGAGTCGGCCGACGGTGGTTGTGGCGATCCACGGTCACCACCGTGGCCACCGTGAGTTTTATGTGTGTGTTTGGTCGGGGCGGCGGTGGCGATTACGTCGCCGTCGCTGCTGCCGGAATGCACGGCTGCCGCCGTGGCTTCGTAGGCGGTGTGCGGTTGCGGTGGGCCACCGTCGTTGCCGCCACCTTTCCGTTTAACCAACGATGTTGGTAGTGTTCGTGGGTTTATTATTGTGTCGTGCTAGTTGATTTGTTTACGGGCGATGGTACCCTGATCGTTAGTTTTAGTAGTTGAAAATAATAATACGTAGGATTTTGTGCTTAACTTACAGAGGGGTTGCGTGGGTTACACTTGTGAGCGAGGCACTACTTGCGCGTACGTGGCATATAGAGGTGAGTGGGTTATCTGCAATAATTTATGATTTTATGTGGATATGCTTGATGTTGATATTACGTGGTGATAATTGGGTTGCGTGATGACCCGAAGGGCGGGAAACGCGGATGACCGGATTGCGGGATGGTCCGGTAAACGGGAAACCGTTAAGCTGATAATGTGGTTGACGTGTATGTGCATTTAATTGTAATTTATTGTATGTAACTTAACTCACTAAGCGGTTGAGCTTACCCCTCGTGTTTTAATATTTTTAGGTACGAGTTCGGGTGTCGATAAGGGCAAGGCTCCGGCT
This sequence comes from Centaurea solstitialis, assembly GCA_030169165.1. NCBI lineage: Eukaryota > Viridiplantae > Streptophyta > Magnoliopsida > Asterales > Asteraceae > Centaurea > Centaurea solstitialis. Next base: position 85,367,823 of record CM058043.1, read on the forward strand.
TGAGGGTTCCCGGCTGAAGGCGTTCCGATCCGACCGTTTAGTGTTATCATTGACTTTACTTAATTATGGGATTGACTTTATTTTGGAATATTGATATGGTTGACTTGGGTTTTTAGAATAATTACTATTTATTATTTTATGCAAGAGTTTTTATTTCAAAATTTTTATTTGAAAATTTAAATCGGGATTGGGTGTTACATACCAAACATTCATTTACGGGACCAATTCAGATAAACCAACTTGTGAGTACTGATATCCTCCTCCTTCTAAACGTAAATTCAGGGTCCTATCAGTTTTTTCTCTGTCCTAGCTTTTTTACTCTAAAGTAAAGTACTATAACTCAAACTAACTCAATCTCCACCCCAATATATAAAGAGAGAGGGGGGAACATAAAGAGAGATGAGGGAACCGAAGAGAGAGGTGTGGAGATCCGAAGGTGGTACCCGACAGGTAACCAAAGGGGAGTCGTACCGGTATTAATTATGACCCATCCGATGAAACCACTGCTAGCCCAACCTGCTCATCTGAAACCGATACAGGTTGCCTTAAAAGAAAATCTGATCGTTTAATTCGATTATGGTAATGGTATATAAATAAAATTTAGAAAAACAAATATGTGTATAAAATATAAATGTACATAAATTTAATGTTTGTATGCTATTTTGAAATGTAAAACAGATTGTTATAAATTATATACAATAACAATTATCAGAAAAGTTTTTACTGTTAATTGAATAGTACCACTCAACTTTTGAATAATTACAACTTTCCTTCTAAACTTATAATATTTATTTATTTTATACCTTTTAGTTTTTTATATTTCATTTTATGTTTTAGTCATCTATCGTATATTGATTTAAATATATTAAAAAAATACGTTTTAATTTTAACAAATTACGTCATTATAATCGTATCATCGATACCTTCGAAATGAGCCTAATATTGAATATTTTTTGATCTAATTATTTTATTATATACTATATATAGTACGATTATATATGTATTAAAAAATAATTGACGGGTTAAAAACGTTATTTTATCAAATGTTTATTATAATAATAATAAAATAATTAAATCGTCATCAATTAGAGTAACCTACATCCTTCTATCCATCGATTCATCATCTTTTTTTCTATCTGTTTTAATTTTAACAAATTACGTCATTATAATTGTATCATTGGTAATTTTGAAATGGGCTTAATATTGTATATTTTTTTATCTAATTATTTATACGATTATATATGTATTAAAAAATAATTGAGAGATTAAAACCTTCACTTAATCAAACTCATTAATCAATATTTTATTATAATAATCATTATCATCATCGATCAGAGTAAACTACATTCTTCTCTCCATTGATTCATCATCTTCTTTCTCTCTCTCCAAAACTCTTTCCTTCTCTCTAAACTTACTCTTCAATTGTTGAAGAAGCAAAAATCACACCATTATAATCCTTCATCTCCACGAATCCTCCCTATCAATACGTTCTAATTTTAACAAATTACATCATTATAATCGTATCGTCGATACCTTCAAAATGAGCCTAATATTGAATATTTTTTATTCAATTATGTTAAAAATTGAAAAGTAAAAAGTAAAAAATAAATTAACTTAATAATTATAAGGGTATAGAGTGTAATTTTAAAATACATTAAAATACGTTAAAAATACATATATAATCGTAATCTTGAGATTATAGAGAAAAAAAACTGCAAGAAATTTGAAATTCAAAAAATTATCAGCCATGAAGATGATCCATCTTGAAATGGTTGTCAATGGAACGAAACAAAATAAGAACAATTTGCATTAAAAAACAATTACGGTCTTAACCTTTCTCAAAATGCAACATGATACAAACTTTCCATACACACACATACATCATAATCCGCAGTAAGGCGCGGACATTCTCACCTCGTTTTTTATATTGATTTGAAATAACTATGTTTACGGATCTTTTAACGTGTAAATTATCATAAGGTTATTGACATTACTTTTTTTTTAAATAGTTTTAAAGAATTATATAGATAGTGTTTATTAAACTAGAAATTAACTTTTATACTAAGAGATCTACAAAAAATTGTATTCATGTTTACACCAACCATAAGTCAATAGGCATGTGGATTTTGCATAAAAACCCAATACATTGTATAAACTGAACAAGCCCAACCCATTTATGACATTGCTACTTATGGAGTAGGGTAGATATTCTAATGCGGAAAATGTTTATACTGTAGATTAAATTGATGAGATCACGACCGTTGATTATTAGGGTTTGACATATCATATATGTTTTGGCGTCGCAACTTTTTCCATTTAGAAATTCCGCCGCACTCCTCCTCACCTTTTTGGGTCTATAAATCTTAGATGAATCAGATCCTCAAACCACACTCAATCCTCAAAAACCATACACTAATCTTATCAACATAGATTATCACTGCAACCCCAACCCCAACCCCCTAATACATCTACATCGTCAAAGAAGGTACAATCTTCCTCATCATGGAGATAGATTTTGTGCATCGATCTCTTTTGAGATCTGAAAGCATACCCTCAATGTTCATGGTATTTCGTAAAAACGGGGCCTTGCTCACATTTTGTCCCAAAAGGTAAACTTGTGAAATACATTTAATTTTGATATTTTTCTATATATGCAGATACAAATTGATCTAAAATAGGATGCTATGCCTTAAATGATGGCAAAATTGAATTTTGTTTTCGCTAAGGTTTCCCCAATGAGTTGATTGATATTTCTAGTAATTCAACTGTAGAGCATACTACATTTTTTGGTTCTTCTGGTTTACAGAGACTACTAATCATCCTTAAATTTCAATGAGTGCAAAAAACAATAACTATAGTGACAAGGTTTTTGTTTGACATCAGATTGAAAGGCCGGGATATGTTGTGCTCTAGTCTACTTGAAGCAACCGATCCTTCACATCAGATGATGATGGTTTGCGATGCTTTGGTATACATCGACATGTGCAACATCGACTGGGCCGTTCTTCCTTCTTACATGGTTGGGACATGCGAGGAACCATTGGTCTTGATGCAGAGTATTACTGTCGGCGTTGTGATGCCTAGACTAATTGGATTCCACATGCCAAGAATCTTCTCGAGAGCCGTGAATCTATTCATTTTAATAGAAGGCTCTGCAGGACATGGATAGGGATGTATAAAATAAAATATTATAAACTTTGTTTTCCGTCCTTGGAAGTTTCTAAAACGAAAAAAGAAATATAAAAAAAGACTAAAATGTCTCCAAGGTTAACCGAGTTAACACATCGTTATTAGGTTGAAAGATCAATTTCCTATAAGGAAAACACAAACTGTAACGACTATTTCTATATTTATTGAAATGTAAGGACTATTGTTATAGCTTTATATGAACTCCAAGGACTAAAATTATAGCTTAAATTAAAAAGGAAACGTCATTGACCGCCCTATCCGTTCGTTAAGAAGCTGCTAGAAACAGCTTAACTCAAAAAGCCCCTTTTCCGATCTCCGATAACCCTCACTTAAGTTTTCCAGCAAGCCTCCGGCGAATATGGATGCCGCTAAGATAGAGCAATTAAAGCAATTTGTGGAAAAGTGCGAGTCCGATCCGTGTATTCTCAACGATCCTTCTCTAATCTTCTTCCGTAATTATATCGAAAGGCAAATACGTTTACTGAATTCGATTCAACTCTTCTTGTTATAAAACACTTATCAGATTTATAAAAAGTAAACAACTTTATTGATTTTTGTATTTGAATTTTAGCATTATTTTTTTTATTGATTAGAAAGAACTTTCAAGAAACTATCTTTCCTGATTTTCTTTTTATTTCATCTTCTACTAAAGAATTAATTGGCACAAGTATATTTTATGGAAGTTTCGTGAAGACCTTTGAAATGGAATATTGTATTTTTAAGTTTTGTCATAGAATGTAAATGTTTGATAGTAATCTTATTGTTTTGGCTATAAATTTTCAAGTGACGAGTTTATTTATATTTTTATTGACTTCTTACGAATTATTTATTCCGAAACAATGGGGATAGAGTCTAGGAAATGTGAAGAAAAGCTAAAGGGATGCTTAATAGTTGGTATTTTGACATATTCATGAGTTTGTTCACTTAGATGGAAAAAGATTTGGAACATTGTTACACTTTACATTACGTCATATGGTAACATTTTTTTCCTGAAGACTTCTTATGATAGTAATCAATTGAGACAATTGATGTGATGACTTACTGCTTGATGTAGGTCGTGTTTCTTCGAGTACAAGATTCTTTTATTTTGGATGTTTGGTTAATTACAATAAGTGAAACCCTCTTATTGGTTTATGTTCTTGTGAAACGAGAGCACTAATTTAAAACTTCAATGTCCTATGTGGATCGTGGCTAGAAACGAGACTATAATTAAACGTGGTCACTTTCAATAGCATATAATAAGATAGACAAGGGTGAATGGACGTTGCGTTCCCAATATCTAACTTAGGCATAGTAATTATTATTTTTATGAGTTTAACATTTAACTGACAACATATGGTGTTATTATATGTTGATATCTCATTGTTTTCATATTAAAGTTTGTTGTCATGTTAAATTGTTAATACTTTATCGTTTTTCACATTACAGTATGTCAATGTATGTTAAAATTGTATGGCAATGTATTAACGCTTCATGTTATTATATGTTGTGGTTGTAAGGTGTGGTAAGATATAGGGGTGTACCAAAAATCGTCACACGAAACCCGACCAACCCAGGCCGCTAACAACCCAATTAAACCAACCCACCGAATCGTCAACCTGCCAAGCCATGTATACATTATTGTAATAAAATTGTAATAATAGTCGAATTTGGGTTAGGAAAACTCAACTCAACCAAAACAGTCCACCCGCGACTAGTATATATTATTGTATTAAAATTATATATGTATATATACATATAAGATTTACAATCCAAAAAGTGTGTGTGTGTATTAGTCTGGTTTACAATGATGGAGAGATCTAACAACTTCCGCAAGGACCATGATTGGGAATTGTTTGATCGTTTTTCTCTGAGGAAGAGGCAAAATAGAATCAACTTGAATTCGGGACCACTATTATAAAGAAGATGAAAATCTTCTCATTATGAACTGAGTAGGGCTAGTGTTTTTATAAGAAATCTCTAGCCAACTTGTGAGCTACTTAAGATTGACTTGATCAAGTTTTATAACACACTCAACTCAATGTACTTGCGGGTCATTGGGATGAATGATGTGATTGATATTTGTGATGAACTCACAAAATATAGGTGGTCTATATGTGTTCATATATTTAACATTCTTAAATCTCTCTATCTCTCCAAAAGCTGGAAATGTCAAAATGTGACAAAAACAATGAAAATTGTAACAACATGAATGTAAAATTAAAGAGAATAGAACAATTGTTTTTTTTTTGTTCGGTATAACTTGTTTATCATCGAGTTTGATTATATTTGACCTATTTTCGATTAAATAAATGGGGATGGATAATCTTTTTGTTTCAATTGTATATTGTAATTTTTAATCTCGTCATTTTGATAAACCCATCTAATGATTGAGATCTGTTTTCATGAACATTAAGACCGTTTTCATTTAAACCTATTACAAGAAAACTCCAAAAAATAGATAACATGAAGCCCTCCATCAACTCTTTGATCTGCTTTTTATATGGTTCGGATTCGACTTTAACTACCCTTATAGTCATATAGTTAGCAGTTGATAAATTTAGGCCCCTAACTATTTACAATAACTGGATTAAAATTGATCGATGATTGATGCAAGGTTCCTCATTCTCTTGGTTTATGTCATCAAACCAACCCTTATGTGTGTGTGTGTGTGTGGAGGGGGGGGGGGATGGGGTAGGTGTTGGGAACCGTAGGCACTAACGGTGCGCAGCGGATAACAAAAACGATTCCCAAAACTGGACCCAACTTAAACCATACGGATACAATCATAGGGTGTTTTGAGGGTTACCTTAACACAAGAAAAATCCGGACAGCTGGTAGGGTTACACCGCTACTGACACTACGCGAGAGGGTTGCTAGACCACCGTGACTGATCGGAAAAAATCCGATCGATGTGTGTGAGAGAGAGAGAGCCGTCGGTTTTGGAGAGAGGGAGAGAGAGAGAGAGTAATTTTTCTGTAGGAAAATAATCAACTGATCATCAAGCCTTTAACCCTTTATTATAGGTTAAAATAAGGCAGTGTTTTAACCTGATTACAATTCCTCTTATAATTATCTCTCAATAATTTCCTTAATTAATTAATCAATTAATTAATTTACTGATTAATTAAAACTAGTAAATAATTATTAACTAATAATTATTTATTTCTCTCTTCTCATTTATCTCTTACACACAAATTCTCAATTAGGTGTGCAGCGGTGTGACCTACTAGTGTCTTATAACATTGGACACGGTAACCCTGTTACTGTCTTGCACACAATCCTAACAGACTCCCACTTGTGCTAGACATGTAACTATGTTGTTACCATTAGCCTAAGGAGGTCCCTAGCCAGACACTTAGGTTAACCAGGTTATAAGATCTCTTATATCCAGAGATACAATTCATGCTTGAATTTGTACACAGGTTCATTCCTTTTGCACACGATATTTCTAAAGTGATTTTGAGACATGGAGTGGAGGATTCATTTCTTAAAATCAAGTATTTCTTGACTCTGATTTCGATTGCCTGCAGTAACGGATATTACTAAATAACACCTGTTATTCTATCCGAGCGTGGCCACGCGTTTTTCTGCCAATCTTAATCGTCAAGGGGCCCGGAAATATCTCTCTTTTGAAAGAGGTGCAAATCCCTTCTTGACTACTTGCATTTGGATCCACGGCTTCCGCTGCATCTAGTCACGTCCCGTATAGCCGCCCTGTTACGGTGCAGCGTTAGGACGTGCTAAGAGTACAGCAGTCCTCATGTTCCCAAACCAAGTATCTCAGGTCTAAGAACAACCTATCAAGTCAATGCTTATGACTGAGGCTCCATGAAGCAGACTTGATTACTGGTCACTTCCAATACCCAAACACTCTGATGAGTATTTATAAATACTTGGTCACATCACTTGTGCTTTTATTCTCTACTTCGAATAAATCATCAAGTATTTATAATAGCGTTAAACTCCCTATTGAAATTCCAGTTTCAACAAGTGGCTACAGAAATTTAAATTTCATACAAAACTTTGTGAAATCATGGATACGTTAAATATGCGAAAAATAGTTAATTTAGAACAATCATGAATTAAAACCTCCATTCATTTTATCACACTGAAAAATTTACATGATTGAATTGTTCAAAATTAAACTATAGTAATAATTAATAAACTAAAAACTAGCTATTGGCTTCCAGGTACTGCATCCCAATGGAATTTGCATGTGCCTCATGCTTCACCCTTGCTAGTGGCTTTGTCAGCGGATCTGCGACATTTTCTTCTGTTGGAATCTTGCATATTTTCACATCCCCTCTTCCAATGATCTCTCGGATAAGGTGATATTTTCTGAGCACGTGTCTTGACTTGTAATGCTCTCTAGGTTCCTTTGCTTGCGCCACGGCTCTTGAGTTATCACAGAATATATCAATCGGTCTAGAGACACTGGCAACCACTATGAGATCCGACAGAAAATTCCTTAGCCAGACAGCTTCCTTTGCCGCATCAGATGCTGCAATGTACTCTGCTTCTGTAGTTGAATCTGCAATTGTGTCCTGCTTTGAACTCTTCCACGAGATCGCCCCTCCGTTTAGAGTAAAAATGTACCCCGACTGTGATCTGAAATCATCTCTGTCGGTCTGGAAACTAGCATCAGAATATCCTGTGACGCTGATTTCATCCTCAGATCCTCCAAAGACCAAGAACATGTCTTTCGTTCTTCTCAGATACTTGAGAATGTTCTTGACAGCCACCCAGTGAGATTCTCCTGGATTCTGTTGATATCTGCTCGTAACACTTACTGAGTAAGCAACATCGGGCCTGGTACATAACATGGCATACATAATCGATCCAATTGCTGAAGCATATGGAATCGATTTCATTCTGTCCTGATCTTGTCTAGAAACAGGACATTGTGATTTACTTAACACTATGCCATGTTGCATCGGGATAAATCCTCTCTTGGATTCATCCATCCTGAATCTCTTCAGGATTTTATCAATGTATGTACTTTGGCTAAGTCCGATAAGCCGCTTAGATCTTGTTGGTCCCAAAGAGGTGACCTTCAAGCAAGGATAGTGTTTGGGATTATAGAAGGGGGGGGGGGTTGAATATAATCACACAAGTTTTCACTTTTAAATTCTTGTTGTATTAACAATATGAATTTACAGATTGTTGCGGAAATAGAAAAGACAATTAGTCTAAACTAAACAATCTAAGTTCTTTCACTATGCACTAAAGTGAGAAGATTTAAGAAAAGAAAGAAGATAGAGGGAATAAAGAAAGAAAGGATTAGGGTATTTTAAGGATGAAGAAGAAGTATGGAGAACATCTCTTCAAGTCCTATTTATACCCAATGCATTAAATGCATGTAGACTCACTTTTGTGTACGTGTCACAATGTAAGTGGTCCTTTGTACTATTTACTATAAACAAATACTCTTTGCATGGTGTGCAAAAGAGGAAGTGTGTAAACAGTTGCCTTGAGGTCTGATAAGTACAGAGGGAACAGTAAAGTGACTGTCCTTATGTACTTTTGTGTCAGTAAAGGCGGATAATCCTTTTGTGCATTAGACTAAGACATTACACTAATCCTTCAGGATCAGGATACTGATCAGTGACTAGAGTCCTGAATCTGGTGCTGTTCAGGGTCACTTGTATCCTGATGAATCTTCAGGATGTCATACGATATTGAGCAGCCTGCTATCACCGAGTTCCGTCTTCAGATCACGAGCATGCTGTTCCTGTCATCAGCTAATTCTTCGACGTCGCTGATGGTTCTTTTGAGTATGACTTGAATGTCTTCAGGAGGTCTTCACTTCAGTGGATAGGATCAGTAGACTGCAGAACAGACTCGTTCGTCTCCTGATCCTGATCCTGATTACTATAAAAATAAGTTACAGCATAAGTAACATGGAATAACACTGAACAGACTCAGTGATGATTCCTTAAGCTATAACAGAAGTAAAAACCTATTCACTAAGTAAAGATTCAGGATCATTATTATTTCATCAGGTCTTAGGAGAGCTGGATCAACAGATCTGTTTCGGTAGATCTTTATGCCAAGTATATAAGCGGCTTCTCCAAGGTCTTTCATCTGGAAACATTTGCTTAACCAACTCTTTACACTCTGTAAAGTTGGAACATCGTTTCCTATGAGTAGAATATCATCTACGTACAAGACCAAGAATGTTACTATGCTCCCACTGAACTTAGTGTAGACACACGGCTCGAACTCACTTTTGGCGAAACCAAATTCTTTGATTCGCTCATCAAAGTGTAAGTTCCAGCTTCGAGATGCTTGCTTTAATCCGTAAATGGATTTTAGCAGTTTACACACCTTATTAGGATTCTTAGGATCTTCAAACCCCTCTGGTTGTTCCATATAGACGTCTTCTGTTAACTTTCCATTCAGAAAGGCTGTCTTGACGTCCATTTGCCAGATCTCGTAGTTAAAGTACGTTGAAATGGCCATAAGAATCCTAATTGACTTTAGCATGGCCACTGGTGAAAAGGTTTCATCATAGTCGATACCATGAGTTTGCGTGAACCCTTTTGCGACCAGTCTGGCCTTGAAAGTGTGTACATTCCCATCCATGTCGGTTTTCTTCTTGAAAACCCATTTGCGTCCAACAGCTCTACAATGTTGTGGCAAATCAGTCAACTCCCAAACTTGGTTGTCGTACATGGATTGCATCTCTGCCTTCATGGCTTCCTGCCATTGTTCAGACTCATTGCCTGACACAGCTTCTCCATAGGATGTTGGTTCATTCAAGTCTCCACTATCCTGAGAAACTAGAAACCCAAGATACCTATCTGGTTCTTGTCTTACCCTACTGGATCTGCGAAGGTCCTGTGTTTACACTTCCTCAATCGGTTCTGATTGAGGTTCAACATTCTCATGTTGAATTTCTGGCTCAACAATTGGTGTAGTGTTTTCTTCGTCTACTACCTGTAGATCTACATCTTCTCCGGGGTTCCCGGAATTGAGAAACTTTTCTTCCAGAAATTTTCCATTTCGAGCAACAAAAACTTTGTTCTCTTCTGGGTTGTAGAAGTAATATCCCACGGTGGTTTTGGGATATCCTACGAAGAAACACTTGTCGGATTTGGGCTTGAGTTTTTCTGAGGTGGGTCGTTTGACGTAAACCTCACAACCCCAAATTCTTAGAAAAGATATGTTGGGTTTCTTACCCTTCCATAATTCATATGGAGTCTTTTCCACCGACTTTGTTGGCGCTCTGTTCAGTATGTGTGCTGCTGTTTCGAGCGCATGTCCCCAGAATGACATTGGCAGCGTAGAGTAACACATCATCGTTCGTACCATATCAAGTAAAGTACGATTTCTCCTTTCTGATACACCATTCATTTGAGGTGTATACGGAGGTGTGAGTTGGGATACAATCCCACACTCCATCAGATGATTGTCAAACTCGTCACTAAGATATTCGCCTCCGCGATCCGACCGTAAAAACTTGATCTTTCTGCCAAGTTGATTCTGTACTTCATTCTGAAATTCCCTGAATCTTTCAAAGCTTTCAGATTTATGTCTCATAAGATAGACATAACCATACCTACTGAAATCGTCAGTAAAGGTAATGAAGTACCGGTATCCTCCTCTTGCCACATGACTAAATGGTCCACACACATCTGTGTGAATTATTTCTAACAAGTCAGTAGCCCTTTCATTTTCTTTGTTGAAAGGTTGCTTTGTCATTTTGCCAGATAAACAAGACTCGCAATTATCAAAAGGTTTGTAATCGAAAGTTCCAAGAAAACCTCCTTTTAGGAGTAGTTCAACGCGTTTCTTGTTTATGTGGCCTAAACGACAATGCCAGAGGTAAGTTTGATCCTCAATGTCTTTGGATCGTTTACTTATATGATAGATTTCACTACTGTTGTCTTGTAGATTTCACAAGTGTAGCTTTAAAATAGAAGATATTATTTTTAAAGACAGAAATCATTTTATAATCGTATTTGTAATAAAAACCTTGGTCTACCAACAAATCAAAAGACAAAACATTCTTAATCATATTTGGAATATAATAACAATTATCTAGTTCCAAAACTAGACCCGAGGGTAAACTAAGACTATAAGATCCTACAGCTTCAGCAATCAGCGGAGTGCCTTCGCCAACTCATAGGTTCGAACGGTCCTTCCTCAAAGTCTTTCTTCTAGTGAATCCCTGTAAATGATTACAAATGTGGTTACCACTGCCTGTATCAATTACCCATGATTCATAAGAAGTGATTAAGCAATCTATCATAAAGATACCTGGAGCATCGGGTAAACCGATCTCTATCTGGTCGATATTCATCGAGTGCTCGCAAATATCCTCACTGCCGCATTCTGGGCAACTCAGATCTCCCAGCTCATCAATCACATCAGTATCCATGAGATCTGCAGGTTCCGGTACTGGCTCTAGACTGGCCAGAATATCTTCATGAACTTTATCCATGTCATTCTTTGGTTCCTTCATATAGGCACTAGCTGTGTCTTGAATCTCTTTCGTGAGTGAAAACCACATCAGATACACTAACTCTTCCTGAGTCATCTTGTATCCCAAACGCGATAAACATTTAAAGAGCCTTCTCATTTCAATAAGATGGTCTTTAACTGACTGATCCTTTTTCAACTTCAGTGAAAAATCTCTTGCATGATCAGAAGTTTACCTGTGTGCTTATAGAGACCTAACTGGTTCTCCATATCTTTCACAACCTGGTGACATGATTTAACTCTTAAATCTCCTGTGAACTCGGGTGATGTCGAGAAAATCAGAATGGACATTACATCCGATTCATCTGCCAAGTACTGAGTAAAATCCCTCTCGGGAGAATTACTCTCTGGTCGTGAAACAGGTTTTCCAGAACATACAGCTTACCCTGTGCACGCAAGACATTGTCAAGGTGCATTTTCCAAACTGGAAAATTTTGGCCTGTAAGCTTCCATTTACAGTTGATGAGTCTTAGGGATTCCTCAGGGGTATAAAACGGAATTACAGATTTCGACATCTACAAATTAAGAACAAATTCCAATTTTAGTTTATAATTATAAAATTCTAATAAATTATTACCCTTAAAATAAATTTATTAGACTAGAATCCATATTTCACATGTGTCGGGAAGCATGTGATCATGTCAAACCGACTCATGCGATTTATGGTAGGTAAAACTATACCAATCGCATTTTAATTCGAAAATACGATTTCTAGATCGTTAGGACATCGAATATATAATCCGTGCATATTTAGTCCCTCTAGTGCATTTTGGCCTGGTACCACCCGGTGAATAAATAATTACCAAAATAGACTGCACCACCGGGGACCTGAACAAACCCTGGCCGGTACCACCCGGAGATAATTCGCAGAGTTTTATCACCCTCCAGTTTCGGTTTGAACACGGGCGTTCATAGTGTGTGCACTTACAACGCCCTATGTACCTTACACTAGAGGTGCCCCTAAAGTGGGTTGCACTTACTAATCTATGATTTTAACAAGGGTTATAAATGTCAGTTTTCAAAAACTTGGATCCAAACACAAACTGTATTTGCATCCAACATTTATTTTCAAAAAGCGTTTATATTTAAAAATTACGTAACTAAAACAACCACACAATTTATACAACTGTTAAATATAAACAACCACGCATTAAAACATGTCATAGTCAAAAACCCTTAACTATTGTCGTTTCGTGAGCCAACACAAAACGACGGTCTTTATTCCTAAGGGACAAATCTTCTCGGCGCTCCCACTGGCTCCAAGCTCCATGGCTGTCTCCTTGGCTCCGTCTTCGGGTCTCGATTTTATTTAAAATTACATTACAAAAACCTGGTTGTAAATGGCACGCAGGTCTCCCGTAACCAATAATAAAAACATACGGAAAATAACATCACAACCACTGGTCAAAAGGGTTTGACTACGACAACTAAAACAAAATTTAACTAAATTTTATTTCAACTAAAATAACTAAATTAATCTAATAATTAAATTAGTTAGAACTAGGGTTTTATCTCTTAAAACTTGTCTCGCAAGAAACAACAACCATTCGTTATTCGCGGCGCGAAACCCTAGTTTGCGGCGCGAAACCAGTGACTTTGATAATGACGCCGTTATCTGGTGAGGAAAATTAACATCACCGTCGCTTAGCCGGTGGTTGCAGTTTCAATTGCCGCCGACTCCCACCACTGATCCGCCTGACGGTCGTCGATCGGTGGTGTGGAGTCTCCGGTGACAGCAGCGGTATGAGTACCGCCACCATTGCCGTCCGGTGATAAAGAAACAAACAACCACCGCCACCGCTTGTGATCGCGGTGCGGCGGTCATCCAAACACCGTCGCCGCTGTGCGGCTTCGACGCAAAACACCACACGCCACCATCATCATTGACGATGGTAGCCGTGGCCACCACCGCCGATCGGTGGTTTACTTCAAAGACGTTGACGACGGCAGCGACTTTAGCCACCACTACCGTCGTTTTTCCGATTGCGAACGATGCCGCCACCACGAATGGTGGTGCGGCGTTTAACCGTGGCCAATCGCCACCACACGGCTGTTGTGTGGTGGTGTTCGTATACGACAGCCGCCGCCACCACAGTGTTGTGATGCGGTCGGCAGCCATCGCCACCACCACTCGCTGTGGTGGGGTTGGCTTTTGGTGCGGTAGCCGGCGGCCACCACTGCTGTGGTACGGTCGTCGGTGGTTTGGTAGTTCGGCTTCGATCACCTCCCGTGGCGAGGCCGTAAGGCAGCCCGGTGGTGCGATCGATCACCACCCGTGGCAAGGCCGTAAGGCAGCCGGTGGTTCGATCGATCACTACCCGCGATCGGTCACCGCCACCACTAACGGTGGCGCGGTGTTCACGGCCGCGACCACGACCTGTGGTGCGGCGTTGTGGTTGCGATGCGAGGACAGTTGCCGGCCACCACCAACTGTGGTGTTGCCGGTGGTTTTCTACGGTGGCCTGGTGGTTCGGTTGGCTAACTGCCGCCGTTCCACCACCAATTAGGTTTATACGAAAAATCCAATTTTTTTACAATTATATAGGCATACAAAAACGAATCTTTAATAAACCTAATTTAACAGATAAACCTGATCTGTAGGTTTAAGAAGTGGCTCTGATACCACTGTTGGGAACCGTAGGCACTAACAGTGCGCAGCGGATAACAAAAACGATTCCCAAAACTGGACCCAACTTAAACCATACGGATACAATCATAGGGTGTTTTGAGGGTTACCTTAACACAAGAAAAATCCGGACAGCTGGTAGGGGTTACACCGCTACTGACACCACGCGAGAGGGTTGCTAGACCACCGTGACTGATCGGAAAAAATCCGATCGATGTGTGTGAGAGAGAGAGCCGTCGGTTTTGGAGAGAGGGAGAGAGAGAGAGAGTAATTTTTCTGTAGGAAAATAATCAACTGATCATCAAGCCTTTAACCCTTTATTTATAGGTTAAAATAAGGCAGTGTTTTAACCTGATTACAATTCCTCTTATAATTATCTCTCAATAATTTTCTTAATTAATTAATCAATTAATTAATTTACTGATTAATTAAAACTAGTAAATAATTATTAACTAATAATTATTTATTTCTCTCTTCTCATTTATCTCTTACACACAAATTCTCAATTAGGTGTGCAGCGGTGTGAACTACTAGTGTCTTATAACATTGGACACGGTAACCCTGTTACTGTCTTGCACACAATCCTAACAGTAGGTTTAGGTGATAAGTTGGAGTTAATGTCAAAAGCGTGAAAACAGCTATCAATCGTTGGATGAGAAATGGATGCACACCAGGATGAGATGATGCATCGAGATAAGAAACATTTAATCAATCTTGTTTGAAGCCACAATTCATGAGAGGACATTTGGTTAAAATGATAAACAATTTAGATATATTTCTTACATTTCTCACGTTAACCTCGACTTTTCGCATGATCCTTCACTTATATATATACACATACTATATAAAAGATAATGAGAGAACCTTAGAAAAGGAACCGTATAACCACTCCAAACCTTTGATGATCCACCATGTATCCTTTCCCAGTTCTTCAAACTAAATATCCAAGAAATATGAGATGAGTTCTGGTAAGAAGTTGACTTAGGGGTTGTTTGTTTTTAAAAACATACCTCTTAAAACCTCTTAAGTCTGAAAATTGAGAGTTTTTTCAAAGTTACAATTATTTGTTTTATTTTTAAGAAAAATGTCTAAAAACTTTTTGCCGCCCTCTTAAAATTTTAAGAAATGCACCATCCACCTCTTATATATTTTTTTTATGTAAAATCAGACTTCACATTTCAGACTTCTTGAAAAACACGACACCTTAACATGAGAAACGTGAAAATTATTAATCAACTATCGAATACACATTAGGATAAGATACACAAACATGTACCAAATCAATCCCCATACCAAAAGCAATTCATAAGTAGGTTTAAGATAAAAAAATATCAAGATTCAGATACATTTCACTTGCAATTATTCATCAAAAATACTAAAACCGGTTTGAAACCAATTATTATATATAAAAAAACAATCACTCTATTGTCTTTAATTATCACTATATTTTGATGTATCTTTCATCTAATATTGTTACATGGTTCTCTTCACTCCTTATTTTGAGACTCTCATCCAATGTCAACTATACATCTATATCTAATATCTAGACATATATAAAGATCAAATAATTGAAACAAAAAGCAATTGCAATCATATTTCACTTTTCTTTTTTCCACCTTCAACTTGAATTCCATTCCAAAATCTTTGACAACATAATAATGTTAGAAATAAAGATTACAAAGTTTTTGTTTGTATGAATCTAAGCATCCACCCCCAAACTTCATTTTGCTCTCATACATACATACATATTTTCTATATATCTATATATCTACACATACCCCCACCCAATCTCTTGCTTCATGCAAACAATCTTCCCTCCTTCAATTCACTTCAACCATCGATCTTTTCCAACATAATTCAATCCACTTTTTCTTCAATTTCAATCCGAAAGACGGACCAAAATGGTGTATTGATTTGTGTTTCGAGATGGATTATTGATTGTGAAGTTGGGGGTTTCGTAACTTCGTATCGTGATTTTGGTTTACTAGGGTTAAAGTGATCGTTGCGGGTTTTCAATTTGAGATCTGGATGATAGATTTCGAATTCAGAGGTTGATAAAAAAAAAGAGATTGATTGATTGGATTCAGAAAATAATAATAGGAATATGGATATGGATTATAATGGGGATGTAGGGTTTCTTGACCCTGAATTGTTACAACTGAGTGAAGTGTCTCCTTTGGCTATTAAGTCAAATCCTTATGTTGCAGAGAAGCTGTTTGAGCAATGGCTTTCGCTTCCCGAAAGCACTCTTTTGGTAAAACTATCACTCATCATCTCTCTTATATTGTGCAAAATTGTTTCTATGAGATAAATTCTGAATTTGATGAGTTTTGATTTTTTCATCACTTCAGTTTATGTTTATGTAACAAATTTGTGGTGTTTGGCATGGTTTGAATGATAAAGAGGAAAAGTAAGCATCACATTAATGACATACTAGTAGAGCATTTGGAAACCATGATTTTAGGTGAACTAGGAAAGGATTATATGCATTAAATGTAGGCTGAGCTTTGTAGAGACACAAATATATACGAAATAGGAGGTTGAAGACTTGAAGCGAAGACAATAGCGTCATAAATAGTCATACTTGAATTATATGAACTTAGGAAGTCTAATAGGTAGTAGATACTAATTTATGTTGTTTTTTAATTTGGAGTTGTCGCTTACCAATCATAGTGCTAAAATCATTTGTCTTGTTAAGGGTGGAATCCTTAGGATCTCACTGCGATTCATTACACGCGAAGTCACTTGACAATAGCTGAGGATCCATGATTGTTTAGACAAGAGTCCCTTTCAATTAGCATTAACTCTTAATTAACAATGGAAGAATCATAATATAAGAAATTCATTTGCACTCTCAACATTGAGTGCTTTTACTGTTCAATCTTCTGCACACTGTGAATCTTTTTGTAATATGGATGGCAAGAAACTGTAGTATGGTAGAGGTATCTTATGTAGGTATCATGGGTTGAACGTAGGACTGCTTATGGCTGATACATACAAGACGGTATTTTTCTAGCCATCTGGCTATAGTAGTGCACTATATAATGAAGTTTGGATCTCCATAATGGAAATGTGATCTCACATTTGTGCCACACTACAGGAGTTTCCAACATCATAGATTATTCCCATCTTTATGTTTTAAGGTTATATTAGTACGAGAAGATGTTTCTCCTCTCATCAACACTTTTCTTTGTAATTGAAATCTCATGAACCAAGACACTAGCATCTCATGGGCTTACTATTCACGGCCTTGAAACCCTTTAATGCAAACTTGTTTATCAGAATTGTCACTTGGGTTAGTTGGTTTGTGAAGAAACATATAGCTCCTTCAAGGGGGTGTTATATTTCTAGCTACACTACCGGTTTCTTTTTCTAGCACATCTTTTGCTTTGCACTCAACTCCTGTAAACTTCTCCCATTCTTGGTTTTTGGCAAAAATTTATATCCCAAGCATTCGGTGTTTTGATCCACTGCTATGTCGACTATATTTTATTTGTTACTATAATTTGTAATCACAATTCTTTAAGGTTCTCCATCCCTACTAGTACTCTATTATTTCTTTTTCTTTTCATACATGCAACATGATATCCATATGTAATGACTTATGAGGTTAAGCTTACTCCTGGCATGAAGTATGAACCCATAGTCTTCCAAAATCCGGCTGTTGACTCATCTATTATGAGTAAGGGGCCGTTTACCAAATTCTTACTGGGTAAGCGTTTACCAACAAGAGATTCACATTCATTATCTTATTGTGTAATATCATTGGCCTTGAAAATGGATTGTTGGTAAGCATTTTAAACCGGATAAGCACTTACCTGTAAGAGTCGTTTTAGACACTTACTGGTTAAGAGTCTCGGTCATTAACCACAAGGCTGTGGTGTACTGGTTAAGGCTTGTGGGAGAAGTGGCTAGTTAACCCTTCTACCCCAGGTTCAAATCCAGGCGCTTCCAGATTGTGGCCACTAGGGATTAACTCAGGGCAGCATGCTTTAGCTGCCGGTGAACCGTGCCGGGATTAGTCGGGCCAAAGCCTCAGATACCCTTTCAAAAAAAAAAAAAGAGTCTCGGTCATTGGCTCCCTGCCTTGTCTCTTACCGGGTAAGATTTTGGGTCCTAGCCATGCTCAATCAATAAGATAAATGATATTGATAAGCGCTTACCCCGGTAAGCTATTAGTAAATGGCCCCTAAGTCTTCACACGGAAAGTTGAATTTCAACAATTGTTATGCTGCCTTTTTAGTTTCTTTGAAACATGATAAGCTATCCAATTTCACATGTTACCATGATGCCCAAGATGTATTTCTCCTTTGCTCTTGGCTCATATTCATACTTTAAGCATCCATACACTCTTTTTTCTTTCTCCCTGTTCTGCATGTGTTTCCCATCTGAGAGTATGTATCGACCATGGCAGTTGTCTGTCACTTCTTGCATGTAAAGATGCCGGACTTTGGATAAAACATCCTGCCTTGTCTCTTACCGGGTAAGATTTTGGGTCCTAGCCATGTTCAATCAATAAAATAAATGATATAAGCGCTTACCCGGCCCCTTTTTCAAATCATGTTTCTACAGAAACACAAGGTACCTCTGCATGAAACAGAAAGAATATGATGAGTTTTACAGGTTATAGTTTCCATGTTTTTTTGCTTGATAAGGTGTCCGTAATATATGGTGATACGCTGAAGCCTGTGTTGATGTATGCTAGGAACAAGTGGTCAGCCCTTGTGAACTGTATCAGCTTACTTGCCTTCTCTTTGTTATTTTACGCTCTCTCTTGTTCTAACCATCAACAACTTGTTTGTAACTTCCTTCTTGAAATGCTTTCTATTTTGTATTGAGGTGGAAATTGCTCACTGTTTTCCAGAATGAACATCATAAAAAACATGAAGTAACTTTTTGATGAACATATTACATTGCCTCAGAACTTGCAAACAAGTAACATGCCATTTATAGTTTGTATTGCTGGAAAAAACACTTTTAGCACGTCAGAAGGCCCCCACATTAGAAAGGGTTGCTTATGTCCCAGCTAAATAGTGTAATCTGATCGTTGTTATGCTATACTAATTTTTATTTATTATAATTGCTTCTAGTAGTTTTAGTTTGTTCAACAATTGGGTGCAAATTATTCATGGTATTCTATCTGGATATAGGTGAAATCTTTGTTTAACAACGCTAAAGCGGGTGTTCCGTTGAATGTCTCCGGATCAGTTTCCAGCCCAAAGGCTTCTTCCAGCAATTCAGCACCTTCTATGTTTCCTGCTGGTAGCGCGCCTCCACTTTCGCCAAGAAGTTCATCTGGTTCTCCACGTATGCCAAAACAAAGGGCAGGCCCATCTGTTCTAGGTTCTCCTTTAAAAGTGCTGAGTGAGCCAGTGAAAGAGTTAATACCCCAGGTTTGCAGCAGAAACAGCCTAGTTGAAATAAGATTGTGTTTGTCTATGCTAAGAAGCACTTGACTTTTGGTTGTACCACTGCTCTGTTGCTTGTAGTATGAATAATGGTTTCTTTTATGCTTTAGTTTAACTGAAGCATGTGCAATGCTTGCAGTTTTACTTTCAGAATGGTCGTCCACCTCCCAATGAACTAAAAGAACGATGCTTGTTTAGAAGTAACCAATTTTTCTATGGTCATGCGGATGGACTACAATTGCATGGTGAGACGCCTCTCGGATTGTATTTATGTATTTTTAGACTATAAATGTTCACTCTGATTCTCCAGCTGAAATTTGTGGGATATTTGTAGCTTAACTGCACTAATTTTCAATTGAATGTGTAGAATTCAAGCCACTTACGAAGGAAATTTGCAAACTGCCATCGTTCTTCTCCACTGCCCTTTTTAAAAAGATAGACATTGACGGCACTGGCATTGTGACCAGGTACCCTTTTACCTAAGTTGTGTGTGGTTTATCTGAATTTCTGGAAAACACATCTTACTAGTTTGGGTATTCAATATCCATGGTGGTGAATTTGAAATCTAAGTTCTGTCGTGCTTTCATGCAGCAATATAAATGTACCACCTTTATTTCATCTAAAGTATCCTTCCTTCCCCTCCCCTTCAGTAGTCTATAATGGTCTCTTTCTGAACAAGTGTATATGCATAATCACATATATGTTTAGGTATGGTGTACGAGTTTCTGTGTAGATGCAAGTAAAAAAAATCAGGACCCACTACCCCTCTGATATCATCTCTTTTCCACTTATTTCTAAATCTTTTTTGCCTTGGAGTTAGTTGATTTCTACTTTCTGACCTTTGTGCTCCTGCCCTGTCTTCATTAGTTGTCTTTTATAATTGAGCCAAGACTCAAAATGGCTGCATGAAGAACAGAGAAATTTAGTGAAAATGGCAGAACTTCTATTTATATGTTGTCACTAGAACCCTAATATTAATATGTTGTCATTAGGTTTATACTTTGGTGGTAGCTCCCTATTTGTGGCACACTCTTTTTTGCTTAAAATGTAACCTGTAAACAGAGAACACAAAGCAATAAAAAAGTCCTCGACACAGTTTGGGTTTTATATGGTTATATAAGTTTCCAACTCTTTCAGACAGTTATATCGGCTTCAACATGAATATTTGATAGAGCATTACATGTGTTCTTGTAAAATTGGTTTAAATTAACAATTACAGAACTTTTTTTTGCATATTCTTATGTTCTTTTAGGAAGAACTTATTTTTTATGGCCATATGCTATATTCTATTTTCTTAAGTTCCGCTTACATGCCTGCAGGGAAGCGTTTGTTGATTATTGGGTCAATGGCAATATGTTAATAAAAGATACTGCAACCCAGATATATACCATATTGAAGCAGCCTGATTTGAGATATCTAACTCAGGTATTTCTTTCTTGGATCCATCAACATGCTAGTGGCTTATTTGGCTGTAAAAGATGTGACCGTTGCCACCAAACTGGCCGCAATATTAGGATAATTCCTTACGGAAGGAAAAATGATACAACATTTTCCCCATATCTCTATACTATCAAATCCAATTCAAACATGATCTTTTTTTTTGATGTAGAAAACATACATGTGAATTATACATATACTGATAGTGTCTTTGATTTCTACGTTTCTGTTTGAAACAAAAAAAGTCATATTAGATTTACCATTGAATATGATTTTGTTTTATGTCGGTATTCGACAGTAGCTTCCATCCTCTCTTTCACCTGATTGAATGCGTGCCAACTATGCAACAGGAGGACTTCAAACCCATACTTCGTGAACTATTGACAACTCATCCAGGTTTGGAGTTCCTACAGAGCACACCCGAATTTCAGGAGAGATATGGTATGTTCTGTATATTCATTGCTCTATCAATTTATTTATTGGCAAAAGGAGGAGGCTTATGGCATTTTCTAAATTGTTATTGTTTATTTGTTTGTTTTTAATTTGGGTGTGTTTGTGTTTTGACATATCAATCAGTTTTTTCTATCTACAAAAAAGTGTTGTACTTTTTGTGTAGTAAATGTAGGAATGGCCTTAAGATCCATATTAAGAGTGCCATTGAAGTTTTTACAAGATTTGAAAATTATTGTGTATATTTTTTAGGAGTACTTTAAGAAGGATTCTCTGTTAGTCTGTATAAATCCAAAAAATTAGTTATTCAGAATTTTTTAGGCATGAGATGCTTTAGTTCTTGTCAACTGGAGTGAAACTAAGATTTTTGAATGTTAAAGCTTTCTGGTTGTCATAAAAAAATATGGTTTCTGAACCTGAACTTGGAGCTTCTGGGGACAGGGCACTGTTATTTATTAGCGTGCTTATCTTTTTTTCTTGTTCTTCTCTTACCTTTTTCATTTTTTGGTGGATCTCTTTTCACCTTGTACATGCTTTTTACCAATTTTTTGAAAAAGCAGATTTTTTTTGGGGTTTATACCGGTATCGCTTTTTTAAGGCAACTGAAGCTGTTATACTCTTGTATTATGTCACCATGTCCAACGAGAATACTTTGATATAAGGAGACTTCGGTTTATGCCAGAATCAACCAACAAAAATGAGCTTGTGAAATACAGGCGACGATGGAGATCAGTGGTTATTATTCAATTTTTAGGATTTGGAGACAGTAACAGTGAAAGGTCATTGAAGTGATATCTAAACAAACATGTTTATAGAGTAATCTGCTATTGTAATGAGGTTGTATGTATATGAACTATTGGAGTGAAGATAGTGGGTCTTCCTAAATGAAGGGACTTCTCTAATGCTTATTTGCTGCAATCTTTGTGGTAACGGAGTGCCAGACCTAAGGAAATAATTGTAGGGGCCATCATGGTCAATATGATCCCCTCGTTTATAATATTTCATTGTTCATGTTGAATAGCTCATGCTTGTGATCAAACAATGGTGAAGTACTTAAGCTTCATTGTAAATACTAAATACCATAACCAATTCCCTATAGGTAATGGTGGTCTAGAATCACTCATCCATCCTCATGTATCAGCAACATGCTTTATTGTCTGACTCTTATTTGCAACTCCACATGGATTATAAGGAAGATTAGAAGAGTGAGTAATAAAGGATATACTTCAGTTGTGATCTCTGATCTGTCCTCGAAGTGAAGTAGCTTTCTTTACCCATTTAATTAGCTTTTCACTGTGTACAAGGCATTATATAGAGGCAAATGTTGAACAGCTTAAACAAGCTAGCAGCTGATGCTGCATGTGGACCGATAGTAAGGTTTTACATATTAAAATGGTTTAGTGGATCAATATTCTGTACTACCAGTTAGAAATTATTCTGAGAACCATGTGTTAGTATATCATATGGATGGTGAATCTGCTCTAGATGCCATCCTGTTGGTAAGACAAAGAAATGGACTCAGTGATATTGAATATATTAAGCGTTCCACTCTAGACAAAACTACTTTTTGCTAAATGGTTTCTCTCCAGCAAAGGTAAACATCCTTCAGTCTGATCAGAGAAACTGAGAGAAACATTGTCTGCAAGTCATCCCCTATGCTTTTCCAGATATCCTCTACTGTGTCATTCACTGAACATTGAGCATTTGGTTACCACCAAAGAGAGATCAGCACCCTTGGATGATGTAACTGTGTGATATGGTCCTGTGAGAATTTCTTTTTTTTTTATACCAAGTGGAAAGCAAGGAGATATTGTGTGAGGTTATCTAAAAACATCACCAAGTCTTTACAACGTTTTAGTGGAAAGTAAGCGGATAGTGTCATATAATAATTCTTTCTCCATATTTCTATTGTTCTACATCTACACAGCCTCAACTCTGTCGTAAAATAATAGTTGTGAATAAAATTAGTAGCAAAAAAGTAACAGTATGGTTTGTATCGATGCTATGTGGTTGTAGAAAGATTTGTTGTTATAAACTATATGTACCAAGTTGTGTTTTACTTGACACTGTGCCACTAAAATCTGCATTATCTAATTGCCAATCTGCTTGTTGATTAGCAATTCAAGTGCACACTAACATAAATTTCACTTCTTGATGGTTCTACCTTGAAGATTTCTCCTTCGAATCAGTTTATCCTAGTCATAATCATGAAAATCTCAAGGTATGCTTCATCATTTAACATTTACCTTTTGCCATGTTGGCAGCTGAAACGGTAATATACAGAATTTTTTACTACGTGAATAGAGCGGGTGATGCTCACCTTACCCTCAGGGAGCTGAAGCGTGGAAATTTAATTGCTGCAATGCAGCATGCAGATGAAGAAGAGGACATAAACAAAGTTTTAAGGTAATAGTCTATACAAGGTCTGTCATTAAATGATATTTTTATCCCAAATTATATGATACTTGAGCCCATAATTTGCTGATACACCAAATTTACTGTACAATCTTGTTTCTTTTTCTTACTAAAGTAGGCTTTAGCAACGTCACCTATCACAAATTTCATCTACAATAGTATATTCTGTAGATGGTTTCACTGTACTTATACTCTGAGAATGGGTACTATTGCTTTGACCAATGAAATATTTTTACAAGGTCCATTTACAAGTTCTTTTCGGAAATGATGATGATGCATAACAAAATTGTCAAGTATCATGAAATCCATTGTTTATGTGTGTGTGTGTGTTTATATCCTTAAGTTTGATGTCACATGGCATCTTTTACATATGGTTTTTAACTGCAATCAACATCGTTTTTCTTCGCAGATATTTCTCTTATGAGCACTTCTACGTAATTTATTGCAAGTTCTGGGAGCTGGATACAGATCATGATTTCTTGATTGATAAAGAGAACCTTATACGATATGGTAATCATGCATTGACATACAGAATTGTTGACAGAATATTTTCCCAGGTTTGTAACATCACTGTCTTTTGTTTCGGCAATGCCACCTGTGTAAAGAAAAAGTTCCTGTTTGTTCAACGTTTACTTGGTTGAATTTTATTCCGTTGTTTTCTATCGCTGTTTTTGACATTTCAATAATGTCTCAGGTACCAAGAAAGTTCACCAGTAATGTTGAAGGGAAAATGGGATATGAAGATTTTGTTTATTTCATTTTGTCCGAAGAGGATAAATCGTCAGAACCTAGTCTGGAATACTGGTATGCGTTTCCCTCAGTTCCTAAACCATGATTGATTAATGTTTGACTGTTTGTGAAATATCTAAAATGCCCCTTAATAATGACCATGAAGATAATACTTGTTGACTAAAATCAAAGTTGATGATATCTATCAATTACTGGTTGCAGTGGGAAAGAAAGTAAACCTAGGTTGAAAACTTACCAAAAAGGAAGTATAACATTTATTGAAACGGAAAGTGTGTTTTTGGACGCGCGCGCGTATTCTCGTTGTTTGGACTTGGAAATTCAATGGCTAGAGATGTGGTAATTGGTAGAACAACTAAAGATGGTAACTGAAACGAATGAACAGATACCTAATAACATCATAAATGATCAATGAAGAAGTACAGGACATACACATGGTGTAAAAAGTAAGCATTCTAGTTTTTCTTTGGAAGGGTATCCAAGGCTTTGCCCCGACTAATCCCAAGGTGCACCGACAGCTAAAGCATGCTGCCCTGAGTTAATTCCCAGTGGCCACAATCTGGAAGCACCTGGATTCGAACCGGTTGTAGAAGGGTTAACAAGCGACTTCCCCCACGGGCCTTAACCAGTACACCACAACCTTGTGGTTAGTAAGCATTCTAGTTAGGGAGACTGAAGATTTCTATGCAGTCAATACTTGTGTTTGAGGAAGACCAGGACTAAGAATCTAAGACAATCGGTTATCTCACAGTTCTTGCAAGACACATTCCGTTGTGAAAGTACGTTCTTGTTATTACTGGGAGAACATGACAAACAGAGAGGCCATCATTAATCATTCAGCTTGACAAGCAAAATAAGAGAGAACTTCCAAATTGAAAACAAACAGTAAAGTGGGAGGAAAATAGCAGCATGAATGGGTAAAGGTTATCTGCTCCTCCTGCCCTCCCAGAGAGAGACACCATTTGAAATTCCTACAGCTCTTTAGAAGACAATGTTTGCCTTTCACTTCTCATTTACCTTCGTTTTCTAATAAAAATCAGAGCATGGGGCAACTGCATGCTGGTTAATGGAGTCTATGACGATAAAATAGGTTGCAGAATTACACTGAGACATTGGTTGCTAACACATGACATCTGTAAAAACAAAACCCTGAATATAACTCCATTCTACCTCATGATAAATTTCTATAAGGCACCTATTGTTCTTAACTTGTTATTACTTATCTGCTAACGTATTAACCTCTTTCAAAATTTCTCATATCTTAAAAAACCAGAACTTAGTCTTATTCTACTTCATAGTAACTTGCAATGAAGAGCCTACCCTTCTTATTACAGCCCCTTTCTGAATTTCTCATTTTCGTTGAATTGCCTTTATCTTGGGACGATGAACCATGGGAAACCTATACAATGAACAAGAAGAATGTTCTATAACAACAATAACAATAATAGTCATTTAAAAATATTGCTATTTACATTATTGTTATTAGTTGTTTCTAACTGCTTGTGAATGTGGGGATCTTATCAAACCTTCTTGGTTTGTTTCAAAGTTGAAATTATGTGAGTAGCTTTCATCGTTGCTTCTTTCCCTTAATATCTCCCATTCTTTAACTTGATTTATTGATACGACTTATCAATATAATATACTCTTAATCAATGGAGAGTTCACCAGATAATAGATAGTTATATTAGTCAATCTAGATAGTAAAATAGGAAAGGAAAAGGCAGATGAGACCATTTGTGGACAGAACCATCTTATGTAACCGTTATAAAGAATATCCTTGAAATAGACAATCATTGTGTTTAAGCAGGGAAGGGGGAGAGAGACTGTAAATTCTACATCATCTGAAACTTGAAAATGGGTGGTCTAGACTCTAGAGAACTATGGCTGTTTGATATCCAGTTGAGGTGGTCTCTTAGAGGATGTGGGAATTGACTTTGGGGAAGATGACTATATGCTTCTAGAAAATTAGCATGTTCATTTTTAATATTATAAACTGTTCTTTTTGGCATAGCGATTTTCTGATCTGGTGCCATGCCATACATAATGGTGCAGTAAAGAAAAAACACGAAAATTCAACTTTTGCAACAACTTTGTTTATTTGCTGTTTCTATCTTCTATCCACGTGTTCTTGTATGCTCTTTGCTTCCTTTTGCTCTCTATAGATGTCTATCCTTTTTATTGGAAATCTCATGATCTTTCTTTGCTTAATTGCTTTCTTGCTTTGATAATATATTATGAGAGTGAAATGCATGATTTCTGTTAATGATACAGTTCTTTTTATTTGTTTTCATCCATTAAAATTTTAAAGTATCTGAATTAAGCAACATTCACCATGGCATGACATTTTTGGGGGTTGGCATCATGTGTGTGCTAACTACCATAGATGGTAATGGTTTCATAGGGAGTTAAATTGTTGGATCTACTAACTATTCCTGCAATTTATGTTTACATATATTATTTTGTGTCAGTGACAAGTCTGAATGGAGTTCCATTTCAGGTTCAAATGCATAGATTTGGATGGAAACGGGGTGATTACAAGGAATGAGATGCAATTCTTCTACGAGGAGCAGTTGCATCGGATGGAATGCATGGCCCAAGAGCCTGTTCTTTTCGAGGACATTTTGTGTCAAATCGTTGACATGATTGGGCCAAAGGTGGCGATTCCTGGCTATTATCAAAGCGATATGATATGCCTGCCTGCCATCGAAATGGGTATTGGATATTAATATGTTTTTTTTTACGTGTAGGACGAGGGCTATTTTACGCTACGTGACATGAAAGGAAGCAAACTTGCTGGCAGTGTTTTCAATATCCTTTTTAACCTCAACAAGTTCATGGCTTTCGAAACTCGTGACCCTTTTCTCATACGTCAGGTATGGAATCAGCAATCGTTTTGTCAGTGTGCAGAAGATGCAGTTTAATTAGTTCTAAAACCGACCTTTGTTGAGAAACATATGTATACAATTCTATGAACAGGAGCGTGAGAATCCAACATTGACAGAGTGGGACCGGTTTGCACATCGGGAGTATATTAGGCTCTCAATGGAGGAAGATGCTGAAGATGCCTCCAATGGTAGTGCAGATGTGTGGGATGAATCTCTCGAGGCTCCCTTCTGAGCTATAGTCATGAAGCTGCTCATTAAGGTATTTCTTTTATGCACAAATGATTTATGAAATTGCTTTTTCATCTTGCCCACGCTGTAGCAGACCTAAAATAAGCTTGCGAATAGAATACACTTCCACTTTCAAAAGTAAGTGTTACCTTCTAATTTTACACTTCATAACGAGATGGAGAAATTTATTACTCCTTATGTTATCAAGGGTAAAATTGTCATTTAGTCGACCAAAAGTGTAATTATTACTTTATTGCACATTTCTAAAACTATGCCTTTTTTCGTTGTGGACATTTATTTTGGGACGGAGCTTCTGTATCTAGTACTGGTAGCGTCATGGTATCATGTTTTTAAGGGTATTAGAAGCAAATTCAACATTTGTAGCAGTTCAAACACAAGTGGCGTCAAAATAGAGACATTGGTGGCATAACACGGGCCCTACTTTCAAGTCGGATATATTGGGTTTGTTTTTGTTTTAAATAGGGGATATTTAGAAACACTACCTTTATGTTTTTTGCTGGATTACCATATTTTAAACTTCCAAGTGGGATATAGGAGAAAAACCATTTCTCTGTTGGATTTACCATATTTCAACAGTTAACGCCTTGGCGGGCCCTACTTTCGAGTGAGATATAGGATGAGAACCGTTTCTTTGTTGGATTAACGTATCTTTCAGACCCCTTTGAAAGACACTGATGTTAGAATTTTCTTCACATTTCTTGAATGGCATGCAGGAGAAATTGAAGAATTCTTTAATTCAAGTTGTGGGCAAGTGAAGGCTGCAAAGTTTTTGGGAAGTGTGACCAAGTATGGTACATCTGCTGCTGGTGAGAACTTCAATTTTCCAGCCTAAAAAAGGTTCCAAGTTGCAGCTGCATGGAAGAAGCTACTCTCTCAGGTGCTTTAATTGAAAGCATATATATAATAGTGTTTTGGCAACTTGTGTTTTTTTTAGCATTTTCCCCTTTGTTTAGTTGCTCTATTTCACTTCTATCAATAGATATTTGTCTTTTTTTCTTTTTTTCTTTTTGTTACAATCTGTGCATCAATCATTTTCTGAATCTGGTTTAGTAAGATTTTAGTTCAAATTCTAATCTTTAATTTCTTCAGTTGTGATTTTTCTGGTGGACTGAACTAGTGTTTGTATTTAATATATGTTGTTGCACTTGAATCTTTGGTATCTAATATCTTGCCTACAAGTGTAGAGGTACCAAATAAATGACTACTTGAATTGGGATTTTGAGCATAAATATTCCACTCACCTGTAAAAAGTGGGTCTAACCCTTTGGCTCAGTTGGTAGAGCTCCGCTCTTGCAATTGGGTCGTGGGATTTGCTGTGTTTGTTTGATCCGATATGTAGAAAAAGTCATAGTGTAACATTTTAACGGTTGGAATAGACTCACACCTAATAAGTGTTGCTATATGCACTCTTATTTATGTCAGAATCCGGTTAAATTATATATTGAAAAATGTTTGAAAAGTAATTCTTAATGACGTACGAGGAGAAAATTAGTCGGTATGGATGTATTTTGTGTCACACAACTAATGAGAGACCAAAGGGCTTGTAAGTCCAGCGGTATCAAGATGTTTATAAGGTGTTCTTCTTGGCCTTTCGTCAGGGGTTCGAGTCCCATTGTGGGCAAATGTAGTTTAGCTGTTTAGGAGGTCAGGGGTTCGAGTCCCGTTGTGGGCAAATGTGTAGTTTAGGAGGTTAGAGGTTCGAGTCCTATTGTGGGCAAATGTGTAGTTTAGGAGTTGAGTAGATTTGATGTTAACAAAATTACAACAATAAGATAATCGTACTACGGAGATTTAGTCCTTTTTGAACTTGATTGTTTTGAATTTTTAAGCTAGTGTTTAATGGGAAGTACTTTGATGCTACTCCAATTATTGATTGCTTTTCAGAAAACGATCGTAACCTATAAACTGAAACAAATTTTAGAGTAAGTTACACTTTTGGTCCCTATGATTGGTAGGTATACATTATCAACTATTGTTTCACTTTTGATCCTTATAATTAACTCTATTAAAAAGTTGATTAACGGCATTTTGATTTTTTCATCATTTCTTTGGTTTTTCAATTAAAATAAAACCGAAACAGAATTTATTTTGTCTTGTCATATTTATATTCAGATGAAAGCATATATTTATATTCTTCAGATGAAAGCATGTCTTTTTATTTTGAGTATTAGGATTTTTTTATCAAAAAAAAAAAAAAGTTAATTAGGATTTTATTTATTACAGTTATAGTTAAAAATATTTATTTCTAATCGTTGTATTTGAGATGATTCTGAAAAGACGATTATTTTCAAAATGATTATTTATTGGTTTTCGGTATTTATACCGGATCGTTATTTATATATAGGGCTGTAAATGAACTGAACGAACACGAACGGAGGCTTGTTCATGTTCGCTCGTTTAACTTAACCGAACAAACAAACGAACACGAACGGTAAACGAACAAATTTTTTTGTGTTCGTGTTCGTTCGTTTAGGAATTTGGTGTGTTCGTGTTCGTTCATGTTCGTTCGTTTAACATGGTAAACGAACATAAACGAACCAACGTAAATGAACGAATGTAAAAGTTAAACGAACATAAACGAACAAGCCTAAACAAACATAAAATTTGGTGTTCATGGTCGTTCTTTTAAAAATTTTGTTTGGTTGTGTTCGTTTAAATGTTTACCAAATAGTCAAACTATCAAACATACTTAACTCCTATTTTTCGTAGAGGCTCAAGCCGCTAGGCTCATACCCCAGGATTTCACCAAATGGCTCACATATATAAAGCACGCATAGGATAGATTAAATTAACAATTTTTAAACTTTTTATAAGTATTTTTCTCAAAAATCAAATCATTATTATCGTTATCAATCATTATATAATATTTGTTATTAATTAATTTTTTTTACACGGCAATAAACTCACATACGCACCTGCGGTATCCGGGCATCCAATTGTGCAGCACCGACTAATCTGCGGCGACCCGGCCCAGTCCACATAGACTGGACCCGCCCAGGCACGATTAAGCCCGACCTATGGCTAAGCCCACATGCCTATAAACTGGCATGCCTGTTACCTTGACCCGAACCGACCCGAAGGCCGGCCCCAAGTCTGGGTATCGCCGAAGTGCTACTCCCATGGTTTGAACCTGAGACCAATGGATACCATCCAGTAGCCCCAAGCCTTTTGCCACTTGAGCTACACCTCTTTGATTGTTATTAGTTAATTAATTGTTAATTTTCTAAATACTTGTTTGTCAACTTAATATATCTATCATTGGTAAATAAAATTTATTAAACGAGCGTAAACGAACATAGACGAATAAATGAACGAACGTTCACGAACGTAAATGAACGAACGAGACCCTTGTTCATGTTCGTTCGTTTAACTAAACGAACGAGAAAACTTGTTCATGTTCGTTCGTTTAATAAATAAACGAACATAAACGAACTTCGCGCCGAACGGATCACGAACCATTCGCCGAACATTCGGTTCGTTTACGGCCCTATTTATACATACACACATAATCCTGCTTTGCTCACTGAAAACCCGTCCTACGTTGTCAACCTTCCCCCAATTTCTAGAAAATGTCGACGAACCCAACTTTTCCCCTTTCTTGGCGATGATACTCTCTCATCATACCATCTTTATTTGCACCACCAAATCTCTCTACAACTCCTCTGACGGACTTAGGTTCAAAATAATATTCACATCTCTTTCTTGATCAAGGACCTCGATGAACTCTAGATTTGAAACCCTATCCCTTTTTTTTTCTATCCCCCAACTTAGATGTACATTTCACTCTGTTAGTATCAGGGACGAAAATACATTTCCTAATTGCTAAATTGAAATAGGCGAATTCTAAAGACCAAATTATAAATTTTTCTAGAACCATATAGACCAAATCTATAATTTAATAACGTTGTGTTCTCGAAACCTTTTTAACGAAGGAAACGGAAGAAAAGTGAGAGAAATGAGAGAAAAGTTAAAAAATTCGTGTTCTCGAAAAAAAATTAGGATGGAAAGGAAATGAAATGGAAGGAAAGAGAGAAAAGTAAAAAAAAGGAGTCGTGTTCTCGAACTTTTTTTACGAAGGAAAGGAAAGGATTAGGAAGAAAATAAGGATGAGTTTCCTTCCAAAACTTTCCTCTCACATTTGGACGGAAAGCTGAGGAAAGAAAATCATCTCCTTTCTTTTCCTTTCCTTTTTTTCCTATTACTTCCATTTTCGAGAGTACAAATAAAAAAATTATATTCTTTTTCTTTCTTTTCTTTTCCTCTCTTTTCCTTTCCTTTTCATCATTTTTTTAAGAATACAACATTTGGGGTGTTTAAAATTGCTTATTTGAAGATCCATCATTTTTTTAAGAATACATTGATTAGGGGTGTTTAAAATTGCTTATTTGAAGATATTTATGACTTATTTTATCTTGAATAAAAAGATTATTTTGAATGTTTAGACAGAAGTTTTTAGAAAAATACTTGCAACTTTTTTTAGAAAAAAGCTAGGGGGCGTTTGGTTCATTTCAGGGAATGAGAATGAAAATGAAAATGGGAATGCAGGAGAATGGGAATAGGAATGAGCATTGCATTGATGCTGTTTGGTTAACCCATTATAATCAATGAAAAATTGCTTCATATTGAAAAAATATATTTTTCCAACTTGAAAATACAAAAGATATTTCATTTAACATCCATAAATGGAACAATGGGTGGAAAAAAGAACCAAGTAAAAATAAAAATTTCATTCCCCCCAATTTGGTCAGGAATGGAAATTAATGGATCTGCAGGAATGACTCCATTATATAATATCAAACCAAACAGCAGTTTTTATTATCATTCCCATTCCTGACTGCTCAATACCCCCAATCAAACGCGCCCTAAGTTATTTTTTGAAAACTATTCTAATTTAACTTAAAAAAAAGTCAGTTTTCAAAATAGATAAGTTGTTTTAGATAAGAAATAGGAAGAAGTTATTATATCATTCTTCCATTAAAACAAGTCTTTATTGCCAAGCTGTGTCAGTAGCAACACCACAGGAGGGAGAGAGGGGTAGACTGTAGGTAGTAGGTTGAGAGGGTAAAATAAGCACAACAAAAAGTTAAAAAAAAATAAAGATAAAAGATAAAGAAAGAAAGAAAGAAAGATGGATAGATAGATACCCACTCTTCAATTCTCAACCAAAATCTTCTGCAAAACAACATTAAATAAAAAAAGAGAAAAAGAAAGAAAAAAAGCCTCAGTTTTGATTTGAGTTTTTTTGTTTACATTTATACATTCCAACATCTATCTGTAAACAAAGGACACATAAATAAGAGATCTGAAGTTGCCTCTGAAGAACAACAATAAGATGATCCATACAGACACCTTTTGAAAGCCATTCAAGAACACCCATCAAGATTTCTTGGATCCATTTCACTCCTACAGGTATTTCACTTGTTTTTCTTTCTCTAAAACTTTAAATTTCTTGAAAAAGTTGTAATCTTTAGCAAAAAAGAGGTTGACCCAATATGGGTTTTCAATTTTCTTCCACTTTATTTCGAATTCTAGATTCAAAATTAGGGTAGTTTCTTGATTAAAGAATAGGCAACTTAAAAACAGCAAGATGGATCTGTGTTCTTGGTTGAAAAATTCTAACTATTGTTAATGGTGAAATCTGTTATTTATCTTGTGTTTCAGATTGGGGAAGATAGTTTGAACTATTATCTTGAACAAGATTTGTAGATTATAGAAGCTTCTGGAAACATTTGGTTGGTATTCAAGAAAAATGGGTGAATCTTTAACTTAATAATTAGGTTTCTAAGAACACAAAGATTGAAAAAAAATGGAAGATTGGTCCAAATATGCCCATAGTCCTGCTCATTTAGCAGTTGTAAGAGGTGACCATTTTGCCCTCAAGAACCTTATTGCCGCTCTCCCGCGGTTGGCGAAAGCCGGAGATGTTACCACCGAGGCTGAATCGGTAGCCGCAGAGCTGGACGCCGATGCTGTCTCGGCCGTGATTGACCGCCGTGACGTCCCGTGGCGCGAGACCCCTCTCCATCTCGCGGTTCGGCTCAAGGACCCGGTCTCGGCCGACGTTTTGATGGCGGCCGGTGCTGATTGGAGCCTCCAAAACGAGCACGGGTGGAGCGCCCTCCAAGAGGCCGTTTGCAATAGGGAAGAGAGCATCGCGATGATCATCGCTCGGCATTATCAGCCGCTCGCGTGGGCCAAATGGTGCCGACGGCTCCCTCGGCTCGTGTCGTCCGCTGCCCGTATTCGTGATTTCTACATGGAGATAACATTCCATTTCGAGAGCTCGGTGATCCCGTTTATCGGACGGATCGCTCCGTCCGACACTTACCGGATTTGGAAACGCGGGTCGAATCTACGGGCGGATATGACGCTCGCGGGGTTCGACGGGTTCCGGATTCAGCGTTCCGATCAGACGTTTATGTTTCTCGGAGACGGGTATTCGTCAGACGATGGTAAAGTCTCGTTACCTCCGGGCTCTTTGATCGTTCTTTCTCATAAAGAGAAAGAAATCACCAACGCTTTAGAGGGGGCCGGGGCCCAGCCCTCGGAAGCCGAGGTCGCCCACGAGGTCGCGTTAATGTCGCAAACGAACATGTACCGGCCTGGGATCGACGTGACCCAGGCTGAGCTCGTTCCGCACCTGAATTGGAGGCGGCAGGAGCGGACGGAGGTCGTGGGACCCTGGAAAAGCAAGGTCTACGACATGCTCCACGTGATGGTGAGCGTGAAATCGAGGCGGGTCCCGGGTGCGATGACCGACGAGGAGCTCTTTTCCACGAACGACGAACGGGTGGTCGGGCAAGGAGCCGGCGAGAACGACGAGTACGACGACGTGTTGACGCCCGAAGAAAAGGCGCAGTTGGATTCAGCACTTCGGATGGGGAATTCAGACGGGATTTGCGATGAAGAAGAACGCCATGAAAACGGTAACGTGGGTTCGTCTGCAAGTTCCGAATCCAATGGTCTAAATAAAGATAAAAAGGGTTGGTTCGGTTGGAACAAGAAAGGTTCGAAAACGGGTGGCGATGATCCCGAGGATTCAAAGATTCTAAAAAAGTTCTCGAAACTGAATGATAGTCAAAAGTCTGGATCGGATACACACGGGGATGACAACGGGGAGTCTAAAAAGGGGAAAGATAAGAGCGGAAAGAAGAAGAAGAAAAAGGGGTCGTCTGCAACGGAGGCTAAGCACGAGAGTGAATACAAAAAAGGGTTACGGCCCGTTTTGTGGTTGACGCCGGATTTCCCGTTGAAAACGGAGGAGCTTTTGCCGTTACTCGACATTCTAGCGAACAAGGTGAAGGCTATAAGGAGATTAAGGGAGCTTCTAACCACCAAACTACCTCACGGCATGTTTCCGGTTAAGGTACTATTCGTGTTTCGCTTCTCTTGCTTTATTACTTTGTGTAAGTTTATAATGTGGATATAAGATTCTTTTAGTTGTGTTTTTAGTGTAACATTTACTTTAATCTTTATTATATTTGTTTACATAGAAACAACCGCTCTACTCTTTGGGGTAGATGTCAGGTCTGACTACATCTTGAACTTCCCAAACCTCACCTTAGGTAGGACTCACTGGGTTCGTTTGATTTAGTAGAATATTTATTTTATACATGCATAACCTTGTGCTTCAAGTAGTTTTTTTTGTTTAGAAAATTGCAAAAAAAAAAAAAACTAAAAAAAAACTGAGGAACACTCTGGTAACCGCGGTATGCACATGTGTATACAAGTAATTTGTAACATGTACGCATGCATAAAAACCAAAAAAACAACTTAATTATTTTTATGCACATGTGCATACCGTCTAGATGAATAGTTTACTTGGGTCTTTCTCAATTTTTCAAATTTTTAGGGTTTTCCCCTGAGACTCCCTCTACATGTGTGTGTGTGTGTGTGTGTATTTATCATATCCCCTAGACCAGATATCTTTCTTGTTGGTCAACCAAGGGGTTGTTTGGTTGGTTACCATTAAGTTTAAGTCCTGTATCGATTAATTTGTCGGTATAGATTGAGAAGGTTTTTGTTTGGAAGGTTCTTTCTTAGATGGAATGAGCATGGCTTTAAGTAGGAGGGGCAGATTTGGATTTTTTTTGGCTTTCTGCATAAAGCTCCCCTAGAAACGTACTGAATAAGACACTTCCTATAGGAGTAAGCTACTACGAAACAGACTGGTATAACTCATGGGATAAGCTGTAAGTCCTATCACACTCATTAAGCTTCTAAGTTCTAACAAACAGGCCCCTAGCCTCCTATATCTGTGGTCCCATTACGATTATAGAAGCAGGTACAAGAAAACATGATACCAGTATATGATTTTTCTTCTTTTTACATGAACTTAAATCGTTAATATCATTGAGTAATAGTATAAAATATATATGTTTGTGTATATAGAGGACGTTTCATTTACAAACCATCCAGTTCTAACAAACCATAGAAACCAATATTTGGCCGTCCATCTAGTCTAATAAATATATGATTCACCGTTTTGTTTCCTAATCTAAAGTCATGATCATGATTAATGAACCTTATCAGCTTCCATATATAGCTTAAAAATAATTAGTGAATCATGATAATTCTCCATAAATATCTCAATTGTTTCCTTATATAAGCATTGATTATGGTTTGTATTTGAAACCTAAGAAGGGATTTCGTTTAATTAGTGTTGATCTAATGGTTCAGATTAAGTCCCAAAATAACCCGTGATCTACCATCGCAGATCGCAATTCCAATCGTGCCAACAATTAGAGTTCTTGTAACATTTACAAAATTCGAAGAGCTACAATCTTCATCAGAGGAATTCTCAACCCCGCTCTCGAGCCCGGCTCATTTCCAAGATGCCAAATCCAAAGAACCCGAAGGGTCCAGTTCATGGATCTCGTGGATGAAAGGAAGCAACGGAGGTCAATCAAACGACCCCGAAGCAGGCAGCTTTAGAGATGAAGCCGATCCATTCAGCATACCGTCTGACTACACATGGGTGGATGCCAATGAGAAGAAACGTCGCATGAAGGCCAAGAAGGCCAAGATCAAGAAACACAAGAAGCAATCGTCGGCCGCTAGAAATCCTGAAAACGGGGGGCGCAGAGTAGGCGAAGAGTTGGAATAAAAACAATTGGGAAGATGGATCATGATGTTTGATTTTTAGGGTTTTAGGGTTAATTGAAATTGAGTAAGGAGATATGCATAATGTTCATGTTGTTGTTGTTGTTTATTCCAATTGGTGTAAGTTGTAATTTTAAATTTAAAGTTTGAAATGTGATGGTGAAGATTTAATTGGGTTTTGGGGGTAGAAGAAATCTGCTTTCCATGCTTGGTTAATTCTCTTATGAAAACATGGTGTATCAATATTAAATTTTTTTAATCATATTATAATGTTCTTTTAATTGTATTTTCTTTCACACACTTGAAAACACACACATTTAGAATACAGCCCCATTACTAGTTACTGGTTGAGGATTATTTAATGTACCCATGAAAGTTGAAGTGGTCACATTTATTCATGGAAAGCATTGGAATATAAAGAAAAGTAATTTTATGTATTTAATATTAAGAACATAAATATAAATGCAAACAACTTTTGAATTTTGAGTACAAAGTGGAGAAGTCAGTAAATGCGGATGCCAGTGGTCAATATGCATTATGGTTGGCAATGCTCAAAGACTCTTTCAATGCTCTTTCTATTTTATCATTTGAGTGGATGAGCTCGACATCAGATCATGTGAGCAGTGCTATTTTTTGTAAGAAGTACTTTTAAATCGTGGCTTGAAAGGGTTATTTGATGCATCTCATCCTAATGTTTATCAGTTTTTCATCTAACGGTTGATAACCACTTCTCACTAAATTTGACACTTTTTATCGGAACCCAACCTCTATATGATATGTAAGTACAAAAGTGTCATATGTAACATCTTCATTTTATAACTTTTTTATCTCCAAAATAAGTGTAAACTAGAACTTATTTGAATGAAAAACTTTAAAACAATAAATACGTAACATGTGTTACTTAGTTATTATAAAAAGTTCAAGATTTAAATAGGAAGTGCCATTGGAGATATAACAATCACTGCTAACCGGTCTCTATATGTTGACTTGACATTGCCATTCACCGATCTTGGCCTTGGAGATATCCCGAAACGCGGATGCTTGCTTGTGGATCTTTATGAAGCCCCTTAGTTTAGAGCTTTTGGTTGTGTCTACTTGCTTTTTTATATTACCAGGCTTTGTGATTTGGATTCTTGATACCTATTTATACAGATACCCCGAAGATTTCCACTCGCTAAGACATAGAGTCCACTAAGCATATCTTGCACGAATGAAGAATTTCAACGTTCACCAGGACAGCAAATCGGAACAACATTCTGGTTTGCCTTTTCAACCCTTGTTTATGCTCATAGTAAGCTCTTACATCTTTGTTTGTCTTGTTCATAGTTAAAACAACCAAGCACTTTAATCAAATATCATGTATTCGCTTCTGAAACCTCCATTTTGGTACTTGGATGTTAAATCATAACTCTAGACAAAAATTTGGTGACCATGGTTATGTAACTTGTCTAATGATGTGGCCATACTAGTTTTATTAACTATTGTAACTGCAGGGGAGAAGCTGTAGAGTAATTTGTCAAGATTTGTAACGAGTGTGTGGATGTTTGTAGTGCTTGTGCTGACTTCAAGCTACATTGCAACATTGAGTTCCCTATTTTGAACAAATGCAATTAGCATCAAAGGCGAATTCAATCGGATACCAATATGGTTCCCCTACGCATGGATCCATAGTTGGGGAACTTGAATTTTAAAGACGTCAAATTGACGCCATATATTTACATGAAAGGAACTAGCCGATGATTTGTCACATGGGAGTAAGAAGGCTGGTGATGATTACATAAAGCAATTCCTTATGGACTATCCATGTAGTTACTATATGACTTGTTCGCAACTATCAATAATGGTTTTGGCTTTGTGAGTTTGCCATACTTGACTTAAATATGTTAGTTGACAAATCATAAATTAACTCTACTTCTTCTTCCTAGTTATTGTAAGTTATAATTCGCACACATTCCCACGAGGTTCACCCTTGGCCCCTGAGATCTCTAGACAGATTGCCAGGCTACAACAAGATGGGACTTTAAAGGTGTGAGAGAGGATAAGTGGTTTAATAACCAACAGTCAGGTCTACACTGGGAAGGCACTAAGGAGCTGGTGGGGTGTATATCGGATGCCTTAAGCTTCAATAGGGCCAACTTCAACAACCTTGGACGGTTGAGAATCCTAGCTTTTAGCCGTCTTTGATTTCTTGTTCTTCTTTGAGGAAGAACCAAATGGGGTTTTAACCTAGAAAGCCTCTTCCTAGATTTACAAGGTTTTGGGGTGGAATGAGAGACTAACTTTATCTTTCTCTTGGGCAAAGATGTTGCCTTCTTAGAGCCTACTGTGAGAACTCGCCCCAAACAGGATTGGGAGAAGTAGCAAACGAAACCATACTTAAGGGGAGTGGAAGATCCGTAGGCAAGGATTCTCTCTTTAGAGCTTGTAAGCCGATTTAAAAGACTTTTAGATCATAATAATTGTCCACATCGGCTAGCATATTAGTTCCAAGTTTGTAAGCTATTAACTCAGAAATAAATCTGACAGAAAGGGATGTTATGATTCTTGGGAAAATCCATCTTCAACAAATACCCAGCAAAATCAATCTTTTTTTGAAAGACAAGTACATAAGCAAGCGATGGGTGTTTACTGAAATAGATGAAATCATTGTCTTCTGATGTTTGCAAGATTAGTCATCTTGTTCTTGTACCAGTTATACTATCAACTAGCTAGATTATGGCATGTTTTTTGGTTAGTGTACTGAAAGTTTGCTAATCTTGAACTTATTATAAAAAAATGTAATTAACATGTCATACTCGGTCATTTCGATTTAACCAAATTAGAAAACACTAACCGAAAACCAAACTGAAAAAGAGGCTTTATTCAATTAACGAAACCGTTTTAGCCCCAAAAACCAAATAACCCAAAACCATTCAAGCCATTGCATTTGGTTCGGATAGTTCATTCGATATCGGTTATTTTTGACACTCATACAGTCACCCACTTGTTTGGGTTGTGTAACTTGTTAATGTCCAATCATTAATGCAACTACGTACACAAGA
Organism: Centaurea solstitialis; assembly: GCA_030169165.1. Taxonomy (NCBI): domain Eukaryota; kingdom Viridiplantae; phylum Streptophyta; class Magnoliopsida; order Asterales; family Asteraceae; genus Centaurea; species Centaurea solstitialis. The sequence goes on from CM058043.1 coordinate 85,407,838, forward strand.
TCCATACAAAACATTCTTCAACATATATCAAACAAAAAGGATGCAAGTAAAAGATGTCATTTTTCAAATGAAAGATTGAGTGCCATTACACAAAACTGAAGGGAAAACTTGAACATAAACTACAAGAGACAAGTGCATGAGATAAAACATACATAACTATATTTTTCTAGTATCTCCCTCGGCCCCTACTGAACCCACCGCCACGACCACCACCACCACCACGAAAGCCACCACCTCTACCACCACCTCTTGGAGCACCTCTACCACGGAAAGAACCACCTCTACCGCCTCCTCTTCCACCACCACGTCCACCTCCTCTTCCACCAGTGCTTGCTCCCCTGTAACATCAGAGTTTTTAGAATACCAAAAATAAATACATACCCACATAATGCAAGAATCTTGATGATCAATTGCAAGACCAAAACTCTTTTAACATTCTAAATGTGACAATATGTGGAACTCCATTACATTAGTCTACGAAAGAGCCCTTCAGAAGATAAATGAGGTTCCAACATATGAAGTGTAACCAATGTGGGACTTTAACATACCCCCTCCAATGGAAGCTAGATGGGCACAGGCTTGTCCCAAAAGTGACGAGAGGGGGCTAAACCAGTTTACATTGCCCCAAAGGGTCATGTCACTATAGTGGTAGACTTTGGCTCTGATACCATGTAACGATACATGGAACATATAGACATATGGTATGCACGGGTTTATGAGAGAATCCAAACAGCAAATTCTTATGCTAGGTCAAGAATCTTTGACAAATCAAATAATTGCACATTTGCAATAAAAACTAACGGCTCCAATGATTATAAATCCAGGATACAACTTATGGGGTACTTGTTCGTTGCAATAATGGGAATGAGTTTCATTTCCCCCAATTTGTCGATGAATGCTTTATTTGCCAGTACCTCAAAATGACTAATGAAGCATTCCATCGCATCAAAGCAGAAACCCCTAATGATTTACCATTTCCAAAACAAATACCCCCAACCAGGCACCCCCTTAGTAAATGCAAGTTTATATATATACAATATGTTAAATGAACATACTTTGGCTGTGGAAGAAATCTAGCGAGCGGTAATAGCTTCATCGGATCGATGTAGAACTTATCACCAGCCGCATATGAAGTCGCTACAATACCTTCCATCATTTTAACGGAGAAGAACTACAAATTTTCACACAAACAGAAACCAAGTCAGTTAAAACCTAATTCACAAAATTAACAACTTTAGCCTAAAAACATTATAGATGGTGAAGTCTCACTCACAGATTCATTAATTGGACCAAAGATTTCATCAACTTTGCCAATCTGAGTCTTGTTTTCAAGGTAAATAGGAGCATTAAAATAAGGTATCTTCTCATTAGTTAGCTTTGTCACTGCATCTCCCTCACAAGCATGAACAAACGCCGCTACCTCTGCAAAATTAGCAATACATCCAGATTTTAAACAATCTACAAATAATACAACAAAATCAACTGGTCTCTAAAAGCATAAAGTTGGATTATTTGAAAATGAAACAGCCTCAATGCGACCAATAAGGTTCCAAATAAAAACGTATTTGAGATTAAATTTGTAATTAGGGTTCTTGTGTAGCTTTGAAAGAGAGAGATAGAAGATGTTTACAAACCTACAACTTGGTCAGGGGGGCCTTCGTTAAACCGGTCACCACCAAAACGGCCGCCGCCGCCGCCGCCTCGTCCGCCACGGCCACCGCCGAATCGACCTCCACCGTCCCTGCCACCTCTGAATCCGCCGCCGCCACGGCCCCGACTACTGAATCCGCCGCCTCTCGGAGGTCGCATTTTTTCACTTTGCGGTGGTTGGCAAAAAGATAACTAGGGTTTTGTAAGGGTTTAGAGTATTTTGCTCACTTTCAACTTTTGCCTCTTTTATTAAACCATTTATCTTTCACTATCCTCCGAACAATTTTGTAAGAGTGAAATGACGTTTTTAGTCCTTGAAGTTTGTTGATATTTACTGTTTTAGTACTTGTACTTAGGGGTGTAAACGAATCGAGCTTTTATCGAGTAACTCGGGCTCGAGCTCGAGCTCGGCTCGTTCGAGTCGAACTTTATCGAATTCGAATTCGAGCTCAAGCCCAAAAAACAAGCTCGAAGATTTAACGAGTCGAGCTCGAGCTTTCAAGAGTTCGACTGGAGTTCTTATCGAGCATTTCGAGCCTTGTATAACATATATATATATATATAGAGGAAAGTTCAAATGTGAACCACTTTTTGGTTGTGAACGTGAGGACAACCGAGAGCGCGACACGTGGCGACATTGAGTGTGGTCCCCTCCTTTAATTCAATGCCCTCCCATGAATCGCGCCTAGTCACCCGCCATGGATCTGACGTAGCGCCTAGTCATCCGCCACATGTCGCGCTCTCGGTTGTCCTCACGTTCACAACCAAAAAGTGGTTCACATTTGAACCCACCCCTATATATATATATATATTATGTATATATAGGTGCATCTATCAAAATACCCGTATCTTTCGAGCTTTTTGAGTCGAGCTCGAGTTATAACCTAAATAACCAATTTTTATGTAATTTCGAGCTTTTCGAGCCGAACTCGAGCTATAATGTATCCTTCACGAGTCGAGCTCGAGCTTGAAGTATGAAAGCTCATCGAGCTATCGAGTCGAACTCGAGTTTAACATAAAGTCTCGAGCCGAGCTCGAGCCCTGTCGAGCTCGAGCTCGGCTCGACTCGTTTACACCCCTACTTGTACTGTTTATTTTTCATTTTATAGTTTGTTGAAAACTTCTATTTTCGTCCCTATGGTTTTGAAACTGCGATCATCGCATTAATTTACAATTGATTAACAAACCATAGGAAGAAATACATAGTTTACTCTTTTTGAAATAACAACTTTTATTTGGTTTTTGCCTTTTTTTGCTTTATGGTTTACAACCAAAGTTCTGAATATTGTGAGGTGTTGCATGATGACAAGACCTGACCTGATACCTCAAGCAGAGTCACGAGGTTCTTCAAGGCGTGACTTACAACAAAAACATATATCAATAGCAAATAATTGAGCTTAAAATAATCGTCTGTTGAATTGTTAAATCACAGAAACAATCAAATAGATAGATATAGAAATAGCCAATAGCATTGGACCTTGGTAATAGATAAATTTTTCTTGGAGAAACTATCAAATAGTAGCATATAATAAATGGTCAATTTTTTTATTAATTTATCTTTCTAATGTAATTAGTTAATATGTTTTTGGGTTGTCATCATCTATCAACTTCTTTTTGCATCTAAATACATGTTGCAATCATTTGGGTCTCCATATAACTTATTGTTTTTTGTCCATATGAGTTACAAGTTGCCGCTATTTTTTCCATTGTATGTAATCGTAAAAAATTGACTAACAAATAAAAAGAAAAGGTGATTGTAAACCCTAGTAAAGGATTTGTAATTTCAAAGTTATAAAAAGAAATCTATTTTAAACACACCACAAAAATGAAAATCGTGGTTTACTATTTTTAATTTTTAGTTTGGTTGCAATTTCTTTTAAATCGTATTTTGGTTGCAAGTTGCTTATCTTTAGACGAACATGTTACAAAAGTTGATTTGTGTTGGATAAAAAACATATACATATTGTTTTACTTCCCATGATGAAGAATATATTTTTTATGTCAAGAGTCTTAAATAAAAAGGTTTTGTTTCTTTTTTTCAACTTCTTTTGGTTTACAAAGCTACAATATGTTTATATTTCACCTTTATCATCTTAAGTTAACTATTTATACACTATTTGTCAATTTGGTTTTACACTTTTGCTTATGAACTTCTACATTTTAGGATCAAAACAATTATATTTATATGTTAACATGCAAGTTGTAGCAAAACTTGCATAGTTTGGGCTTTTAGAGATCCACAACCGGCGTTGGCAATAAGGCTTGAGCCGTTCGGTTCAAGTTCTACAAGGCTACTCAGAATTTTCTTCTAGCAGACATCCATGGCTTAAAAAAGAAGCTATGAATGACTTTAGTCACTTTATTACTTTTAATTATTTGGATAAAAAGTTGATTAGCAACAACCTCAACCGGCCCCACACAGAACTCACATTAGAGGACACCAATGTCAAAAAATAATTTTTGGCTCACTCAACGTCTGAAGCTAGCAAAGAACATGAGATCAAAGTTAGGACATGTCTTGTATTTGAACAACGTCGTCTCATTCTTTTACCAAGCAAGCAAACACTATAGACTTATAATAGTTAATTATTAGTTTCTAACGCAACAAGTACACAACTTTCCTACAAAATGTTCTCCAACATATATCGTACAAAAAGTAAGGAGCTAAAAACTAGTCGTTTTCTTGATGATCAAACAAGTCATTTTCAAATGAAAGATTGAGTGCCACAACAGAAACTGAAGACAAAACTTGAACATAAACTACAAGGAATAAGTGCATGAGATAAAACATACATGACTATTGTTCTAATATCTCCCCCGGCCCCTACTGAACCCACCGCCACGACCACCACCACCACGAAAGCCACCGCCTCTACCACCACCTCTCGGAGCACCTCTACCACGGAAAGAACCACCTCTACCACCCCCTCTTCCACCACCACGTCCACCTCCTCTTCCACCGGAGCTTGCTCCCCTGTAACACATGGTTTAAAAGAACCAAAAAGAACGATTAACCCACATAATACGACTCTTGATAACGCAATAGACACGATAGTAATTCAATACACATGCTTACATTAAATTCAAATGAACTGTATGATATACCTACATTTAACTAATATGCGAAGAAATTTCAATGGAATTGCAAGACCAAACTCTTTAACATTATAAATGTGACAATGTGTGGAACTGCATTAGGAGATCACTCTGTAAAGAGCCCTTTAGAAGAGATTGAATGTTCTAACATATATTGAGATGAAACTGTACAAGTCTAACCAGTTTGAGACTCTAAAGAGGGGATAGATAAACGGGTGAAGGGCTAGACAAGTGTAGATTGCCACAAAGCATAGAATCCCAAGAGTGGTTATGTGAGGATATATGGAACCTTATTGGATTACTCTCCAAAAGATCCCTTGAAAAGAGAAGGAAGGTTCCAACATGTATTGGGCAGAAATTGTTCATGATTAACCGATGCGGAACTAGACAAGTGGTATACAGTAACCCAACCCGCCTAGAGGTTGTTCCAATGTAACCAAAACTGGGGATGGTGTATGAGTTTCATTTGTCGTGTGTGTGTAATACTTCAAAGAGAACATATAGATACTATGATATGTAGGCTTTATGAGAAAATCCAAACAGCAACTTCTTGATGCTAGGTCAAGATTCAAGAAGCTTTCAGGAATCAGATAATGAGCAGCATCAAACCATAACACATTTGCAATAAAAAAACTAATGGCTACAATGGTTGAAATCTATGATATGAGTCATGTGGTGCTTTTTCATTTCAGAAATGGAAATGTAGGGAAATGAAAATGAGGATGAGTTCCATTTCCTCGAATTTGTAGAGGAATGCTTTATTTTCCAATATCCAGTAATGACTCATCCCATGATATCCAGTAATGAGTAATGACTCATCCCATTGCATCAAGACGAACACAATTAACTTCAACAATTTCCATTTCCATTCCCCCTCCCTAATCACCCCCAATCAAGCACCACCTACAAAATGCAACTTTATAAGTAATATGTTAAAATGAACAAGTAAAAATGAACATACTTTGGCTGTGGAAGAAATCTGGCTAGCGGTAATAGCTTCATTGGATCGATGTAGAACTTATCACCAGCTGCATATGAAGTTGCTACAATACCTTCCATCATCTTAACCGAGAAGAACTACAAGTTTTCACAAAAACATATCAGACAAAATTAACAACAACTTTAGCTAACAACACATATCAAAACTATTGAAACACAAACAATATGGTAAAAAGTCTCACTCACAGATTCATTAATTGGACCAAATATTTCATCAACTTTGCCAATCTGAGTCTTGTTTTCAAGGTAAATTGGGGCATTAAAATAAGGTATCTTCTCATTAGTCAGCTTTGTAACTGCATCTCCCTCACAAGCATGAACAAATGCAGAAACCTCTGCAAATTCAAGCAATACATCCAAATTCAATAATCTCATAATAACAAAACAAATAAGAAGCCAAATAATCGACGTATTTGCGATCAAATCTGTAAGTAATGTTGCTGTGTAGCTTTGTAAGTGTTTGAAAGAGAGATAGAAGATGTTTACAAACCTACAACTTGGTCAGGGGGACCATCGTTAAAGCGGTCACCACCAAAACGGCCGCCACCGCCGCCTCTTCCGCCACGGCCACCGCCGAATCGACCTCCACCGTCCCTGCCACCTCTGAATCCGCCGCCGCCACGGCCACGACTACTGAATCCGCCGCCCCTTGGAGGTCGCATTGTTTAGTTTGTGGTTGGTGGTGATACAGGAGGAGGCTAGGGTTTTTGTGAGGGTTTAGGGTATTTTTGCGCCCTTGGACTTTTGACTCTTTCACTATTTCCGAACGTTTTTATAATTATATTTTGGTTGCAAACTTATTTCTCAAATCCAAACATTAACAAATTATAGAAAACACTAACCCACTTTAATCTAACACTATAGAAAACACTAACCATAAATATAATATTATAATAATACTAAAAAAATACATATGTACAAGGTTCAAATGATAAGTGCTAAAAAATATGAAGTAGAGAAGTGATCCCCACCACTCATTTGGTCAATAAATGTGGCTTTGATCGGTTACGGTGGACGCGATCACGGGGGATTGACGCGATTCATGGGAGGGTAGAGATTATTAAATGAGGGGATCCGGTCAAAGCCACTTTTATTGACCGGATGAGTGGTGGAGATCACTTCTCTAATTTTCATTTTTTTTAACACTTCTCATTTGAACCTAACGTTGCAAACCACGTAGATTGTACAAACTATACAAACCAAATCTTAACCATTGATTTTCCTGATTTCCATTGATTTTGTTTTATCTCCTAATTTTTAGGCAGTTTTCAAATTTGGTTAGAGAGAATTTAGGAACATAATTAATCCTCACCATTGATCATGTAAATGTATGGTTGAGATTGGTTTGTATAGTTTGTACAAACTATCTGGTTTGTAACGGATACGACCCCTATATATATATGTATAATTAGAAAAAATAAATATAATATTAATATAGATTTAGAGAGACTTACTTCAAATTGAAAACATTGACATTTTGGCTTCAATAATTTCTTGAGTTCTTTGTTGGGTTGGAAATGAAAATTCAGTATAACTAGAATAGAGAATTGAATCTGTTATGGAAATTATGTATCAGAAAAATGACAAAAAAACGAGATCATGTCCTTTGAATTTGAAATCTCACGAAAACTGTCTCAAAACAGTTGCCAATAACAATCTCCTGACGGCTATAAACCGGGTTTAAGCACTAAGTCAAAAAAATGGGTTATCAACATAAATTCGGATTTTAATGCATTTCCCTCAAAACAATATTAACCCAAATAAAAAATTTCCAAGCTTGCTTGGCAACTCGACCCCAGCAAGGGGAGCTATCCCTTGGACCCCGTCAGAGGTTACCACCCCTTAAACCCCATTACCAGGGGCGGCATGCCTAAACCCCCGTCGTTTAGGGGCTTCGCCCTTAAACAACAGTTTACTATAGATCATAATAAACTCAAAAAAGTGTGCACTTTGCACACCCTTACTTGTTCGAAATTTATCCAGATTGCATTGGTCAAACAAGTTCATCTCATTACAGTTAAATAATATTGCTGATACAAGTCACCAACAAACTCGTCATTACTTATTCGAAAATTTTACCGGGTATTGGGTTACATGGATGGCGGTTTGGGGTGCATTTTTGGGCCGGGGTTTTTCGGGTATAGCTCACCCCTAAAGTGAATGACTAAACAAAACATGGTTTAGACCCGAAAACCCTAAGGGTGCGTTTGGTACGCAGACGGGACGGGACAGGACAGGACGGGACAGAACAGGACAGGACAGGACAGGACAGGTGTCCAACGTTTGGTAAGTTAGAACAACATAGGACAGGACAAGCCAGAACATGTTAAAATGACCAGTTTACCCCTGATGAGATGTTTACTGTTTTATTAATAAATAATCAATTTAAATGCATAATAACAAAGAATTTAAAACCTTATAATACTGTTTTATTGATAAAGTCTATAAGTTATCGCCGGAAGTAGCAGCCGCAGGTCGTCGGACATCGCCGGAGAGGGAGGCGGAGGTCGCCGGACGTCGGACGTCGCCGAAGGTAGCAGATGCAGGTCGCCGGACGTCAGACGTCGCCGGAGGTAGCAGCCGCAGGTCGCCGAAGAGGGAGGCGGAGGTCGTCGGACGTCGCCGGAGGTAGCAGCCGCAAGTCGCCGGACATCGCCGGAGAAGGAGGCGGAGGTCGCCGGAGGTAGCAGCCGGACATCGCCGGAGGTAGCAGCCGCAGGTCGCCGGACATCGCCGGAGAGGGAGGCAGAGGTCGCCGGACGTCGGACATCGCCGGAGGTAGCAGCCGCATGTCGCCGGACATGCCGGAGAGGGAGGCAAAGGTCGCCAGACGTCGGACGTCGCCGGAGGTAGCAGCCGCAGGTCGCCGGACGTCGGACGTCGCCGGAGGTAGCAGCCGCAGGTCGCCGAACATCGCCGAAGAGGGAGGCGGAGGTCGTCGGACGTCGCCGGAGGTAGCAGCCGCAAGTCGCCGGACATCGCCGGAGAAGGAGGCGGAGGTCGCCGGAGGTAGCAGCCGCAGGTTGCCGGACATCGCCGTAGAGGGAGGCGGAGGTCGCCGGAGGTAACAGCCGCAGGTCGCCGGACATCGCCGGAGAGGGAGGTAGATCTGAGGTCGTGAAATCGAAGAGGAGATGGAGTTTGGGAGAAAGCGGTTGAAGAAAAAAGAAGGGATATTTAATTAGGTTTCTTATTTTAGGGGTATTTTGGTCAATAAGTTCCTTGTTCCACTTAGTTCCATGGGTAAGGGGGTGGACACACTTGTCCCATGTCTTGTGCTAGTGTGTTCTACTTAGTCCAAGGTTGGGACGTGCCAAACGCAGGACAGGGCTGTCCTGTCCTGTCTTGTCCCACCCTGTCCAGTGCACCAAACGCACCCTAAAGCTCAATCAACTATGTACATATAATGATGACCAATTAATGGTTCGATCGAAATCTACTAAACAAAGGGAGAAAAAATTTGGCTATTTTTATGGTTATTCTTGCTCTTTTAATTCATAGAAGTATCGTTTTCTCTCATAATAACTAGTTTAAGTAGCTTGTTAGATTTTTTTTTAACTTGCAAAAAATATTCATAGAGGTAATTTATAGCACATGTTTTATAATTCTAAAAATTTAAAACAAAAATATTGAACAGAATCTGTTAAGAGCCATGATCGGTTTGAGCTCAAATTTTAGGATGAAACGATGAGGATGATGTTCACGTGTTTTTCAGGTTTGATGGATTGGTTGATGATTGATCAACTAGTTTTTATGTATTTTTAATTAAGCTAAAACCCATTAAAGAACGATGTTCCTAATGTAATATTACTTTAAGAAATAATTTCTTTAACATTCTTTTAAAAATTAGATCACTTGAATTTCTTTAAGATTAAAATTCAAGCTCATAAAATAGCCTTCAATTTGCTTCATTTGAAAATTGAAGATCTGAAATTTATTGTAAAGATTCATCAAAACTCAAAATAATATAATAACACAATGATAAATAATATAAGAAAAAACTTGTGTAAAATAAAATGACATTTTATATAGATCCTTTGTACATAACACAATATTTGCATCTTCTCTACATTTTTAAATACCCTTGATAATGCATCATAGCTTGGGTATAACCTTTATGCCCTCACATGATACTTTTACTAATAAAGAATGTTTCTTGATGTGGTACAAACAAATGTGTTAAACCAAATCAAATAAACAATAAAATAACATATAAACTTGGATCTGGGATGCATAAGTTGTATGCATTCTTTCTGCATACCTTAAGAAACGAGTTCATCAAAAATATGGTTTTTAGGAAGAAGGTTTGCCTCCCCACGTGCTCATAATACAAGAATGACTCAAAATCTGTTAGAATGTCGTATATATAAACACATAACCTTCCTGAACGTTATTCTCTTAAACAACTCTCCCCAAATGCACCTCAATTGGATCCTTTTATGATATCCCATTCAACAAAATTTCACAAACCGAAAAAAACACTTGAAGATAGACGATAAAAGACAAAATTTACATGAATCCAGACGATTGAAACGTAGATCACTTACTAAGTTCACAAAGACAAATAACGTGTACCATCCAAAGATAAAACGATCCCTTAAGAATAAAAGATTGGTATTCTGCGTGAAATAAATCCATAAACCCACTCGGTTATACGCCAAAAGAAGAAAAATGCCACAATGTAACAAACAATAGTCTTTGATGAGTTCATACCAAAAGAGATGAATAGCATTTCAATCTATTGTGCCCAATGCTTCATCTTCAAGAACAATCTATTTGTATAAAAGCACAAAAACAACATTTTTGAGTCTTCTTTTTAGCAAATTTGTTGATCAAGTATCATCAAGTAATGAATCCTGATCTGCTAATCATTAGTAGCCAATGAGTGATCATCAAACATGTGAAACAAAATGCAATGCAATGCAAAAGCAAGATTAATAGCTCCAAAATCAAAATTTTAAGCTGGTCAAAGTTTACAAAAACCAAAACAGTATATGAATCATGATTCATGAATCTGTTTTCCTATAATACCATTAAAGAGACAAAATTGAAGTCCAAATGATGAACAGTTCCTCCAATTTCCATCAAAATTTCAAAATCAAATGCTCTAGAAGCCATTGAACTTTCTCATATATACAACTTAAAACAATTATAGACAAATTGAAGTCCAAAATGATGAATAGTTCCTCCAATTTCTATCAAAATTTCAAAACCAAACGCATAGAAGCCATCGAACTTTCTCAGATACACAAATTCACACTTCGCGTAAGCAGAATTCTCAATTATGCACAAACTTATAAACCCCAATTTGCAAAAAATACCTCGATTTTTCCATTGATCTTGAGATAATATAATAGTAATGATCTGTTGCTGTAGTAGAACAGATCTACAGTAACAAGTGATGAATTACAAAATCAAAAAGTAGAATTATTCCTTAACTGATGACGATCTCATCGATCGTAATTTGGGCGTCAATGGCTGAAGAACAGAGTCTCTATACTTTGAAGGCATTGTCACATTAACTCTCCTCTGCCTTTTAGCTATCGATTTTGATTTTGATTTCGATTTGGAATTCGATCTGGATTCCGATTTGGACAGCAATCGAGTAGTGGTGAGAATTAGGTTGTTGAATTGAAGAGGTCTTCGTCTTCTGGTTAAGATTCGCCTTTGAAAGTATGGAACTCCGATGGCTGATCCTGCTGTGACCTGGTGGATCGCTTTAACGAGGAGGTTGAGACCGAAGCATCGAGAAGGAGAAGGCGATTGGAATTGGAATTGGAAGGAGGAAGAAGAAGAGTCGATCGATGATGTGGTAAGAGAGTGAGTGGTGATTGAAGAATGAGATGATGGTGAAGATGATGATGAAGATGATGATGGTGGATTGGTTGAATTGATGGAGGATTTCTGCATTTTGAGTGATGAAATCTGTGTGAAATTGGGGAAGATTGATTTGTTGGAGATGGAGATGGAGATGGAGATCTCTCTCCGATGGTGGTGAATGGAGACCGACTGTTGACAGTCGATGGAAACGCAGTATATATATACAGACATATACATACATGTATGTGTATAAATTATGACGTATGAGTTCATAAAATAAAATTAAAAAATGCAACTAGGGAAAATTTTAAAAAAGAAAAGAAAAGAACCAACTGTAATTTTATATTGAATAAATCTTGATTTTTTTCCTTATGATTTGTTAAAAGTGAGGTACTTTCATACTTATGACATCTCTAAGGGTGCGTTTGGTAGGAAAATTAGGTGGAACAAAACAGAACAAAACAAGTCTGTTCCATATTTGGCACGCTCTAAAATGGAATACAATAGAACAAACTAGCATTAGAGGTGGACGAGCTTGTTCTCAATAAAACCATGGAACTAAGTAGAACAACCCACTATGGACCAAAATACCCTTTTCTTTCTCAATACCCCTCCCTGCCTCCCCATCTGAAATTGGCCTCCTCCCTTAACCCTACCAACGCCGGTGACCTCCTCCCTTAACACCACCGACGCTGGTTCCTTCCTCAACACCACCAGCACAGGCGACCTCCTCCCTCAACACCACCGACGAATCGACCTCCTCCTTCGACGACGCCGGCGACCTTCTCTCTCCCGACGTCGACGACGTACACCCTCAGGTAATCGTCTCTCTCTGTCTCTCTCGACCAACCGGCGACCTTCTCTCTTGAACCTTAGATCTATGGTGGTTGTGGACTGGTGGCGGTGGTGTCGGTGGTGGTTGGGGACCGGTGGCGGTGGTGGTTGCGGACTGGTGGTGGTGGTGGGCTGTGGAACAGTGGTGGTGGTGGTGGTTGTAGACCGGTGGCGGTGGTGGTTGCGGACTGGTGGTGGTGGTGGGCTGTGGAACAGTGGTGGTGGTGGTTGTAGACCGGTGGTGGTGGTAGTGGTTGTAGACCGGTGGTGGTGGTGGTGGTTGTAGACCGGTGGTGGTGGTGGTGGTTGTAGACCAGTGGTGGTGTAGGGGTAAATTGGTCATTAAACCGGTCTTGTTCTATTCCGTCTAGTTTAATTATGTCATACCAAACGTTGAACAGTTGTCCAGTCTTGTTCTGTCTTGTCCTGTCCAATCCTGTTCCGATACCAAACACACCCTAATGGGTAGCGTTATTTTTTACGCTAAATGTAAAAAGTAGTGTAAGATTTAGTGTTATTATCACTATTTTTTTACATTAAATCATTTTTATATTAATTTATTAATTTTTCAATAATATTCTTATATTTATTAACTTTACAATTCATACTCATATTTTTTTTATTAGTTATGAATTAATTTATTATAATGCATAAAACAAAACCTTTTATTAAACAATAAAATTGCATTAAAATAAATAGAAAAGATGATACATATTAGTTATTTTCATTACTATGTTTTCCACACAAATGACCAATTAACGTATTCTAAAGCTCGAAGTGTGTTTGATTTGTCTATAAAGAGGGAGAAATTGTTGAAATTGGTTATTATCATTCGTCACCGTTTCAACCTCTATCGGTGGCACTTCTCTTGCAACGTCAATTATATTTTCATCTTTTAATATTAACTTATTTTCTTCGAATATTTTATCAATTTGTATATTATTTACTTAATGAAAACATAAATAAAAAATTAGTATAAAAATAAATTATTTTATATGTATAATATAAAATAAACTTATTAAAACTTTAATACTTTAAAAATTAGAAATAATAAATATCAAAATTGAGGGACCAAAAAATTTAATGTATAAAATAGTGTTACACCAAATATAGTGTGATACTATTTATCACATTAAATTTAATGTGAAAAATAGTGATCCTATTGGAGATATGAATAGTGATATTTACATCAAATTTAGTATTTAGTGTAAGATTTGATAACCCCATTGAAAATGGTCTTACAATGTGTTCTTAAAATTCATTTTACGAAGAAACGAAAGAAAAGGAAGGGAAAATAAAGGAAAGCTAAAAATAGTCTCAAAAACTTTTTTAGAAAAGAAAATAAAGCTAGGTTTACTTCTAAAACTTCTTTCCAAATATACGATGAAAGGAAAAGAAATAAAGAAATAAAAACTAAATAAAAAGTCATTAAAATTACAAGAGTGTTGAACATTTCATTATAAAATTATATTTTATAGAGTATATTTGTAAAAATAACATTTTTTTTTCTTTTCTCTCTTATTTCAAAATATCAAAAAAAGAAAAATCTTTCATTTTCCTTCCCTTTAAAAAAACAAATAAAAAAAATAATTTTATCCTCTTTCTTTTCTTTTCTCTTATTTTACCAAAATTTCCCTTTCAAAAAACAAAAAAAAATTTATCCTCTTTCTTTTCTTTTTCTCTTATTTTACACAAACACAATGTAAGTGTCTAGAAAGTCTATGAAAAATTTGTAATTCATAGTTATTCTTATTTTAATAATTTACTATTCATTATTGATTTGATCATTATGATTTACATTTTCATTTAGTATGTTGGTTCCTTGTAAGAATTAATACATGAAACAAAAACAAAAATAAATTTTAAACTATAAAGATAGAAATGATAATTTTAAAAATTCACAAGGATGAAAAAAGAAATTTAACAAACCATAGGAATTAAAATACAAATATACAATTGCGGTAAATCATTTCATAATACTAGACACGTGGCAAAACATCTTGTATTGAAGCCAATAACTAAAAAAAAATAGTTTTATTTCATCTCTGTTGTAGGATAAATGTGCCATCGTCTAAAGGATATGACGATAGACATTAGATAGAGATAGAGTTAGATTAGAACTACAATATCTCTTAGTTATCTTCATGTAATTCATCCCTATATAAAGGGTTTATGATTAATGAGAATGATAGATTCACTTTCTCTATTCTATTGTTGTTCTATTTACTTTTTCCTTTAACACGTTATCAGCACGTTGTTCTACTAAAAGGGATTTCGACAGAGAATTAAAGTTATGGTGTTTACGGTACGTTTTCAAGTTAATCAATCAATTCAAGTAAGTTTTTCCTTCAACGACTATTCGTTATATTAAAAAAAATTACTGCTTCATATGAAAAATCACATGCTATTGTTTTGGCAATTGTTTATATCTCTAGAATGAATATGATACTCTATATTGTTGTGTTCATATTTACGTGTAAAAACTCTAAACCAAGCATAATCTGGAGGTTAAAAGAAAATTAAGAATAACAAGAAAATTGTTTTCTTTGTTACACTATTAAAGCTTCATGATTAACTGCATATAATTATGTGTTTTAGTTGTTATTTTTTTACTATGTGGTATGAAATTAAAATACAGCATATATACTCCTTTATAATTGCATTGATAATTGCGAATTTCTAACTAACAAATTCAAAACCCAATTAATATTATATTACGATATGACTTCTCATGGTTATTTATTTAACTTACCTTTAAACTAATATGGGATTATGAAGGATGTTAATGATAGTGTTTTGAGTAGTTATTATTATGAAGTTACTTTGCATTATCTACATGCTTATATGTTCAATTTAGTTATATTAATATTATTTACTTATATGAATCATTAAGTGGACGATTTAAATTCATTAATCTTATTCTTGTGATATATGATTATTAATTAATTATTCAAATCCGTAAGTTAGTTTTTTTTTGGATTTATCATTTTATTGTTTTATTAACTTACTTATAGATTATAGATATAGATATACTCTTATCTGTTTTATTGAATAATAATTAAATATTTATCTTGATTATGAGCTCTTATTCATAATTTTCATCTTCATAATTAAATTTTTGGAAGTTACACTTCTATCCCATCTATTTTGGTCTTTTACTAAAGACTCCCAAAATATTTGACTTTATGTCATAACCAATATTTATTTTCCTCCTGATAAAATCTCTCAAAATACCATTAAGGTATCAAAACAGTCAAGTTGGTTTCATATGCCAAACACATATCTTTTGGCCCCTTGCCAAAAGCCTACAAGAATGCCACCATGGTATTAATACAATCTCACATTTTGGTCTCATGCCAAAATCCAAAACTAATGTTATTAATGTATTTCATAATCAAAGTGATTGCAAGATATCTAATGGATTTTGTCAAATGGGTGTAAATAGCCTAAGGTTTGTAGGGACTCAAGCAATCCACGTGATTCCCCTTCTTACCTGGAAGTCCAAAAGTGTTTTTGCGATTTACTTATGAATAATGAAATATCAGTATAACATTTTTTTCAACACAAGAAACGTTTGAAAATATCAATTCTTAAATCTTATACTGCCATGATAACGGGGTTTCATGACCATCATAGATTTTGTCTTCATAAATTACACCTTATCTATTGTCTATGTATATGGTTGAACCAACTAATGCTGAATTTGATACCTTGGATTCAATGTGCTAAACTCAAAAGAACTTGAGCACAAATAATAAATATCCATTTAAAAGACTCTTTGTTAGAAAGGTACACGAATATACCTAAAATCCACCAACTTCATATTGACTCTAAACCAACATCATGAAAAGGTACAAGAAAATGCCTTGAGATTTTTGAGACGACACATCAATCACAATCTTCATATGGAACATCGATACCTAGAATCCCCCAAGAACCGTGGGACATCCTGAAAAAGAAAATTAGGATGTATATTACCGTGTAATAATATAGTGGAATGAAACTCACTCGATTAGAAGGTGATTGATTTCAGCAAAAAATGTTTTGTCTAAAAAAGCAACTCAATCTTCGTGACATGGAACTCACGAAACATTATTTCCACCCTTTTATATACCATCATCAAAAGGAAGTGATTGAGAGACCGCATGTCGGTCTTAGCTTTCATAAGAAATACGTTCAACTAGAAACATCCAAAGAACTGTTGGATGTCCTGAAAAGTTGAATCGATAGTATTAATGGATATATATTAATCGTACAACGGAATGAAACCCGCTTACTCGATTACAAAAAGGTCATTTATTTCAACCAAGAAATATTGTGTCTTAAAACATGTCTTAGTTTATGTGGCAAGAAACTCACAGAAGATGACATAATCCATAACATCATTCCCCTATTTTATATAGCAACAAACATACTAATGAACTAGTATGAGTTAGAATATACATTTTAGACATAATGATCAACCTACTACAAGTGGTTGAGAGACATAACAATGCCTTTTCGAGTAACAAGACTAGACATTTTGGGAAAAAAAGAAAATTCCCAAGACCAATAATGAAAGCGTTAGAGGTGGAAATTCACAACTCCAAAGAATTGTGAGTTTAACAAAATTTCACACATGTGACATCTATGAACCATGTGGTTGAGATCCTTAAAAGATTGGGGTCAGGGTAAGAGTCATAAATGATTTTTTTTTCAAAACCTAGAGCAAATATACAACTATTGCCTCGGGTAATAATGGACAAGTTAAAAATAAACATTGGTACACATGTGCTACCACTAAATACTAGTTATTTAAAGCATCTTTTTAAACTAGATCATTATTTTAAAACTTAAGGTATCAAATTGAATATAACTATTGTGTATGTAAAGAACTACATCAACACACATACAAAACTCTAATATTCTCCGTTCCATGTAGGAATGTATCGAGGAGAATTTAAGTTTGTAGGACCTCCCACATAATCTAAAGTAATAGATTAATATTGATTTCCCCCAACATTATAGACGATGAACAGTCATATTAATGGAAACCTTGTTAAAGGCAGTTGTATCAATTGGAAATTATACAAATTTAAATGGGTATATATACATCAACTCTAATGATATAAAGGAATATTTATTAGAGAAATTAACGTGTCAAATAAATGGATTCTCTGTCATTAAATCACATTTTGTCACCGATAAAGAACTTTTGGATAATGGCACATACACATAACCATGTAGGCACCTTGGTCATGACATAGAGATCCATGTATTGAAAATATACATAGACACATTATTTGATTGAAAGACAAAATGAAACAATTAAATTTCAATTGTTGACTTCTGTAGCACAAGAAACAACACCATCATATGCTTTCTCGAATACTTATAACTTCTATATACCATAATCCTTAGCTAAGACAGGAATGAGACCATCCTAAAGCTAAGACACAATACATAAATATTCCATTCTTACAACGAATACAAGGTTATATTTATGGACATCAACAACCAGAATGCGGACCATTAAAGTACTTTATGGTTCTGGTTTCGACACGATGAATGCATGTCGTATTATTGTCCACATTAATTGTTGCACTCCTAGCACTAGTTGTATGTCTAAGGGCTCACCACCCTGATTGTCTCATCAAGTCAACATGACTTAGAATGCTAGAGAATTTACATCATAAGGACTTGATGGTTATTGCATATATATATATAGTGAGATAAATGTAAAGTCTCCTATGCCCCATGTGCAGATATAAAATGGTCTCATAGAGTAGTAGAAGTTGTCATCAAAAGAATGTAGATGATAACTATAGCATTGGTTTTGCGCACCAATTTACATACATATACATGGGTTTTGCAATATTAAATGCAACTTTACTAATTCGTTTTTAGACCCACTACTAGCCAACCAATATCATGCATACCAGTTGGTAACTGGATATAAGCCTGATCTTTTACATTTATGCATGTTTGGTTGTGCAGTATATGTGCCAATTGCGCCCCACCAGCGCACCAAAATAGGTCACTAGAAACGATGAAGTATCTATGTTGGTTATGAATCTCCAACAATTATCCGCTAATTTGAACCTTTGACGGGTGATTCTTATACCACATGATTTGCGGATTGTCACTTTGATGACAGTCTTCTCGTCGTTAGGGGGAGATAGGAAAAAGTATTTTCCAAAGGAACGACGAGAACTGTCATGGAATATTTTCATTATATTTTGATCCCCAAACTTCATAAAGTAAACTTGAAGTCAAACGAATCAGACTCGATACCTGATACGTTTAATGTTATTCCAAAAGTGACAAGATCACATATACAAGCTGCAAATATACCCGCAAAGTGAAAACTGAAAAGTCCCTAAACAAGGGCACAACGTCGCTGGAAAGAGCGTTGCAATCACACATGGTGGAGGTGTGGTTGAGGCCGTAGCTCCCAAAAAGGAAATGGGGGAAGCTACTTGGTTCGATAAATACTCATCTAATGGAAGAGAAGAGTAAGGCACAACCAATATCTATCATCAACCCTTTATGGGATTATCTCTGATTATAAACTATGTCCATGAATCATTACTGGAGGACGCTCCGAAGTTAATATTGATTCCACAGATCAAGAAAATCTCGAATGAATATGAATCGTTGGATAGATCATACCTAATGATGATATATCTGCATATATCGTTGCTTATGAAATGATAAAGCACGATGATATCGAACCATGCTCAGTTGGAAAATATCAACAAGAGCAAATTGGCCTAAATAAGCAATCCAGGATAATTATATTATTTGACAAATGAACAGGTATTTGGTTTGGTAGTGCTAACCACCAAGTGTAAAGCCTGTAGGACATAGATAAATCATTTGTCAAGATAAGCGTAATGAGAATAATTGAGTCATAATGTATAAGACTCTCCTTTGGCGCAAGGTTTCTCACAACGCCCTGGATTGACCACAATAATTACTTTCTTGTGATGAAAGTTAGAACTGATGCTAATTAATTTGCATAGTAGTTTCCAAAGAAATGGAAAATGCAGCTCATTGATGTGGTTGATATATCTCTGGGGATCTAGATTAAGAGATATATAAAAGTACTTGATGGAATTACATTGACCAAATTAAGTAACTCTAAACCACAAAGTGCGTTTTCGATAAAGTTGAAACGTTCTCTTTACAAAATGATGAATCGTGCCCTAGCGTATACATTAAGAAAACAAGTTCCAGATTTTCAATGTGGCTTAATATGTTGATGTATGAACATATATATACATTTTTGATGAAATAAGAGAAACCACAAGCTACTTGAAATCTGAATTTGAGATGAAAGATCTTGGGAAAACTTGGTTTTATCTAGCTACTTGAGCTATGACACCAAGTTTGTGGAATATTAATCCACCGATGCGTATATGTCCCAAAATTGATCAGGCGATTTAATATGGACAAAACGCATGCGACTAGCACTCCCATGGTCGGTCAAAGTGTTGGATATAAGAAAATATCTATTCCGTCTAAAGGATGATGACGAAGAGGTTTTCGGAGCTGGAATTCCGTACCTAAGTACAATAGGCGCATTATTGTACTTCAGATAATACACTTGACCATATATTATAGCTCAATGAACTTGTTAGCTAGATTTAGCTCAGCACCTACGCAATGTCATTGGAAAGATATCAAGTTAATACTTTGGAGCCATTGACATGGGCTTATAGTTTTCCTAAAGAAAGAAGGTTAGGTTGATAATGGAATTTCAATACCTATCTATGAGCGACTAATGTAATAGTCTACTGGTAATTATTTGCTGATACTAGGTATCTATCTGACCCATATAAAGGTTCCCATATTGGATAATGAATTATCATACGGAATATGTTGATTGCTTGAAAGTAAACCAGGCAAACCTTATGTAACTACCTCTTTGAACGATTATAGCAATATTAAGAGTGTACATGATTAAGAACTATCATTACATATATTAGAGGAGTTAATATTGTGGGTTAAACCAATACCCTACTCGCATATATGGAACTAATGCATCATGTATCATTAGATGAAAGTAAGATACATAAAGGGTAATAACACAAAACATGTTTTGCTTAAGTTGTTATAAAATCAGCAATAACGAATATCTCTGCTAGATTTAAGTAAATCAATTAAGATGTCAAAAGAATATGACATATTTACCAAATCATTATCTAAAAACATAATTAGGAAACATATATAAAACATTTACATACAAATGTTTCTAAACTCCCTTGATTAATGCACGAATCAGGGGGAGTAGTAGACAAAAGGGGGAGTCTACTATATTGGTATGTTGTGCTCTTTCCTCATCCAAGGTTTTATTTTTCCCACTGGGTTTTGTTCCTTGGGGTAAGGTTTTAGTGAGGCAACAATGTATATACCATAGTGTTTTCCTATCTCTCATGATCAATGAACGAATCAGAGAAAATATTAGACTATAGGAAGAGTCTATGTTACAAAGAAGCCGGTGCGTTGTACTCTTTCCTTCGTCATATTTTTATTTTTCCCACTGGGTTTTATTTTGGCGTAAGGTTTTAACGAGGCAACAATCATGCACCACCATTCCCTTGACTCGGCACAAGGGGGAGTGTTGTAGGATAAATGTGCCATCGTCTAAAGGATATGACGATAGACATTAGATAGAGATAGAGTTAGATTAGAACTACAATATCTCTTAGTTATCTTCATGTAATTCATCCCTATATAAAGGGTTTATGATTAATGAGAATGATAGATTCACTTTCTCTATTCTATTGTTGTTCTATTTACTTTTTCCTTTAACAATCTCTAAGTTTTATTGTATATTACATGATAGTTAAAGTTAATTCTATGGGTTTATTTATTTTTAAATCGTATATTGAATATATAAAATTTTATATCAAAAAATGAAAAATTCATCATGCTCTTATTACGTTTATTTTAGTAAAAATCAAAATGTTCTGCATGATCAAAACTTATATAATATTTTCTTGTTTGACAATAAAAATTAAGCAATCAAAATCATATAAAAAATGACTAAGCAATTATATTAAATCTATCGCATAAGAAGGCATTAGGTTTATCGGGTCTAAATTGAGTTAGGTTCAAATTATTGTAACCCAATTTCAAGTCAATAGATGCACTTCAGCATAACTTTACATCAATTATATTTTGTTTGAATAGCTTCACCTCAATGGTAGAGGCACATTGTTTGAACACGGTTGATCTTATCCGGGCCCCGAGTTCAAACCCACTCCTCTACACCCCCCTAATTAATTCGGTAGGGCTACTTCACCTACCCCAGGGATAATAACCCCAAGGGCCCCAAGGGAAATACCCTCAGGAAGCGGAAGAAACCCTCTAGAGAGGCTCGAACTTGAGACCTCCCCTTTATAGGGAAAACTCCCTACCACCAGGCTATAACCCTGATGGCATCAATTATATGATAGGTTACTTTGAGTTTAGTTACTTTCGGTTTTTTGGGTTGATTCGGAAATGGCAGGCGGCTTTCTAAGCATGACCACTTCTAATGAAGGAAACAATACTGTTTCTGGTTGAACCCAAAACAGATTCGAATAACTCCTAACCCGGATACTGATAGACCAATAACTCCTTCCTAAGTCGATAAGATCAAACTTTGCAATTCATCAAAAATTATAGCAATATTGTAATTCCTAAAGACATACAATTCTCCATTAATCTAAGACCATAAATGATAAATAATACTCATATTATTTACAAAGAAAAATGAGGCTGGCATATATATGGGCTTCATTTCCTTTTATGATTAGTCTACAACAATGAACTCAATAACATTGGAATGAAATTAAATATGATGGCATAGAAGAAACTCACAAGTTGTAATTTATCCATCGAATTCTGTCGATGGGTAAACCCGTTAATCTGCAGCTAAACGCTTCTTCCTTTCCGTATGAAGCTTTTTCTACAGGTCATGGAACAGCCTCCTAATCTGGTCCACGGTTGCAGGAACCAAGGTAACGGGGCAGCGGTTATACTATTTCAAAGACAACCAAGGGTTAGACATAACTTTGCATTATAAGTGGCCCTTGGAACATATTTTTTCTTTAATAGGCCATGAATTTAATTAAAAAACCTCCTGCAAGGTCTCATATCTCTGAATGACCCTAAATAAGGATTATTTAGCTAAATGACCGTCCATCAAACATTTTTTTAAATGCACGACCTTCTGACAGGTTTCTAGTGAGTCCTGTCTATTGAACCGACTTTCTTAAATCTGTTAGTATGTCGTGGATTTCAAAAAGATGTCATAACGGACCCATCGAAATAGCGTGGGTGTGATTATGGTGTGCATAGGAATCATCAACCCATAGTTTACGGGTCACTTAGGGATATGACCTTAAATGAGTTTTTGATCAACAAAGTTATGACCTCCAACTCTCCAAGTCTATTAAAGAAAAAATGGTTTTATACTTATGAGAAGGTCATGGATTTAGAGGGAGGTTCAAGGGAAAACTTCAACAAAAAAAGAACGGAAAACCGAGGAACACCCTTGTAGCGCTACATCTAGTCCGTATGCACGTGTGTATTTATTACAAATTACTTTTATGCACAAGTGCATACGGTCCAAATAAAGGGCTAAGAGGGTGTTCCTTAATTTTCCGTTTTTTAGGTTTTCCCTTAAACCTCCTGACCCCATGGATTTAATTAAAATCTCATTTAAGATTCTATACCTAAAAATCCCTTAGTAATTAACGAACACATTATGTCCCACTCAGAAACAAGGTTTGAAATTGAGATGTATGCAGACATGTCATCTACCCCAAAAAGTAGAGCGGCTGAATCTGTAAACCCATAATTGACTGTATCTGTAAAATCTAGATTTACTCACTTCGGGAAATTTGAAAAACTAATATATATATGTAAATTCTTAAATGTTAATGGAAGCCAATAAGACACAATCTAGATTTACCAACACAAAGATTATTTCAATGGGTTTTGTAAGTGAGATCTAGTGCTGAAGATGGTGGGTAGAGGATTCGTACCTGGGAAACATACTTGAAGATGCAAGCATAGCAAAACACAAATCCAGAAACCGTAATAGCTGATGGATTTGCACGCTTTTGCGAACATAGGGCGCATAAGGTTCGATCAGTTGGCAGTGGGATTCCCTCCTTGGCAACCTGTTACATAAAAAGCTAATTATATACAAATTATGATACGCATCATAATGACAGCAACAACATACCACTTTAAGTTTACTTGTATAGGATATATAAATTTGTTGAATGATATATAACATGATATATAATTATGTTTACCTTTGGTGGGGGAGGGGGAGGTGGAGGAGGATACACAGTTGGAGCCGACATTCTCTCCTCAGCAGATTGGTACCACCATTCCATCATCTATAAATAGCGTACACTGTGCCTTATTATTGGTATTATTTATGTGGGGTTGGATTACGCAATAGTGTATATATATATATATAATATGCTATATAAAGAACAATGCGCTTAATAAAATATATAGAGAACACACCCACCTTAAAACCAAATACTGCAGCTATCAGACCAGTTTGTGCATAATCCAGAACTGAATAAGCACAAGTGAGTAATACTCCCTGTACTGCCTGAAACACATCAAATGTTAACAGAAATTTGTTCACATACTCTATGAGATATTACAACGCTTTACTTACCATCATAACACACACCATGAAATCAGAACACAGAAATATAATAAACGTCGTAAAGATGCAAAACATATTGTTACATGATTCTCATCAACACATAATTAATCTGATTCTGTGTTGATTACTTGCCGCTTTGCCAGATGTATAGCAGATCAAGACACAACTGACTTTCAAGTACTTCCATATTATGCATACAAGTTCCCCAAGAAAGCATACAATTTAAGGCTACATTTGACAAACTAGTTGATGGCTTATATCCAGCTGTTAGTTGATAATATAATTCCCCAGAAAAACATACAGATTGATGTTTGGCAAACTAGCTAATGATAAGTCAGCTGCTAGTCGATAAGGTAGTTGGTAGCCGATATGCTAGCTGATGAATTATTCACGTTTGGCAAATACTAGCTGATAAGTTAATTGAAAAATGAAAATGACCAAAAGAGACATTTAAAAAAATTAGTCGACTATAACATTTCATAATATAACTAAAACAAATTAGTTAATAATATATTATTAATTTATTAATTAATACAAGCCAGATGATAAGAACAGTATTGGATTTGTGTAACAAAATATGAATTTTAGAGAAAATCGACGTTTACGGATGATTTTAAATAACCACTGCATATAATATCATAAAAACAAAGTTTGTCAACCGTACATATCTTAATTACTTGTGGAGATTTTGGTTTGAATAATGAAATTCTGGAACTACTTTCATACATTTAACAAGATGTAGAGCATATATAAAAGTAGTACAAGTATACCTTCAACCAAGGAGGGCCACGTAGTCTGTCACGTTCGTTACTTCTTATTTTAGTAATTCTTGAGGACGTGTCCATCTACATTGACATTAAAAGTCAACTAAATGAAAATAACATGACAAAAATAAAACAAAAGCAAAGAAAGTGTACGACTGGGAATTTATGAAAAATAGTTGATATTCCGGTATTGCAAGGATGAAAACATGGAAACAAATTGAAATTCCAACTTCATTTGTCAATTGGCATGTTTTAGATTTTTCAGAAAAGATAAGAGTAGACGGTTCAGTCTTAAATATAAGTTGTCTCAAAATCTATACCAGTTCCTGTCCTGTAGCCCGACAAACTTGGAGCTTAAGTGCATGTAATCCTGGGGAGTAGAACCCAGTAGCATCCAAGAGGTATAACAGCTGGTATGCAAATGCTAATCCTGCATGATTAGAAATCAGCCAGATTAGGGAAGGCTAACCGAAGATCAACATAATAGGTAACAAGACACTCCTCTGGGGTCCATAAGCTGGTCTGATCAGGTTAGGCTAGTAGAAGGAAAAATAATACTTGGTGATAGAGATGATCAGAAAATACAGGACAACGAAAAAACAACAGCTCTTAATGCATGTGTATTGCAACTAATTTTATAACTTCTTTCAGATGGTAGATTTAGTCAGCTGTACCATTCTTCTCCTTATAACCTCCAGAAAAGAAGTCCGAGTGTTATTTAAATAACAGTAAGTGAAACGAATTAGGGGTTGCTAATGACATATGATGTTGTTGCTTAAGATAATATGAAAATATCTAGTATGAAACTTTGATCAAGCAAACTAAAAATGAAACCAAAAGCTAGTATGCACAATAATATCTCAACTCCTCTTTCCCCTATGGTAAGAGTCTAGGTCCTTGGTTCCTTGCCTTGTCTATTACCAGGGAGGCTTCTTGGTCCTTGCCATGCTCGATCAATAAGGTAAATGATATTGATAAACACTACCCTGGTAAGCGTTTAGTAAACAGCGTCTTATTGGGTTTACGATGCTTACCAACCATCCATTTTTATGGTCAACAATGTTAGACGATAAGGTAAATGAAGGTGAATCTCTTGCCGGTAAGCACTTAGCCGGTAAAATTTTGATAAATGGCCCTAAGCATTCAGGCAAAGTTCACCGAGCAAAACAAGCACCAGAAGTTAGAGCAAAGCAAAGCATCCAAGTGAATCTAGAAGGATCAAATTGAATCAATGTTTTTTTTATATAGTTCTCAACTGATGAAAAATAGAGAACAAACATTAACATCCTCTCTACGCATTTTCATCATGAACTTATACATGATCCAACATGGAAAATACTTCATATAAATAGAGGTAACAAGGTTCCTCTTTTGAACCTGGTCTCCTGTTTACACATCTCACTCAACATTTCCTGTGCACAATAAAGAGAAAAGAAGTTGATAAATATGACCATATTACCTGAAATCAAGGTAATATCCTTAGTGGTTAAGCCTCCCTCTTACCTACAGTTTTGTGGCAGGATGAAGAATCTCTTACAGTTGTACCATCCTACCCCAGTGTAAAATATACAAATGATCTATGTTTCAGAGATATACAAACATAGAAAAGCAAGAACATTAATCTTTGATTGAAAATGTGTCCTTTGAGATACCATTATCAATTATAGCTTGAAAAGTGACACGAGATCAATGAGATCTTGAGAAAGTAAGCAACCAATGCCATGTAACTAAATTACTACCCTCTATCCAAATGCATAACTCAATAAACGAAATGAACAGAAAGATTGACACTTAATGTCCCCATAGTTATGCATGTGAGTGATATACACTTATAACTTTTAAATATTCTAGTTTACCCAGGGAACTACACGAAACATCACTTGTGATAATTGTATAGAGATTAATATGCAGAGAATATACTGTAAGGATTTGATCACCATTTAGAAAGATGCTATGGAGACTACTCATGTAAAAAACAGCTAAAAAAGGTAATGGTTAGTGGCTTATTTACATCACAGTGAAACTCGGTTCTAGAGGGGCGGGATAATATGCAACCATGATATAACTTTTCATCCTTATATCACTAGGTTTCAACAGTTTCACCTTCCCAAAATTATAATCAAGGACTGATTCAATTGGATAATATATTAAGTTTCATTACCTTCACTTCCAGCATGCAGCCAAGGGTAGCAAGTAGCTACAATCTTATGCATTCTCTTCCTGAAGCGTGTTCTAACTGACAAGTCTGTATCCAAACCACTAGTTGAAGCAAATGAACTTCCCGCATCACCCAAATTGTCAATTTCATCAAACCTTTCATTAACATTTCCCCAAAGACTAGCTTGAAGTGCAGCTTCTCTTTCTTTATTATAGATTGAATGCAACTTTGACTTCAAGTATGGCAACACAACCTGCATCATACCATTGTACGCATGATGCACAAATCAAAAGCCATTTAACATACGGGTGGAGGTTGGGTATATGTAATAGAATAGTAAGTCACATATGTTACCACTACAAAAAAATGACAGTAAAATATCAGACTTAGAAAGTGTCCATTTATGACTTTACTAGAAAAAAGCCAAAAGTTCTATTATCATTCTTGCATCAGGGAACTAGGCTTTATCAAAAAACAATTTTCTTAGGACTCTGCTACCAGGGGGGACATAAAAATTTCAGCATCGAAAAAAGAAGCTTTTGGAAGGAAAAAAGAAATATAAAGATCATGCACCCTCTAATCACAATCAAATATCAATCTATGTAGGCCTACCAGAAAGACAACTGAGAGAAGCTTTTGACGCTTCCTTAGTCCAGAATTTTGAATTCTATTTCCTGCTTCCATCTGAAGGTCTTCCTTTTTCATCTGAATATTAACTCCTCTCCTTCGT
Source organism: Centaurea solstitialis (assembly GCA_030169165.1). Lineage (NCBI taxonomy): Eukaryota > Viridiplantae > Streptophyta > Magnoliopsida > Asterales > Asteraceae > Centaurea > Centaurea solstitialis. Next base: position 85,435,554 of record CM058043.1, read on the forward strand.
AAGCCATATAAAGACTCTGCAAAAGAAGCATCTGGGAGAACACAATAACACCAAGTTAACATAGACACATAGTGATTTGGAAATAGTTATCTCATAACATATTAAGAGTGTAACCACAAAACTGTTCAACAAGTTCAGATAACCCAGTTAATGATGGTATCTTTTCATTTTTGTTTCTCAAATTTAGTTTAATTGAGTGATGAGAAGAGGGACAAGGATTTGGTAGTGACTGAAGGTAATTGCTCCACATACGATATATTTTTTTTTTGGCATTGCTGAATTTTGCTGTCCTTTCTTCCTATTACACCAATCTTTTTTTCTGGGTTCTCTTTTTAGCACCTTCTTTCTGTTGAGCAATGTCCCACATTGGACATAAAGTGAACTTGTAATGTGCTTATAAGGGTCCTGGGCTACTCCACTCATAGCCAATTGGTTTTGAGTTGGAACCCCACAAACTTACATGGTATCAGAGCAAGGTTCACCCGTGGTTGGTCAAAAAAAGGCCGCACGGTTTCCACGTAACCCAAAGTATCCACGTGTTAGGCTAAAAGAACGCCACACGTGAGGGGGCGTGTTGAGCAATGTCCCACATTGGACATAAAGTGAACTTGTAATGTGCTTATAAGGGTCCTGGGCTACTCTACTCATAGCCAATTGGTTTTGAGTTGGAACCCCACAAACTTACACTTTCCTCTAATGGCAACAATTCCTTCACTTATTCATAAGTTAATATTAAGATATGATTAAATAAGGGATGGCCGGATGGAGGAACTTCAAGGATCATGTAAAACCGGATGGAGGAACTTCAAGGATCATGTAAAATACGAAAAAGCACAGGCTTACCCTAGCAATGTCACATATGCCATCTTTCAGAGGATGCTCTCATTGCATCTAATGTATGCCTACTTTTGTTACAAATCAATTATAACCCTTGTTGGCAAGACCAGTGAAGTACCTGGCATTTCCCACATATGAAATGCACCCACTATCAAGCTCCTCTTGTTGGTTAGTCTTAATATATGTACTGGGTCAATCAATACGTAGAGTAAGTAGCCAAGTATATGAGTCCAACCCCATAAAAGCTCAGTAACTCCATTTTGGTCTTCTATTATTTTTCTGTAGTTGCTCTAGCAATAACACCCTCTGCTTCTTACACAACAAGGTTCCCTCCAACACCTGTTTTATGCTCAAGGTTGAGTAGTTGACCGCTTATTACTTTACAGTGAACCTGCTCAGTAAGCAAAAACAGCCCTCAATGGTAAGTGGACCTTTTTCTTGGACTGTCTTGAGGGGTCCTTAATCGAATATGCTCTCTCCAAATTCAGAATCCTACCAAGATCTTAAAAGTTCTAACCCCATTCACAGAAAATCCATTTTGCTGTGATATGAGATAAATAAACTAACGTACTTATCAATCTCTTCATCATTCCTCAACTTGTTTCAAAACCTCATTTCAGTGAGATAAAGAGTAATTTCTGAAAGAAAGAAAAGGTAATGGCTGATTTAAGCATCCTTAACTCCAATAAAAGAAAGCTAAATCTAATTGATCGTATAGATAATCTTTCTTGGCTAAGAGACTCTTAAGCTAGATCACGTTCTTCTTTGTCATTGATCACCTGAGACATATAAGAAAGAGGATTTCCCCTCTCACTTGATGAGTACTGTCATAGATGATTTGCTTTATTTGAGTTATATATTGGAGAAGTCTTAGGCAGTTGCTTCAGACAATAAGCAGCCTTCTTAAATCTAGGCACCTTCCATCTGGTTGGCAGAAATGAAAAACCTAGAGGATTCTCCATCTATGCTGTTCCCTTGGATCCATAATACAAAAGAATAACGCTCGGGTGATGAGAGCCAACAGATTTTGTAAAATTAAGAACAGCTCTTTCACACTTCAATGAACACACAAAAACAAAGTTTTTTTTTGGTTCACATGTGCATCCACTTGCCTCTCCCTCTTATAATTTCCATCATGAACTTTTACCTCCTTCCCCAAGCCCCCAACAAAGAAACACCTTTCTACTGCAAGCTTTTAGCAGATGACTGGAGGTCTTGCTGCCCTAGAAATTGGAGCTCTTCTCCTCTTGTACAACATATATTAAGCTAAGTTTATCAACAGGTAGCCAATTCAAAAGAATATATCCGTAACCATAGCAGTTTTGAGAACTTAAAAAGATAGTATCCCTTGGCCCTTGCACTGGGCCATAGCCAAGGTTGTTAAGGGCGCTGACGATTTTTGAATTGCATACATCATCTATGTTTCATTTGTAGACATTGGATGCATTTATACTAACAAACATAATGAAAAATAAGCTGAACCACATTTCAAGTGACGGTATTTCAAGTAACAATTTGTGGAGGTGGCATTTCAATACTTAAAATAGACTACTACATCACAAGTTAACAGTTAACATGTGTACCCTCAACAAGACACCAGAGCTCATATTACAACGTATACAACCATAGCCTACTTATTATATGTATATCCCTGCCCTGTATATATCATATAAACCAACATTTCCCTAAATTGACTCTCCACAACCAAATAGCCCATTGCAACTAAAAGAAAACTTCTTAGAGTATTTGTAGATGGTTTTTTCATAGAAACCTATCAACCTACTTACATGAAATTGGTGAATTTTTACCAACCAACATTATAGACGATTCAATTTGATTGCATCATGGATGCAACTGGTATACAATTAGACAACACAAACACAAACACTGCATAAACATATATATCTTCTATTGAACTAAATAAATACGTAAGATTAAGAAGAGGCGGTGGAGGATGATGAACCTGTGGTGCGTAAGCTATGGGTTTCGAGGATGAGCATAAGGGCAGCAAAGAACTCGTCTTCATAATCCAACACTTTATGGAGAAACGGTCTCCTTAGAGCCAAAACCTGATGAAATTGAATTCCAATTGATTCAGAAAATAAACAACATAGATCAAACTACCTATAACAAACAGTTGAAGGATGAAATTGAAATATTGAAGTGATGAATGAATTGATAAGCAGAAACATACACCGATGGAGTAGGTAAGAGCAGCACGGAGACTGGAGGGGAGCTGTTGAGCAGCAGACATCTCGAAGAAGGTGGGACGACTCCCTTGACCTCCCACCTGAAACAACATCTTTCTCTCTCTAACTTTACTTTCTCTCTCTACAGAGGTTTTCTTTTTGGGGAAGATGAACTTTTTTCTCTCTCTATATCTATCTCTCTCTGTTATCCCACAAGGTATCAACAACGTTCATGGATTTTTTTTTTCTTTTTCTTTTTCTCGCTATAATAATCGACACAAGAAATATATCATTCACTTTAACTAATATCAAATGCATTTAACAATTTATACTTCAATATTTTGTATATTTTAATCTGCCATGTAAAATATGTGTCTAACCGCTTATAAAAGTTTTTGACAAAAATAAGCTAGGTTATAAGCTAGTACATATTTGAATGGACAATAAGTTAGCTTATAAGGCCATGCGTAGCATGGAAGGAGTAAGGGGTTCGGGTAGGCGGCGGGTAGGGTGTTACGAGGCAGGTGGATAGGGAGGGGTTCGGATAGGTTTCCAAACCCTCCAAACTCAAGCTTGTTCTTCCCTCTTCCTCTCTTTATCTCTCTTAAATATATATCAAAAATAATAAAAAAATTCAAAAGGTATGAAATGTTGGCGGTACTCCACTTTAGGATTTAAAAGGTATTGAGGATTGTTTCTAACAATTGTTTGATCTGCTCTTGTGTTCAGTGTGTGTTTTAGGCTTTACTACATTCAAGAATTCTGAAATGTGAAAATGAATATGAGCATACAAACTACATACAAGAGACCAACGAAAACCGCTTTGAATTGGATTAGTAAAGATGTATACAAACAAGACCCAAGTTACCTTCAGGACATGAACAAGATGAATGTGGATAGAGTGACAGGGATTATAATTTATGTTGTATTCTAAAATATGCCACCCCACATTAACGTATGAAAAAAATTAAAATATCTTGTGTAAAAGGCACATGATAGCACTTAAACGATAAATAATTGACAAAGTTAGTGACAATGACAAAAAACCAAAATAAAATGGTCACATGCAGGTGTCTTTTTGTTGTAAAAAGTGAATTATAGAACGAAACCATTAAAATCTACAAAACAATATTTAAATAAAATGTGTAGGGACACACCTTTCTTTGGTTGTTATTTTGAGGCAACTTTTTTTTTTTTTTTTTTTGCAAAATATAAGGTGGAGGCGTAAGAGCCTATTGATTGAAGAAAGTTAAGAGTAAACTTCAATTTTTACTTATTAAACTCATGTTCATATTCACATTTTCAAATTCTTGAAAGTTGTAATGCCTAGAACACAACCAAAACCCTAAAGATCAGATCAAACAATAGGGGAAAAAACAATCTTGAACATGGTTTAATGTCATTAATAACATAAAGTTCATGTCTTTTTATAGTTATTCATATGATTTCATCAACATTTAAGAACACTTGTGCCATGTTAATAAAATTCCACCAATGGTCATTGTTAAAAGTGAATATATCGGTGCGTTTCCTTTTCCTTAAACTCCAATCCATCTTTGCAGCATCAGATATGCAGTATTATATGGCTCGATTATACGAGTTGAAGTTGATAAGCACAACGATGTTTCTATTTCCCAAAAGCTCTAGTCGATATTATCAACCTTCAAAGTGGTGCTCAAGATAAAAAGCTCCATAGTACTCAATTGTACAATTGTAACCATGGAAACATTACACCAAGAAGCCAATGTGTTTCATAATTGTTCAACTATTCACTTCACATATCAAAGATTTGTTAGCAACAACATTAACAGGAACTCCTAATGATCTCTGATTTTCTACCAAATGAATCGCCTCAATGAAGATGCAAAAAGAATAGACACCCTACTAATACAACAAAAATACTGATAATCTTTTTAGAGTAAATTACGGATTTGGTCCCTGTGGTTTGATACTTTTTACGAAATTGGTCCCCATACCTTGATAATTATAGATTTGGTCCTTGTGGTTTGAATTTTGTTTTGGATTTGGTCCCCAGCAAAGATGCCGTTTGTTTCCTGCCGTTAACTCACCCCACGTGCATAGCACGTGAGGGTAAACTCGTCCATCTTTCTTTCTCTTTCAATTTTTGAATAAAATACCCTTTACAAAGCCTGACAAGTGTCCAAGAAATTAAAAATGGAAAAAGCTACAACCTTTGACCAAAATGATGATTTACCCTCTTCCTCTCCCCTCTATTTTTCTATTTCACACTCCGTTGACCAAAAAGCTAAACCTTTGGGTACTAGGTAGGGAAAAACAATCGAATGACTGATGGTGGTACAGGTGGGTGGTGGTGCAGGTGGGTGGTGGTGCGACGGTGCTGGTGGTGCATCTGGATGGTGGTGCGGCGGTGCTGGTGGTGTAGGTGGGTAGTGGTGCGGTAGTGTTAGACGGGTGTAGGTGGGTAGTGGTGCGGTAGTGTTAGACGGGTGTAGGTGGGTAGTGGTGCGGTAGGTTTCGTCGGGGGTGCTCCGGTGAGAGTTTCACGGTGGTGGGTTTCCCGACGAAGGCTTTCACCGGCGTTTGTATATATATATATATATATTGTGTATTATATTGGGTTTTTCATAATGGTGATGGTTTTAGGTGTGTATGTGTGTATATATATGTGTGTGTGTAGAGATTTAAGTAAGGCTTCAGATTTGTTAAGGTGTTGATGGGTTTTCTCTGTTCCTATAGCAAATCTTGAAGAAGACTAAATGAGTCTTCTTCATTTTTTAGAAATAACAAAACAGGTCCTTGAACAATTTTATTGTTTGCCACTCAAATTTTCAATATATACAATTTAGCCCCTAAGAGAGATGGACGGATTTGCCCTCACATGCTATGCACGTGGGGTGAGTTAACGGCAGAAAACAAACGGACATCTTTGCTGTGGACCAAATCCAAAACAAACTTCAAACCATAGGGACCAGATCCATAATTATCAAAGTATGGGGACTAATTCGGTAAAAAGTATCAAACCACAAGGACCAAATCCGTAATTTACTCATCTTTTTATTAGAAACAAACTACTATTATTTAACAAAACTAATTCAGAGGTTAACAAAAACATCCATTTTGTGAAGCAAAATACACCTCTAATGCAATAGCAAAGATAAAAAGCAAGTATCACACAAAACTTTAAACCTCCATCCCAATTAATGGGATCAAACAAATTTCACTTATTGAACATTTTCAGTTCTAAAAAGCCAAAAAGAAGGTGCAACACTACGCTTCTAAGAAGCTCATCTAAAAAAGGATACAACACGAGGACTTCTCAAAAACACAGCACTACTCTTGTTTAATCACAAACTACAAAGTTTCGAGGCATCATCACACCCGATTGATCTTCTATTATTTGCTCTATCCCAACCTACATGTGGTGTTGGTTATAATCTTTTACAGCAACAAAAAATCGCAATACAGTTCATATCATGCTACAAATTCATAGCAACAAAATCAACTGAAATTTTCCACACGGTCTAATCAAAGACGTAAGACAAAATGTATATATACTTTGCTTCTTGCATATCATTTCAGCAGAAATAAAGTTAGGTTCGTATCCTTGAAGATTCACCAACGGCTTCCTCCATCCGTGTGTACCACTCACCAATTCGTGTGTGTTCCACCATGTCTTTACCCGATCTCAGATAACGAATAGGCCTCAACACTCCAAACACGGCAAGGTCAGCAAGATTAGGCTTTGTGCCCCCTGGTGCAATCATAATGAAACACAAAAGTTAACAAGAACGAACAAATTGATTTTTTTTTTTTGCAGCAATCGATTTAATCTTGGAACTTTCTGTTTCTTTTCTTCAGTTTTTGCACTTTTAACATAACTAGTTTCCGGGGTCCAAAAGGAATGCAACCTACACATGTCCCCATATTGTTTCACCACTCACGTGAACACACGTTATTATTATATTTACTATATATTTAACTAATCCATCTTTCTATACTCAATAAAGTGATGATGTGGTTTTAAGACTCGTATTCATATGGATGACGACAAAACCGATAAAAAAAACTGACCTAAAAACTCCCTGCCGTCAAGTGCGTTAACCCATGTTTCTGCAGCTTCATACAAGGCTGTCCTTTCATCGGTGATGTTATATTTCTTCTTCAGTTTCTTCGACACAAAATACATAGCAGCAGCCCCTGCGTATTTTACTGTATATTTTTCTGAAAAACTGAAGTTACCTGAAATTGCAAAGAAAGTTAAAGATTATTTATATTCCGTACAGAAATGAACTGCTCGCCCAATGGCCCAAGCAATTGCTGCTAAATTATGATTGAGAAATTCTTTCATGGAAAGCGTTTTCTAATGTTACTAATGGCCAAGCAGTTGGCGTGCCTCTCAACTAAAATTTTTTAGAGCCATGGATTTAAAAACAACAATAAGAACGCAAGCCAAAATTTAATGTTATATTAAAACTCTAAAACAAAGCCAAAAATGTGGAAATGACCTCCCCATGTTGCAATAGAAACCAGAAGTAAGCATGAGACTGACTTCTTGATAAATAAGATCAACAGTGATTGTTCTTCTATTCTTAACCAACCATTGACACACAAACTCCTAAATAGACGTCAATTTTTATAATCTACATGTAGAACATCAAACTCAAAATTTATAATTCAATCATTATAACTTGAATTATCTTAGTTATATCAATCTTTGTCATGAAACTTCTCTACAAATTGACATACATCAACACTTCATAAACATTCTTTTATGATCCAAAGATGATGAAATATGAAGCAAATTCATTGAACTACCACTTTAATGATGATTTAATGGAATGAAGAAAACAAGAGTCCAAACGTGATTTACTAGAGTTTGTCAGGAAATGGCTTTTCTGAATACCTCTTTTCCCGCTTTGTGCTTCGAAAAAATACCAACACCAAGGAGGACAAAATAAAAACAAGTAAAACCTTTGCAATTGCATGGAAGCCACACCAACAGACTCGATGGCTTCTCACACTCTTTGTAAAACTCATCCATTATAAAGAATTAGAAGTGTAAGCTCCTTGTAAGCTAAAAGTTATGGGCTACGAATAAAGTCCACCATGGCTTTAAGTTAATTTTAAGGTTATCAGGCCACCATGCTGCGTAGGGCTACGAGGCTTTACAAATAGCATCATAATCAATCCTTGTACCATTAGAATGGTGGGGCTCATCGTGCATGATGAATGCCTTATGAAAGACTAGGAGGATAGTAATTTAAGTGGCCGAGTCTGTACTCAGTACTGCATGAATAGAAAATTAGGTTTGTAAGCCCAAAATTCTGAGCTAACAAAACTTCCACCACGAAAGGTGTACTCATTTGTTTGTCTTGTTAAGCCATTTTTTGTGTGTGTTCATCATATATATCTTTGACTTGCCTTCTTTCACTTCAGCTGAAAGGTTCGAGTTCGTAACGAATATAGTGATCGCTCACTTAAACATCATATCGGGTATATATTCTTTTATGAAGCAAATAAACACATGTTAATAGAATTAGATAATCACTCCAACGATACTTCAATGAAGTAGTTTCGTCTTTCATCAAATTTTAGATCCTAAAAGTGCACGAGTTGTTTCGAGGTGTTGATATATGTCAGCATCATGAAGATTGAAGATTTCAATGATAACAAGAATTAGTTGATAAGATGCAACTTTTATATTTTAGTAGATTGATGTTGGTCAACTTGCAAATTTTAAACAAATAACGTCTACTTTAGAATTGTGTCGATGGTTGGTAAAAGAATAGAAGAGAAACTATTTTTCATCTCAAGTAGCCAATCTCATACTTACTATCCCAATTTCTACTACAATAACAAAGGGATCATTTCAAGCAATGAATATTGTAAATACAAGGCTATAGAAAGCATATCAACGAGTTCCACTTTGGAAAACAAAGTTTGAAGATTTCAAATTTTTGCCTTGTTTTAAAGTTCTAATACAATAGAACTTTTCTAGCGTCTTTACAACACTTGACATCAGAAGAGCGAGCTTAGCTTGTGGAATAAGTTGACAATAAATGCATATGATGAGTTGAAGGTACATGTTAAGATACAAAACAAAATGCACAGATCAAAGAACACACCTAAGCATAATATGAAAGCAGAGACCACCATAATATAACTAGAGTAATAGAGTTCCAAACCCATGAAAAATCTAGTGCATGGTAACAAAGAAAAGCATCCAATATATGTGAAATGCATTATACGTGTACATAACAGGTATACACATTATTCACATGTCAACATAATAAAAAACAAACTTTATCATACAACATTAGTTGCTTACCGTTGCTAGTGATGTAGTCGAAGGATTCCAGAGCCTCAGAAGTGTTGCGATAAATATTTGGTGATAACATATGCACCAAATGATCATCAACCCACCTACATACATAGTTCCACTCTTCATGAGAACTTGTTCAAAAAATATTTTCTACTAGCAAAACACCAACTTGATTAAAACACTAAAACTCATGATTAAGGATCACTATGAAAAGAAAAGATTTGACATATAAACATAAGGCCAAGTAACAATTGGCATGCCTAACCTAGAATAATCAAATGACACAAAAAAATAAAAATGCATAGGCAAGATATGAATATAATGAGAACAAGAAACATACCGACGCCATTTCTTTTCTTCATCCTCAACATCAACATGTGAAGTAGAGCTCTGGGACTGAGCTTGGTTCTCAACTGATCAATAATAGCTGCAAGAGAAATACATGCATCCTTAGATGACATCAATATCCTCATCAAATGTACAAAAAAAAGGCTAACTTTTAGTTTACATTATTATATCACCATGGGTTGAAGCTTAAATAATGAACTTTAAGAAAGAAAAGAGAACCATAAAGTTGCTTTATGTCAACCTGATTAAAAACAAACCTGATGAATCTTGCAGAGGTTCACCATCCACCATCAGTATAGGCACCTTTTTGTAATCAGACCATTTGATTTCCTTCTTACTAAGTGGATTCACCTCCACAACTTGTGTATGGCACATCATAGTAATCTAGAAATGCTGAAAAAGAAACAAAACAAGCAAATTCATTATAAATCTATCCATCGTCCTTGCTTCTATGGCATTGTTTGGTAAACCAAAAGTAGCTTATAAGCTAGCTTATTTTTGTGAACATGTTTGAATGGACAAAAAGTAGCTTATAAGCTAGCTTTTTGATAAGTTACTTGGAGGTAGCTTTTTGGAGCTTTTTCCAATTATACCCTTATTAATATTAATTATTATAACCCAATATACCCTTTTTGGTCATTTTACATACCCATAAGCTAGTTTTTGCCGAACATAATTTGTTCATAAGCTAGCTTATCAGCTAGTTTGCCAAACATAGCCTACATACCCCATGTCCCTTGCAAAACATACCTAAAAGAAACTTGTTGACTACTATCATGAATTGTGACACAAAAACAAACATATGTTATATATATATATATATCATATGTTCCATTCTATCAAGTATCAAACGATTAATGTGAGTAACCTTTCATGACAGTAAAGGTCTTCCAAAATTCTCTAGCATAGTCATAGTAGACATCCGGTTAGGTTTGTAGATTACCAACATGCTTGTATAGTTTTGGATAATACCTATACAAGCATGGTGGTACTCTACAAACCTACCTGCCTAGTGTCTTTAGATGTTACATTTTATTATGCTAAGAATTGTAGCCCGGCTTAAGAATTATTTTTGCAGGTAGAGTCTTGTTGAATAACACTAACAGAATCCTAAATAGTAGAATGTCTTGTCTCCAAGAAGACCCTCACTAGCGAGAAGCGTAAGAAAGTAAAAAACAGATGAACTAAGATATGAAAAGCTAGATACGAGTATAGATAGAGAGAAAGACATATATCATGGACGGACCTTTATAAGGTCTCCAGTGAAGAGTAAAAACAATTAGTTTTGTTAAGGTGCAACGGTACAGTTTGGGAGAGTGCTACCGTATTATTTTTGAAACTTCAAGAGGTGCACCAAAAAACCAAAAAAAAAAATCTTTCAAAATCAACCAAAAAACCGAAAAATTCTCTCAAAACCAACCAAAAAACCGAAATTCTTCCAAAATCAACCAAAAAAAAACGAAAAATTCTCTCGAAACCAACCACAACACCAAAAAATTCTCTTACAATCAATCAAAAAAAAAAACAAACAATTCTCAATTCAACAAAAAAAAAGGGTCCATCAAAATCAACAAAAAAAAAAACTTAAAAAATCTCCCGAAAGCAGCCAAAAAATTGGATAAAAAATCTCTTGAAATCAACCAAAACATTAACTATACGGTGTTACCATTTAAAAAACCCCGACATATATAAGTAACCAAGTAAAATAAAAACATAATCAAGAGGTTGTTTACTTAAACACTTACCCGGTAAGTGCTTACCAGTGAAATTGAACATTATCACCTACCATATCGGAAAATATTTTAGTCTCTCAAAAAGGCATCGTAAGCAACAATTTAGCCGGTATCCTCTATTCCTCTTAGCCGGTAAGAGTTGTCGATCTCACTTACCGGGTAAGACTCTCGGTTCATGCTATCGCTACTCTCAATTCATGCCATCGCTTTAACCGGGTAAGATTCTAGTCCTTTTCATGATCGCCCCATAAAGTAAATTGACCCGGTAAGCACTTACCAGGTAAGCGCCAAATAAACGGCCCCTAAGACGTGGATACTACACTCCCCAGGTGAGTACCCAACGTAGAGCACACAATGGCATGTGCCACTGTTTCGTTCCTCCGTCATAGTGTAGAAAAATATAAATATAGGGTCATGAAAAGTGTTGTTATGTGTCACCATATATATTTTGAAACTACAACGAGGATGAGTTTTCATTGGTAGAGTTGGTTTCGCAAAGGCTTTTATTCAACTTCAGACCCAGGTTCAAGTGCTATTAAAATCATTTTCTTAAATCTTTAGCTTTTAATTTCAGATTTTATGATCTTGAAAAACTGGCAATACCTCACATTTGAAAAGCAAGCAAGGAACAAACTCCAAAACAATATTATTTTTGGAAAAGATATCCATAAACTTGGTAACAGCCTCTTCACTCCACTAAAACTAGGGTTCTGATAAACTAAGCCATTGTTTGGTAAACACAAACTAGCTTATAAGCTAGCTTATTTTTTGTGTACATGTTTGGATGGACAAAAAGTAGCTTATAAGCTAGCTTTTTGATAAGCTACTTGAAGGTAGCTTTTTGGAGCTTTTTCCAATTATACCCTAATTAGTATTAATTATTATACCTCAGTATATCATTTTTGGTCATTTTACATACCCATAAACTAGTTTTTGCCGGACATAATTTGTTCATAAGCTAGTTTATCAATTACTAGCCAGCTTATTACTCTAACATAATCACATCAAATCATGCCTTAAATTAAAAATGTAAATAATAAACAAGTAACAATGTTGGAAGAAATCAATAGATACAGAGATGCATTTCTAATATCTTGTGGATCAAGAAAACTAATAGAATAGAACAAGAGTTTAATTACCTTTAACCTTGTTACAGAAAGGGCAAGATTCGTACTGATAAAGCACAACCTCCTTCGGAACTAGATCCGACCTAACCGCCTCTTTCGCATACGCCTCTCCTCCCACCAACACGCCGGCGCCGACGACGGCAACACAGCCTAGCGACAGAAAAACCTTAGCAGCGCCGGAAGAACCTCCGGTGGACATGGATCCTGTAGAAAACCACCGCCGAGAAGAGGCGGCATTGGTGGTAGCGTAAAGAGAAGTCGCTTGAAAGAAGAGCCGATTGTATTGGTGGTCGGAGGAAGCAAGGACGGCTCGGGATAGGGAAGCGGAAGCGGCGGCGAGAGTAGAAGCTCTTCTCATCGTTAAAGGATGCAGGCGGCGGCGGTTACGGTGGAGTAGGGTGGCCGGCGGCGGAGGGGAGGGGGGTTTTAGAGACCTCGTGTGCTACTTGGTACATTCGGGACCGTTCGTGAGAGCTTATTGAATAAGACCGAGTTTTAAGTTTATACGTTTTTAGTCCCTATATTTTGTTAAGTTTGCTATTTTCGTCCCTTGTTTTTTGACGTCACCATATGGTTTGCTTCTAGGCATGGACCCAATTAGGTAACTCGGTGGTATACATGTTAGACGAGGATGGGAATTCTCTGCAAAATTGGGGTAATTGATTTGTATACCCATAACGCACATCTTCTTTGCACAATATACCCATACCATAACGGCGATATAACGGCAACATAACGGCGACATAACGGCGATATAACGCACCAAAACGCCGTTATAACGCACCAAAACGCCGTTATAACGGCGTTTTGGTGCGTTATATCGCCGTTATAACGGCGTTTTGGTGCGTTATAACGGCGTTTTGGTATAACGGCCCTTATAACGCACATTTGGGGGTATGGGTTGCAAAGTGGGGGTGGGGCTATGGGTATAACGGTAAAGCTCCCGCAAAATTGGGTATCGGGGGATACTCGAAAGGTAAAAGTCAAGGATGAGGACATGTAACGTAGTTCTTTGACTTGTTGTTTATGTATAATAAATTTAGGAGTTAATTACATTTTTGGTCCCTGTGGTTTGGTGGTTTTAACACTTTGGGTCCCTCGATTGAAATAATTATGGGTTGGGTCCTTGTGGTATGCGTTTTATAACGCTCTGGGTCCCTGAAACTAACACCGTCTAAAAAGTACCGTTAATTCATTAATTTAGAGGGGTATTTTGGTCATTTCAATTACTTTTTTATTTTTAATTAAAATCAAAGGGACCAAATAGCAGGGACCAAATATATAGTTAACCCTATTATATATTAATAAAAAAAAAAAGAAAAAAAAAAACATAAAAGATCTCATCATTCCACGCCTCCTGCAACCAACCATTCATCTTCATCGCCACCCTGCTCCTCCACCACCCATATCCACCACCACCCTCCTCCACCACCACCGTCGCCTCCTCCTCCTTCACTTCTTCTTCTTCTTCATCAACCAGATCCATCAAACTCCAAAGGAAATCGCAACAACATCTTGGCCGCCAGCAAATCTCCCTCTCCGTCGTCGACTTTTCCTCAACAGAGACATCAACGATTTCGTTGTCGGTTTCCTTCTGCAACCGTTTTCCCCTCCGATGTCAACGCCTTTCAATACCACCACCACCGTCGTCTCCGACGAGAACCTAAACAGCAGGCCGAGATCACCGCCATTGCCATCTTCCACTATCGGTCGCTTCCACCACCATAATCAATTTCTTAAACCACAGGGACCATAATGAGACAAAAACCCTGATTTTTTGAAGATCGATAGGTTTGATTTCGAAAACGATTTCAAACAATGGTTAGCTTAACAAAGACGATTTCTAATACGAAGACGATTTTAGATTCAAGGGTTTTAGTTTCAAACGATTTGGAAGCCTAGATTCAGGTTTGATTGGTTTTCTGAAAATCCAGATTCATGTGTAAAGTTAGGGTTTTCTTTAGGGATTTTTTTTTTTTGGGATCGAGTTTTAGATTTAGTGTTTTTGGATTCTTTGTATGAATTAGATCTGATTATTGATCATCCTCATCTTTAAATGATTTTCGTTTATAAATCAGATTTGGGTTTTTAAGCTTTGATGTATGTGCAAATTTGGGTATTTTACAAATCATATTTTGGTTCCTTTACATCTCCGGGTCACATTTACAAATATATGTGTGTTGGTTGTGGATCATGTTTTTATGACATTTTCATCTTGGTACAAATCTTAGTATCAAAATCATAAGTTTTGATGTGGGGTGTTTTCTTGTTCAATTTATTGATTTCTCCAAATCTTGTTTTTTGATTCTTGACTCATATGGATTTATAGTATTTACAAATCGATTTAGTGAATTAATTATGATTTTTAATGGTGTTGGAAGTGGGCGGTGACGGTAGAAGGTGGTGGTGGTGGTGAGAGGTGGTGGTAACGGTAGTAGGTGATGGTGGTGGCGGGGATAGATGGTGGTGATAGGTGATGATGGTTTAAGAAGATGAAATTAAATAAAATGTTTTATATTAATACAATGTGAACTACAGTTTTGGTCCCTTTGATTTTAATTAAAAATATAAAAGTAATTGAAATGACCAAAATACCCCACTAAATTAATGAATTAACGGTACTTTTTAGACGGTGTTAGTTTCAGGGACCCAGAGCGTTATATAACGCATACCATAGGGACCTAACCCATAATTATTTCAATCGAGGGACCCAAAATGTTAAAACCACCAAACCACAGGGACCAAATATGTAATTAACTCTAAATTTAATTTATTTTTATACAATCGATTGAAATAATTATGACTGGGCACCCAGGTTCCAATAAGAACCCGGGTTCTAATAAGAACCTGTGACTGGGCAAGAACCTCTATCTCACAGTGGAGAGTCTTGTAAAAACCTCATGGAGAACCTCAAGAAGAACCTCCATTGTGGATGCTCAAAAGCCTTTAAAGAATAGATTGTTTTCTTTAAATACATTACTATAAATAACTATCTAGTTAGGCAAAATATCTTAAATAAACATGATTTTTTTTTAATTATGTTAGAGGCATGTGCATTTATACCTAATAGTCCATGTTGAGTATACTCATCAAATACATGTTAAGTATATAATAATCCATCAAGTTTTCAATCTTTCATTAGGTTTGAAACAAAAATGAAAATTTTATATGTTGTTTTTGTGTTGCAGTTCTTGATTGTTGCTACCAGTAAGTCTTTCTTAGTTTCTTATTACAAACCAAACATGTTATATATAATCTGATGTGCATTTGGTTAATTACAGTTTCAAAAGAAAAGCCGATGCTTCTTGGTCGAGATCGTTTTTCTAAAGGGGTGAGGTCTCCTGATCGTGATCCTTTTGATTTCATGAACGGGTCTGGGACATGTCGTAGTAACGATTGCGATGCAACATGTAAAAAAAATGATTGGAATATTGGGGAATGTAAATCTAATGAGTGTAAGTGTAGACTTACCTTGTAATCTTTCTACACAACTAAATGTGAACATGCCTCCTCACATATGATACATGTAAATTTGCAATAAACTGAATAATAATCAAGTTGATTTTTAATTGGGTTTGTTAATGTCTTGGGATTATGAGCATGTCACACAACTCCGAAGTTTTTTTGATTTCTTTGCGTAGTATATACAAAGAGATAAAGACACGGTTGGCTTTGCGCGAGTACATCAACTTTAAGTGAACCCGTGAAACCATTGTAGAGGTTTGAATCGTGCTTCTGGTGGATGCGATGTTATTTTTTAAATGTTAATTATATTTTTCATGTAACTATTTGTTTTTTATGCAAGCAAAAGCCTGTGTTTTGTGGTTAAATCTCGAGGGTCATTAAATTTTGACGATCTTACATGAGTCCAAATTATGTATAATTTTTATGTTGTTATTTATGTTGGTGAATATATACATTTAAATTTGCTTTTAAGCATAGAATAAAACATCTTTTAATAAGAAATCCTTATAAGAAAAAAGTGAAGATTTTGGAAGAAAAAAAAAACTACAATCAGATAAAGCGTTAGTATAAAAAGATCATGTTATTTGAGTCTTGTATAGAACATCTTCAATTGAAGGTTTTTAGATGATCCACATAGCTTCAAAATTGAAGAAATTGAGATTATTTTTATATGCTCCAACGTTAAATACTTTTTTTAGTAAAGAAAGTAGGAGAGCAAAATTTTTCCATCTAGAAGAATTCCCTAAAAAATTCATTAGACCTCAAAAAACATGTCTTATAAGAATTACCATTGTAGAATGTGATGTAAGATCTTAATTGAGTTAGTAATGGTGTATAAAAAACTACAAAAAATAGGTTCTTGATACACCTATATTTAATTTAAGTATTGCTAAATCTTTATGATGATTTTGACTTAAATGTCTTAGTTTTATTTGGACCATGTAAAAACCGTTACATATAAAATTTGTAAATTAGTTCAATCAATAATATAATAATAAGTGTGTGTATGTGTGTGTGTGTGTGTGTGAGAGAGAGAGAGAGAGAGAGAGAGAGAGAGAGAGAGAGAGAGAGAGAGAGATGGGATCTTCGATCCCATGGGAAAGCCAAAATTACAATCTCACCTTATACACTAGTTCTATTAAGTATACATGTGCTTTATTTCTTCACATGAAAAGTTTCGCTTGGGATACCAAAAAAAAAACTTTGTTCCTCACTTCTTTATTTTCTTAAAGTTCAACTCCCCCTTTCTTTTGCAGTTTCTTTTTATTTGTAATATTGATACTCGTAATTTATTAAAATTCTCTAAAATTAAAATAATAAAGATGATCACTGCTAATCTATATCTATATCTATATATCTATATAAAGCTCAAACATGGCATTGCCATGTGGCAATCTCTCATTTTTTCTACATTTTTTTAATTTTCAGTTTTATTTTAATTTAATGTTACTCAATATTAGAATTCATTTACATTAAACTAGATCTAAGCCCAATTATATCGATCCAGGCCCAATTAGATTGATCCAAGCCAAATAAGACCCATTAAAATCCAACTAGATCGATCAAAGTCCAACTAAATCGGTCAAAGCACAACTAAATCGATCCAAACCCAACTAGATCGATCAAAGTCCAACTAGATTGATCAAAGTCCAACTAAATCGGTCAAAGCCCAACTAAATCGATCCAAGCCCAATTATACCAACTCGATCAGAGTCCAACTCGATCGATAAAAGTCCAACTAGATCGATCAAAACTCAACTAGGTTGATTAAAGCTCAATTTGATTGATTAGACCCAACTATATCCATCCAAGCCCAACTAGATCTATCAAGGCCTAACTAGACCGATTAAACCCGATTAGATCCATTAAATCAAAACTGTATTGATCAGAGCCAAACTACATCCGTTAAGCCCAAATTGATCCATTATAGTCCAACGTGTTTGTATAAGTATGTACTACATATACGCATGTGGTGTGTAGTGGGCTCAATAACATCGTTCAATACGAACCACATAGCCCAATACCAACCACATAGCCCAATACGAACCACTAAATCACCGTAAAAAGCACAATAATGTATATTGTGACTTGTTAAGGGCCAATATCATCGTCGATGACTTATGACGTGTGTGTGTGTGCGTGCGAATATGTACTACATATATGCATGTGGTGTGTAGTGGGTTCGATAAGACAGTTAAGACCCATTATAGCCCAATACAAACCACTAAGTATTTGAAAAACATTATAAGACGTATTGTGACTTGCCAAGGCCCGATAAACATCATTGATGATATTTTATGACTTATTAAGGCCCAACAACACAAGTGATGAGTTATTACATGCTTTTGTATAATTGTCGACTTCATAGAAACACATGTTTTGTATCAGGGTCAATTAGACAACTAAGAACCATTCGACCCCGGTCCATTACAGCCTAAATAATAATAATAGTTGTTATAAAAAACTATGAATATTACATTACTAACAAAAGTATTAATAATAAATAATATTAAGAATATTAAATATAAAATATAAAATAATTTTTATCATTTTTCGTCAAAAACCCGTCGAAAATATGTATTTTTTTTTTTCAAACATCAAGGTTTATTTAACATGCAGTAATAATAATAATAATTGTTAAATTTATATATTTCCGACGGATTTCCGACGGAATTAAAATAAATAAATATAAAATATTTTTTATTCATTTTCCGTCGGAAATCCGTCGGAAATATTAAATTTTTTCAAAAAAAAACCATTTTAAAAGAAATCAATTTTATTCATGTAAAATATAATTATATATTTCCGACGGATTTCCGACGGAATTAAATTAAATAAATATAAAATATTTTTTATTCATTTTCTGTCGGAAATCGGTCGAAAATATTAATTTTTTTCAAAAAAAAACCATTTTAAAAGAAATCAATTCTATTCATATAAAATATAATTATATATTTCCGACGGATTTCCGACAGTATTAAAATAAATAAATATAAAATATTTTTTATTCATTTTCCGTCGGAAATCCGACGGAATTATTCATTCAAAAAACCATTTCTTTACCAAGACAAGATTTTTAAAAAATCACATTAGTCCGACGGATTTCCGACGGAAACCTAAACAAACTAAATTATTTTCTTTTCCGTTGGAAATCCGTCGGAAAATGAACTTAGTTTAGATAATTAATTGTAATTTTATCTTTTAATTGTTAAAATTATGATAATTAAGAAACTTACTTATAAATTAACAAATAAATTAAAGTTCTGTCACAAATCCGTCGCAAATCCGACACAAACAATTTTGAGAATATATAATTTTATTTTTAAAATTTTTTAGTGACGGATTTGTGACCGATTTCCGATGGATTGATGTCTATGTTGACTTTGGTTTATTCCGTTAGAAATCCGTCGGAAATACGTCGGTAAATTTCCGACAAAAAATTCGTCGGAAATTTCCGTCGGAAAAGCCCATTTTTCTAGTAGTGAACGGAAATAAATAATATTTCTAATTTGTCATCTCATTTACAAATGATTCCATCATCTCATTCCATCCCATGCATAGTTCAAACAAGTGAGATAGCCACGCGTTGCAGTGGGTCTATTAATCTTAAACTTTTGGTTTAATAAAGGCATACAAAATGTTGTTATATAAGATTATTTATGTAATTTACATCAAAACAAACTAAGGGTGGGATGAACTCATATACAAAATGTTGTTACATAAGATTATTTATGTAATTTACATCAAAACAAATTAAGGGTAGGATGAACTCATACAACTATTTAAATGTTAAATAACTTTTGTACATTCAAAAAAACGATGCCCTGATTATTGTTATTTACGGTTGTTAGTAATATAGAATAAATAAAAATATTAATTTTAAGCGATCTGAACTTAAAGATTTGAAAAAAAATATTATGTAGTTATCAATAGTTTAATGAAATTATTTCATTATTTTTCTATTAAAGTTAAAATAGTTTATGATTAATCAACTAAACAAATGCATTGATAAAATAAGTTAAGTAAGAAGTAAAGAATGTGAATTATGTAACCTGAGAATAGAAAATATAAAAAGTAGTCTACTATAATGACCAAATATGTTTAATCAAATATTTTATGGGGAATGCCCCGCTTTGCTGCGAGTTATGATGTATGTGCGTGTATCGAAAGTTTTTTTTTTTAATGTATTTTACTTAATATACGATTATATGTTACGTTAAAAATACATATATAATTGTAGTATATATGGTATATAATAAAATATTGCGCTCATTTCAATTTGTTAAAGCAAAAATCGTATTTTTTTAAATATTATTCAATGTACGACTATATGTGTTAATATGACCGAAATGTAAAATGAAATATAGAAAACTAAAAGGTATAAGGTAAATAAATATATAAGTTTAAAGGGGTAAAATATAAGTTTTTTAAATAAAAACGCAAAAGTGCTCAAATTATAGGGATGAAAACTGTAAATATGATGGCAGAACAAACAATAGAAAAAAAAAATAAGAGCAGGATTCGAAACTGTGACCTACAACATCAAAGGACGCCACTTTGCCACTGAGCTAGCGGGCCTTTTTGTGTATTTTTACCCAAAATCTATCTTATCTTATATATAGTAACAACAAAAAATTTTCCTGGTCAATGTAAGGATATAGTAATTTATCATTTTTATATTTAAACCCATAGCTCAAACTTGTCGGTTCAAGCTTGTCATTTTTATATTTTAACCCATAGTTCAAACTTGTCATTTTTATATTTTGTTTTCAATGGCGAAAACAAAACTCAAGTAGGAAAATCAAACTTTGAAATAAATAATATCTTAATAGATTAATAAACGTTTTAGTATTATATATAATTGATATTCGATTCACCAAAATGGAGGAAAACAACCCAACATGTTGGAGATAAATTTATTTTGATTCACCAAAATTTTATTAGTACATCATAGCTTAAAAAATAAAGAGAGAATAAAAATTTATATTTTAAAGCTTTTGTTTTAGATTACTAGATAACGTAATTTTTTTTCTATTTACATCATTATAAAATTTAGAGTAAATTACGGATAAGGTCCCTAAACTCAAGAAATTAAGAAAACTAAACGAATTTATATCGAAGTATTTTAGGTCTCTAAGTTTTTGTAACATGATTTTTCGGCCCCAAGGTCAAAATGTTTGTGTTTCGCTACTGAGGATTGCTTATTTTTTTCCCTTATCCGCTTATCATAAATTTGCTTTTTGAAAACACAAATAAACATTATTTGGAATAAAATAGATACGCACTCCTAACTAGGGGTGAGCATCGGAACCGGGTACCCGCTTTTGGAACCGGAACCGCTATGGAACCGCCGGTTCCGGAACCGGAACCGATGTGAGTGGTTCCGGTGGGACCGGTTCCGGTTCCGGTTCTCATTTTTGTGGAACCGTTAACCGCCGGTACCCGCCGGAACCGGTTAGGCTATATATATGTATATATTTATATATTAATAAAGGTAATTATATATATATATATATATGATTGTTATGTTTAATAGACTAAATTTAAAATTATTATTTTACCTTTTACATTACGCATAAACTTACGACCACTTTTTCACTCGACTTATTTATTCTCTTTTTTCGATATTTTTATATCGTATTTAACATTTCAAGTTGTGTTTTTTTGTTGTTTTCATTTTCAAAAATTGTCGTAATTATTTATATAGTTTTTATCGAATAAGTTTTCATCATTTTACTATTTATTTCGTTACATTGTGACTATGTAATAACTAATAATTTCTTTTTATAACATAAAATATTAAAAAAAAACATTTAACAAACTAGACACCGGGTACCCGGTTTCGGAACCGGAACCGGCGGTTCCGGGACCGGTTCCCAAATATGAAGAACCGGTTCCGGTTCCGGTTTCTTCATTCTAGGAACCGCCGGTTCCGGTTCCATGAACTTTGGCCGGGTATCCGGTTTTGCTCACCCCTACTCCTAACACCCCCTAAAGAATATGTTAAAAATACTTTAGCATAATATAATTTTAATTTTTTTAAAAAAATACCAAGTTAATTATTTAAAGAAAAAAATAGAGCTCCTTAGATATCAACGAAAAACTATATTTTATCATATGATCTTTAAAAGTCACTTTATATTTGAAGAATGCTATATTGATAAAATTTGTTAGGGACCAAATCTTTTAACATTTTCTATTAGAGACAATTAATTGAAAATAGTATCATCAATTTTTATTAGACATCGCATCTGTTTCTTTATATAAAATGGGATTATCTTGCAGTTTATATGGTTTTGTTTGGTAAACTAATTGATAAGCTAGTTGGTAGTGATAAGCTAGCTAGTAGTTGATAATCTAGCTTAAGAAAATATTATGTTTGGCAAAAACTAATTTATGCGTATGTAAAATGACCAAAAAAGCTTCTTGAGATATAACAATTAATATTAATAAGGTTATAACTGGAAAAAAAAAACTACAAAAATACATTAACATATACATTAAACACTAATTGAATATAAAAAAATATATAGATTTATGATCTTTTTGTGAGTAACAATGTAATATATTTGAATAAATAATACATAAGTATGTTTTTACATGATGGTTATGCTCATGAGAGAAAAGAAATATAAAAAAGAATTAAGATAATAATAATACATCTTGTAACACCCCAAAACTCAAAACATTCTTCATTGACTGAAAGTAACCAGGTTCTTATAAAATAGCGGAAGCTCGTCCAAACCATCATTTAAATCTATCAAAAGTTTGAAACTTTAAACCATAGGTCTTACCAACAAAACATAAGTGTAAGAGTTTACGGAAAATAATTAATGTTTACATATCAAAACATAAAAGAGCTTAGAGTTTTCACATAACACTTTCTCCAAAAACCTCTTGACTGAACTGCCACCATGGAGCCTCATACGGTATCTTTCTCTTTTCCTTTCCGGGACGTACCTGACACTAAAAAGGATAAACAACAACGGGGTAAGCATAAAGCTTAGTGAGCACACACTTAACCACTTACCATCATGCACACACAATCACAAGTACATAGCAACTACATACATGTAAGTCTCCAATCTTCCTTACGGCTCAATACCATCAAGGAAGGATAAATGACACTGGTACCAGGCCTCTGCAAATTCCCTAGGGGTATTACTACCACCATAGGTACTCTCCCAAGTCCCCGAAGGAACACATCTCATAATAATTCCCTAGGGGTATTACTACCACCATAGGTACTCTGCCATGTCCCCGAAGGAACGCATACACATAATCACACATGCAATCGTAACCATACATACATAACAACAAGAGTTAAGTGAGGTACTCACCTGTCAAGATGCTAGCAATTCATACACTTCACAAGCTAACACAATCACTTCGAATCACCTAACCAATCACAAATACATAACACATCAAACATAGCCCAAAAGGACCATTCGATACTCCAAACCGAAACACTAGTCTTAGCCATAGCTAGACTAGTCTAATTGCCCTTAAAATCTACCCAAAGTCATCTCATAACATCCCTAACATAAGCCCAAAGCCAAATCTTGAAAAGGGCCGCAAACGAAAAATATCGAAAATGCAACAGAAAGTTGCGCCACCTGTCCCCGTGACCTCAGGTCGCGGGGCCAGGTCGCGGGGTTTTCCTGATGCCCCAAAAACGCGACTTTTGCTTCGAAAACTGTACCAAAAACCCAAATTTCGACTAACAACTCCCAAATTACTTTTACACAACAACTAGGGTCGATAACCAACGATCTCATGCGAGTAATTCGACCCCAAAACATACCAATTACAACACTTGATGATTCTATGATCATCATTCAACATCAAACCCTAACCAAACCTTCAACTCCAAAACATCAATTAAACACAAATTGGACATAGGAATCATACCTTTAAGCAATAAACACGACGATTCTATGCCAATTGCCCATCGAGAACCTCCAATTCGTCCCTGGCTCCATGCCTCTTCCTTGATCGCTTTCTCCCTCTCTCCTGGCTTCACAAGTCGTGAATGAAACTGAAAGGGGAGTTAAGGGTTTCTCCTCTTTTAATTACATGCCATCCTTTCCCTCGTACTTTCACATTTAGCACTTAAGCCCCCGAACCTCCATAACACAAGTTAAAAAAGGTTAATCTCTAACCAAACTCCGTTAAGTTTCCAAAACTGAAAACGGGCGTTACAACTCTCCCCCACTTACCAGGATTTCGTCCCCGAAATTGCTTATACCTGAAACATCTCTGAGCAGTTCCGTCTCATTTCATCCTCCTATTTCCACATCTATTCGAGCCGTTTCTATACTCCCTCTGATACCCTGGTCGTTCTTTCAAAGATCAAATTCGTTCTTTCCACATCAAACTCTAGATCTAACGGTACTTTATCCGTATGGCTCTTCCAACGACCCTGAGTAGTTTTCAGTCTTACACGATTCCACTGAATACTCTTAGCCTCCTTCTGCATAACTTCGGTACTGCCCAACTCACTCTGACCAACCTCTCCCTAGAAGATGAGAGTTTTACATCTCCTCTCGCACAACATCTCATAAAGAGGCATGCCGATGCTGGCATGAAAGCTGCTGTTATACAAGAACTCTGCCAACGATAGATACGTATCCCAACTTCCTCCAAATGTCTACACACAAGCTCTTAACATGCACCTGAGAGTCTGCATCATCCTCTCGCTCTGCCCCTCAGTCTGTCCACTGTCCCCACATAACATCATGATTTCTAACAGTACAACTAACCTTGCAAACAAATCCTTCATCACATGCCCTTACTTCCATCCGGTAACTCTAACTCTAACTCAACCTTCACTCTTAGACACATCTAACACTGTTCCACATCCCTGTTCAACTCTGGCCACTAGCAATCCGACCTTACGTCTCTGATACTGGAATCTATACGCGGTCTCAACGACTTAAAAGACTACAACTTACCTGCTTTGGAGAAACAGGGTCCTAACCGGTCACCCCTACTCCCTCACGGTTTGCTTTGGAGTTGCCCAGTCCAGGTCACAACCCAAAACACATCTCATCATCACATCGTTTCCTACGGAATACGATGGATTTCATAACATAACACATCTGCACACATATAACTGCTCTCCGTTCCACGAACGGAACTGATCCTGCCTCATCCTCTAACGAGAACGATACTATCCCCTCGACCCTTACGGGTACAAGGCTACCCGAAAGTACACAAAACACGCTATTCACATCCAACATATAACTACCCTCTACTATCACGTACAACACAAACACACAACACATATCTTTACAACATCCATTTACTTCCCATGCTACGTCATATTACAACTAACCCAAGGTAAGAAATACTACAATAAACTGCCATGTCTTCTACCTTCTCCGGTGAAGTCAACACCGGTGCTTCGCATAGCCCTATTCTCAATGTCTCGATCGTTGCTGTCTTCCCTTCTCTCCACACAACTACTCATTACGTAAAGTCTCCAATACATCTCGAAAGTGCTCCACATGATCCTCCTTCGATCCCAAATAGATCGGTATACCATCTATGCATACAATCACTGATATATCCGTCATCGACCTGCAGACCCGATTCATCAGGTCCATAAAAGATACTGGCGCGTTCGTCAACCCGAATGGCTTCACGATGAACTCGGAATGCCCATATCGAGTACGAAAAGGCCGTCTTATGCGCATCCTCTTCTCGAACCTCCAACTGGTGGTACCCTGAGCGAAGATCTATCTTCGAAAACTGCACGGCTCCCTGAAGCTGATCGAAGAGATCGTCGATCCTCGACAGCGGGTATCTATTCTTTACCGTAAGCTTGGTTAACTCTCGGCAATCAACACACACATCCGCAACAATTCTTGCATCTCCAGAGGTGCTACCCGGTACAGGTCTTAGCTACCGACACCACCCCCGGAATTAGCCTGATCTGGAACTCCACTTGCCTCTCACGAGGAATGTCAGGCAAGTCATCCGGGAATACATCCGGATACTCGCTGACCACTGGCACGTTCGCTACCATCTTCTTCTTGTCTCAGCTCGGCTATCGACCACGTACGCTAAGTAGCTGCTACCTCCATGAAAGACATGCTTCCTGACCTTAGCCAATCATATACCTTGAATAGTCTCATCCTTTGTCCTTCGATAGTCAGTTCTCCCCCACTTGGGTTTGAACTACTACCTGCTGCTTCTCGCCGTCAGTGCGAGCTCAGTTCTGACTTAACCAGTCTATCCCAACTACCACTTTATCCTTATACACATCACTACTCCAACGTTACTCCTCATCTGCTGCGTATTTCCACTTCTAACGAACTCCCTTGCTTACCCTGTCACAACGTCTAGCCCCGTCATTGCCTCTTCTGCTATCAACTGGAACACATGCCCCTGAGTTCGGTGGTAACACCCTTCTTCCTTGCCTCTCCAATTCTAACTCTCTCTGTCTCACATTACCTCATGCATCTGATAAAATCAGCGCACCTTACTCTCACCATAACTTCTCTTATCTTTGACTCTAACACTTCAACATACCTGCACACCTTCCTCCCTTCGTTTGCAACGTACTCTGATCAACAGAGCGATCGCCTCTAGCAACTTGCCAGTAATCTCATTTACTAATCCGATAGGTTGAACTACCGATAGCGACTCGCTGGTCAGCCTCTCTATCTCTAACTATGGTACTTTCTGTTCTCCGGAAAGCCAGATAGTTACTCCAATGTCATACTCTCCACTTGCTTCATTGTCCTTTACCAAACGATCAACTCCCGTCGATCCTTTGTGACTCCTCTAAGCAGGCTCACAGCAACCTGACCTCTACCTCCGCCATGCAAACCAGTGCAGAAAGCATCCTCCGCCCCAGAAATCCGGTGGGTATCAGCCACTGGATCCTTCTTTCCTTCGAAAATCGGCGATTGACATGCCGAGAAGCCTCGCAACTAACTGCTCTAGCCTCAGCAGAATGAGAGCTTACTGCATCGCCGACTCATGCGGCCATAACTGCTTCTGGACTGCTGCTAACCACCCGGGTTACTTCTTGCCCTTCACGCTCGAAAATCCAGGAGGGATCTCATAGAGAACTTCTCCTATCTCGTCTACTGCACTCTCTAATCCACTAACTATACACATATAATCTATTCATACTGTCATCTCAATTCTCAACATGCTATTGAGTGGTCTATCCTTACTGATTCAATTAACATACCATTTTAAACACCACTCTACTTTCCGTCCCATGCCGTCTACTAGCTCAGGTCAATGACCTTAGCTTCATATTCTCTCCTCATCACATGCTACTTAGGGGTCTAACTACTTACCTTAAGGACACTCACGGAGGTCCTATCATGCTACTACCCCATCCCGACAATCCCAGTTAGTTCATAGAATTCCAGTGACTATATCAATTCCCGATATGCACAATGCATTTGCAATGATACGGGCCCTTGTATCATTATAAACACACTCTACATATCTAGCCTCGACACCATCACAAAAATCTCAATCCCCAACTAGTTGTCCCATACGTAACCTTTACGCTAGAGCTTTAATAGCTCGTCTATCAGTTTAATCACATAACACGTAACATACTCTTCTACTCATAGTCAAGTACTACTAGCCTACACCAGGCTTACATGCAATATCTATACTTCAAGCAATTACAATAGTAGTAAATGCTTGTCTATCATGCAATTCCTGCTCAAATACTACACATGCCATAACTTCACATAACTTATCATACACAAAGCTTTTATAGCTCATATACCAATTAAGTACATAACAGACATCATGCTCTTTACTCATAACCACATATCTCAAAGCCACATACGACACACATGCATTCATACGTTTCATAACAACTATCATGGAATACATATTTAACTTAAACTGCATAGCACTAGTAATTCACATACTAGTGCCCACGTATCACACATGCTATACATTCACATCATACACGTAACAACTTGCTACATAACATCTATCATAGGGGTACATGCTTAACATAACTACATAGCATCAGTTATTCACACAACTGATGCTCACTTGCCACACATGCCATAAGCTCATGCAACTCATACATACGTCCACAATAAATCAACATGCCTTAAAATAGGTAAGGTTAGTGTGCTCACCCCCGTTCTGAAGCTCCGGTCCGCAGTTCAGTCTCACTACTCACCTCTTCATAAAACATTTCATACACATCTCTCCGTAAAACATTTCATACTCATCTCACCATAAAACATTTCATACTCATATCTCCATAAAACATTTCTTTTGGTTACTTTTATTTATAAAAACACAAGCTTTTGGTTTAAGTCCAAGTATCCACCACTTGTGAATACTCGAATCCCTTAAACCTAGGCTCTGATACCAACTTGTAACACCCCAAAACTCAAAACATTCTTCATTGACTGAAAGTAACCAGGTTCTTATAAAATAGCGGAAGCTCGTCCAAACCATCATTTAAATCTATCAAAAGTTTGAAACTTTAAACCATAGGTCTTACCAACAAAACATAAGTGTAAGAGTTTACGGAAAATAATTAATGTTTACATATCAAAACATAAAAGAGCTTAGAGTTTTCACATAACACTTTCTCCAAAAACCTCTTGACTGAACTGCCACCATGGAGCCTCATACGGTATCTTTCTCTTTTCCTTTCCGGGACGTACCTGACACTAAAAAGGATAAACAACAACGGGGTAAGCATAAAGCTTAGTGAGCACACACTTAACCACTTACCATCATGCACACACAATCACAAGTACATAGCAACTACATACATGTAAGTCTCCAATCTTCCTTACGGCTCAATACCATCAAGGAAGGATAAATGACACTGGTACCAGGCCTCTGCAAATTCCCTAGGGGTATTACTACCACCATAGGTACTCTCCCAAGTCCCCGAAGGAACACATCTCATAATAATTCCCTAGGGGTATTACTACCACCATAGGTACTCTGCCATGTCCCCGAAGGAACGCATACACATAATCACACATGCAATCGTAACCATACATACATAACAACAAGAGTTAAGTGAGGTACTCACCTGTCAAGATGCTAGCAATTCATACACTTCACAAGCTAACACAATCACTTCGAATCACCTAACCAATCACAAATACATAACACATCAAACATAGCCCAAAAGGACCATTCGATACTCCAAACCGAAACACTAGTCTTAGCCATAGCTAGACTAGTCTAATTGCCCTTAAAATCTACCCAAAGTCATCTCATAACATCCCTAACATAAGCCCAAAGCCAAATCTTGAAAAGGGCCGCAAACGAAAAATATCGAAAATGCAACAGAAAGTTGCGCCACCTGTCCCCGTGACCTCAGGTCGCGGGGCCAGGTCGCGGGGTTTTCCTGATGCCCCAAAAACGCGACTTTTGCTTCGAAAACTGTACCAAAAACCCAAATTTCGACTAACAACTCCCAAATTACTTTTACACAACAACTAGGGTCGATAACCAACGATCTCATGCGAGTAATTCGACCCCAAAACATACCAATTACAACACTTGATGATTCTATGATCATCATTCAACATCAAACCCTAACCAAACCTTCAACTCCAAAACATCAATTAAACACAAATTGGACATAGGAATCATACCTTTAAGCAATAAACACGACGATTCTATGCCAATTGCCCATCGAGAACCTCCAATTCGTCCCTGGCTCCATGCCTCTTCCTTGATCGCTTTCTCCCTCTCTCCTGGCTTCACAAGTCGTGAATGAAACTGAAAGGGGAGTTAAGGGTTTCTCCTCTTTTAATTACATGCCATCCTTTCCCTCGTACTTTCACATTTAGCACTTAAGCCCCCGAACCTCCATAACACAAGTTAAAAAAGGTTAATCTCTAACCAAACTCCGTTAAGTTTCCAAAACTGAAAACGGGCGTTACACTTTAAGATATAAAAAAGAAATATAAAGGGGCATTAACGTCTTTAGTAAATTTAAGATTTAAAAAACTCAAAAAACCCATAAAATTTAGTAACACATACTTAATTATATATGATGATGAGTTCTTTAATGTTATTTGAATAAAAAAATTAGAATGATGTAAAATAAGATAATTAAAAAGGTTTACATATAAACAAAGATGAATAATTTAATTAATTAAATATTTTATTAATAACTACATCAAAAAGGGAAAAATTTTAATGAAAATGAAAAAAAATTAGGATTGAGATGTCTAGTAAATGTTCGTCTCATTGTTGATGGTTTTTTTTTAAATAAAATAAATAAATTGAGAGACTATGAAAATATAAAAGAATGAGAAAGAATTTAAAAAAAAAAACAAATCATAAAAAACCACATAGGAGTTTGATTGTTGTTAACAAAATCTTTTATATAAAACAAAACAACATAAGCAAATTTTTTTTGAGAAAAGGGCTCACTAAAACACTCATACAACATAAATATCAAGTAGAAACCATCAATAAAAAACAGATGTAAAGAAATTACAAATAAAAACTTTAAAACTTATTAACAATGATGTATAATACACACAAATGAAAAACATTATTTGAATTTTATTAGAAGAATAAAGTTATTAACATAAATATCAATTAAGGAGTATGAAGACCAAAAAACAAATATAACAATTAGATTAAGTTTTGGAAAAAAAAAAAACCAAAAACTTTTATAATAACAATAAGAAATATACACAAAAACGTATAAAAATAATATAGAATTTTTATATGAAAACAGAAAAACGATGATATTGATATTGACACAAATAAACAACATATAACTCACGGAAATCATAAAAAATGTTATGCTACCTAGAAGTTTTACGAATGATGAGCAACAATGTTGATGGAAAATGAATTGTAAAAATTAGAAACAACAAACAAATGAAAACAGAAAAACGACGATATTGATTGACACACACAAACAACATATAGCTCATAAAAATCATAAAAAAATGTTAACTTACCTAGAAGTTTTACGAATGATGAGCAACAATGTTGATGGAAAATAAATTATAAAAATTAGAAACAACAAACAAACATAAGAACTCAATAGCATAACATAGAACTAAAAGTTGTTGATTGCATTTTTGGTGGAGCATTGAGTTGTAATTTATAGATGATTATGTTGTAGGTTTTCTTATAATTAATAAATGAGAATGTGAAGAGGGTAAAATAAATGTTTTTAAAAGTTAAATAATATGAAAATTAAAGCTAATTAAATTCCTAAGTCAAATTACCAAATAGTCCTTCGTATCATAAAACATACAATCTTCATTTAAGGGTAAAATAGTCTTTAGCTTAATTGATATTTAAAAAATTCAAAAAAAAGAGAAAATTCCTTTGAACAAATACTTAAAAGATAGGATGCCACATCATACACCCAACATCCTCCTTTTATATATACTAGTGGATAGACCGCGCGTTGCGCGGTTGCGAAATGTATTTTAAAAGTATATTTCTTTGAATTTAGATACAACGTAATTTTTCGGTTATTAATTAATAATACCCAAATTAAATTGAAAAATGTATTTTCATTGGTGATACATTTTCATATATTTAATTATTTAATGTATTTTCATTGGTGATACATTTTCATATATGTAATTATTTATTATCTTTTTTTTGTTATGAATAGTTTGAAATTCATAGTTAATAATTTTGTGGTTATACTTTTTAAAACACAAATAAAATGTCATACAACTATATCATCATTCTACAAAATGTTCGACAAAAGGTAATCAACCTATCAAATTTATTTACATTAAAACTATAGCTTTGTAAAGGTATTAATTTTGAACCTTTATAGGAAAAAAATGTGATGTTTATACCTTCACAATATTTTATTGTGAAAGGTTAATGTTATTATGTGGTCTCATAAAAACAACATAATCTTACATGATCAAATCTATATCATTCTATATATAAGAGAGGTTTTAAATAGATAATGTAGCATCTTCTTATACTTAGAAATTCTTTTATTCTTTTTTCCTCCAAAGTTTTGATTTTTTTTAAATGTTGAGTATGTTAACAACTTTTCTATGTCTATATAAAAATTATAGTTCATAAGTAAGAGGCTTTTTAGTGATTTCACATATTTATTGCAATTTATATTAATTGGCCGTTTTTATATATAGAAAATGTGCAAATCCATATATCATACTTTATTTTAAACAAAATTATGTTATGCGCCTATTCAATTAATTGAGTTATGAAATATGTTGGATGCATAATTAAAATTAGTTAATAAAAAACACAGTTTAAATATTTATTTAACATTTATTGATGCCATTTTTTGTGTGATTTTCTGTCAATTTATTTTAAAGGACTTAGTACCACAATAGTAAAAAAAAAATTATAATTTTTAGAATATATAAAAATAATAGATAAAAAACAGTTTTTCAATAAAACTACATTTTTAATATTGATATTATTATTAATATATGTAATTAAGATAAGCTTTATTTTTTAACCATAAAATAGTATTTTTTTTAAATTATAATGTCTTAAAAAAACAATAATATTTAATTGTTTGTGATACAAAAACTGTTTATTAGTTATAATTATTATATTTTTATAATAAAAATACTTAGACGTCTTTAGAAAAATATTAAGAGTCCACGTCATTTTTTTTTAATTGCAAAGTTATTTTCTTTCAATACTTTTTTTCTTTTCAACAGTTTCTTTTAATTTAATTTTTTACGGTCTTGGTCAAAAATTGGATTGATGCATGTTCCACTTGAACCCAATTATATAACATTGTCAAATACTATTAGTTTTGTCACTTTTCTTATATAGAGGTAATTCTTCAACTTTATTTTGTAACATAACTGTCTTTAGTAACATTATTGACGGTGGTAGATATCTTATTAGATTGTAGCATAGTTCCATAGTTGACTCGATCTTAAGTTGTATGAATCGAAAAAAAACTTCATAAAGGAAAATTGGTGTAGTTTTAAACATGATTCAGTTTGTAAGTAATAATTTAATATTTGAATAAACAATACACATATGTTTTTTTAGCGTAGTAGGTTATGCTCCTGAGAAAAAAATAAAAATATACAAATGAGAATTTAGGTAAAAATACATCATGAAATTATAAAATAGACAAAATCAAAATATATTAGAATTGAAGAAGTAGTTGAATGAATGACATACATGAAGAACTTTTTCTTTGTGTAACATGATGATGAAGCTTTAATGATCTTCCACACATTTGACGGCCTTTAGAGTTTATCCACGTTTGTGTCACTTACTACAAAAAAAAACACAACATATAAATCATATGAAATCAACGGCAAAAGAAAACTTTATAAATATAAGTTCATACCCTAAATCATATTTTGTGAGAAAGAGTGTGTTTGGAGAAAAGAATAAGAAGTATGTTGCTGCATGTACAAAGAAATGAAAAAAGTAATAACATATCCAACAAAAAAACACTTGAATTAAAAGAGTAGTTGAATGAATGAAAGACTTACATGTAGAACATTCTTTGTGTAACATGATACTGAAGCTTTGACGCCCTTCCATATATTTGGCGATCTTTAGAGTTTAATCATGTTCGTGTCACTTGCTACAACAAAAAATCATATGAAATCAACACAAATTACACAATGGCAAAAAAAAAAAAAACTTGATTATAAACAAAAGTCAAATACTCTAAATCTTATTGAGAGAGAAAGTGTGTTCCAAAAATAAGAATGAGAAGTATGAAATGAAATAAATCAATAACATATCCAACAAAAACAAAATAACCACTTGTGCTTAAATAATAGAAAATGAATAATTAATGAAAATAAATGAAGAAAAATGAACGGTTTATAACATAAAGAAGTTAACAAAATGATTAATTAACATAAATTGTAATAACACAAATAATTAATTCTCTTTATGATTTATTCTTTTCTCTATGATTTATTCTTTTATATATAAATATAGATGATTTATTCTTAAATTATTGTCAAAATTAACTAAGTCACCCCTTTAATGAAAAATGCATTTTAATATAGTGGTATTAAGGTCTTTAATATTAATATTTTACAAAATTCAAAAATACCATAAAATTTTTATATAAGATCCTACTCTTAGAGGTTTAATAGATATATATAGATAGATGGATAGATTAATTAAAAACTTTTTGGGTTTATGTATAAAATATTTAATTAAATTATAAAAATGTAAGGAAATAGAAATTATACTTGTGAATGTATTTATGTTATATAAGTACACCTAATATAAAGTAATGAATAAAATGAGTTTTAAATAAAAAGTTAAACTTAGTTATTGAGAAATTTTTATTAAAGAGATGTAAATTTATAACAAAAAAATAAAATAAAAATAAAGTATTCTCATTGTGCTACTTAAATAATTATATGTTTTGTTATATGTATATGTATATGTATATATAAGGGTGTATATATATAGAGAGAGAAACTCAAATTATCATTGGATTTATAAAATAAAATGTCTATTTAATTTTTAAAAAAAATTAGCACAAAGTATAAATATTATTTATGGATATAATTATGTTGTTTAAATAAAAATAGTATAAATTAATAAAGAAAATTAGTTGTTAAATGAAAAGTTTAACTCATTTAATGAGAAGCTTTGTATTTAAAAATAAATCAAAATTGTGAGAAAAAAGATAAATGTGAATGGTGATTTCTCATGATGCCACCTAAGCACCTCTAGGGTTTTCCTTTTAAGTATATATAGATTGAAAACTTTTCATCTTGTGTAACGTCATCTTCATTATTAGAGAAGAAACCACACCCTCTTTATTAGAATTTATTTACATTAAATTGAAAACTTCTCATCTTATGTAACGTCATCTTCATTATTAGAGGAGAAACCACACCATCTATATAAAGTCACCTTCTTGCTTGGTGATTTCCGAAATCATGTTTTCAATTATGTAATGTGAGTTGCATAAAAAAGATAGCATCAAATCAAGCCTTGAGTGTGAAAATCAATTCAACTATATGTTGGCTTATGGTTTTTCAACTTTTATCTTCTACATTTCAGGTTTTTTTACGCTTCTATGTTCCTTTTCTAGAGCATGTCGGGATTGTAGTAGCCATCATCGAATAACCTACGCTTGAGAGGTAAAAATCTACAAAATCCACATTTTTTCTACAAAGCGATTGTTTGGTTGGTTTATTTAGTTTCTTTTCTTTCCAATTTGTTTTTTCATCTAATATGTTTTAATCGACTTTTACAGCTTGACCACAAACTCTTAAAGTGATAAACAATCAATGGTTGCTAGAATTTGAGGATATAGCCATATGTGTACATCCTTGCTTTTGAGGCATTATTTATCTCAATTCGCATTTCGAATAATTGTTAGTATAAAACGTTATTGTTGTGTAAATTATGTGGATCTGTAATTTTTTGATGGTTTATATAGGTTTTAGTTAGTGTTTGTTTTATCTCGAGCATGAATACATAATATTACAAACTTCTAAAATACTTCTCGGTTCAATATGTTGCATTTTGAAATTTCTATTTTATATGTATGTGTGTTGTTACTATCTGAAAGTATAGAATTGGCTAGAAGCTCATTTTTACAAGGTTTCTATTTGATAATTCATAGATGTAACTATGTATGTAAGTACACTTCAATTAGGGGTTTGACATTTTTTCATAACAAAATGTCAAAATGTTTTTTGTAAAAAAACTCCATAGCTCTGGTTTGTAATGAGTTGGGGAAAAAATTACATATACTTCTCATTTATTATATGTGTTGTTTATTTATAATTTTTTTAAGAATAGTAGTTTTTATTTGTAATTTTATTTAAAAAAAGACAATAGTCCATTTGTAAAGGGTGACAAAAATTATTAGTATTTCGTCAATGTATTTGTAGCTTATTTTGTTATGTTAACCATCAATATACTTAAAAAACTTTTTGCTTTATTTACTATTAATTTTTATTTTCACACCTAATGATACAACAACATTAGTTTTTAGTTTTTTAAGTCTATATATCACATTAATAGATGAAATATATTTTATTATTATTTTAATTATTATAAATTATTATATACTTTATTAACTAATTTAATCTTTCATATTCTTATGTTAAATATTATTAATTGATATATACATATATGAAATACTTATGATAATTTAATGTATTTAAATATGTGTGATAAAAAATTAATGAGAAACTTAAATTGTTGATACTATATTTTGAGAGAATTTAAAATAGTATTTACTATTTTTTTGGAAATAATTTCCAAATAACATCTCATTTAGTGTATGTAGCTTAATTTAACGCATTAATTACTAAATATATATTTTATTTTTTATTTACCAAACAATCAATATGAATAAAATTATATTGTCTTTTCTTAGTTCACATTTAATTATTTTTACCATTATTTCTTATTAAAATAATTTGTATACTTAAAAATAATTATTTTTACCAACCGATACATTATTATCAATATATAGTATTGTAAAATGGATTAAAAAAAATGGGGGTTGATATTTTGCAAACGATTGAAAGGTTGTTTTATTATTTATCCATTATTTAGTTTTTTATATTTCTCTAAACAAAATTTCATTATTTTTTGTAATTATTATAAATTAATATAATACCATTAATTAACGTAATCTTTCATATTCTTCTTTATTATTATCAATTAATATATATAAATGAAATTTTGTGACAGTTTAATACATTTAAATGTACATGATAAAACATTAATCAGAATATTAATCATATTTATATATTTGTTTCTCTCACTTTGATTTATGTTCAATCTAAAGTCAAACACATTAATTTCTAATTATTGTTTTCTGTGTAAGGATTAATAACTGAAAATTTTCATATTAAAGGTTTTGATTGACAATAATTGAATATATAGTGTTTTAAAACTTTAATTATAGTTAAAAAAATTGGTGATAATTGGTCTTTTGGGCTAATGCATGAGGTATGTTTGAGAGTAGGCTAAAAATTTATAGCAAGAAGTGCGTTTGTTCTCGAAAAAATTTGTCGATAAAAAGCAATGTTAGGTCAATTGATAATATATAAGTCGCCTAATAAAAATTTATGATTTTACGTGTAGATGACTGGATTTAAAAAATAAAGTGGTGTATGTTTAGAGAATTATCCAGTCAAACTATGTTTTTGAAATACATGTATTTAACTTGAGGATGCTTATTTTTATTTTGTAATTCTCTTTTTTTGTTTGAATTAAAAGAATTATATCCTTTAAGATCTTTCATCAAAACACTAATTTGTTTAATAAAAGAAAGAGTAAATTACGGATTTGGTCCTTAAGGTATGACGAAAATTACGGATTTGGTCCTTTAACTTCAAAAATTACATCGATGGTCCTTAAGGTATGCATTTTATTATGGATTTGGTCCCTCGACTTAACAGCTGTTAATTTATCCGTTAAGTGAAAGGGCACTTTTGTCATTTTACTTTTCCAACCATTTTAACAAATTTTAATCAATTTTCCCCTCTTTTTCTTGAATCTTCATCTTCTTCACTATGAAGTGAAGAACAAACTAAGAGCATTAACAAATTAAAACATAAATGAAATCTCTATCAAATCCCTAATCAAATCTTCAATCAAATTTAAAATGGAAACCCTACATCAAATCTTCAATCAAATTAAAAAGGAAACCCAATTCCATTCCAATCCAAATTTATATCAAATCCCAAATCTAAAATACACATCCCATAGTTCATATTGAAGCATAACCATAACTAACCACCAGTTTACACAAAATACTACACAAACTAACCATATAAGCAAAGAAAAATATTGAGAATGGAATGATTTGTGGTATGTTTGAAACCAGATCTGAAAGTGATGGCAGCAAGTGTTAACGAGGTCACCGAAAAACGACCAGATCTAGTGTGTTTACAAGCAGCAAGTGTTAACGAGGTCACCGGAAAACGAACATAGTCGCCGGAGAGAGGAAAGATGAAGAGGCAGATCTGAAAGTGATGGCAGAGAGAGAGAGGGGTGGGTTAGAGATAGGTGGCCGGCGTCGGGTGTAGACAATGGTCACCGGAAAACGACCAGATCTGGGTTTGGTTTTCTTGAGTTCTGGGTTTGGTTTGTAAATGATGAGAGAGAGGTGGTCGGTGACGGGTGGAGGGGTTAGAGATAGGTGGCCGACATCGGGTGGAGACGGTGGTTTTCGTGGAGGTGGCGGCGGCGCTGTGCCGGAGACGATGGTGCGGCGGCGCTGTGCCGGAGAGGACGATGGTGGAGGGGTGAGAGATGGTGGTGGTGGCTGAGGTAATCTGGGTTTGATTCCTTGGTTTATAAGAAGGAGAAGCGTGAAATTTCAATTTTGGTCCTTGTGTTTTAAGAAAAATGGCAAAATAAATAAATTAATTAAAAAGACTAATTTACCCTTATACTTAACGGAGGAATTGGACGGCTGTTAGCCGAAAGGACCAAATCCATAATAAAATGCATACCTTAAGGACCATCAATGTAATTTTTGAAGTTAAAGGACCAAAATTCGTAATTTTTGTCATACCTTAAGGACCAAATCCGTAATTTACTCTAAAAGAAATAAAAGAATTTACCAAATTTTTAATAAGATTATAATGAATGATATAAAATTTTTGTACTTATTTATATATTCTTTCAACAAACAAAGTTCATATTATGATCAAGATTAAATCCATGAACAAGGGATGTTAGTGGTTTAAACAAATAAAAAAACAATAAATTTTACATTTAAAATTTTAATCACTAAAATCACTTTATATAAAATTATTTTAGTACATTTATTCTTCTTTATATTATATATATATATATTTCAACATATTTTTAATATAAAAATGTTGGAAATGTTGGCAATAAAAATGAGTATATAAAGGATAAGGTAGTAGCTTGAACGTTCATTCAAATTTGATCTAATAATAGATTGAATAGTTATTGGTTATATGAAAAAAAATCATGTAATAGTTAAACCTTTTATTTTTGAACTAATTTTATTTGAAAAATCTTGAATTACTTTAATAATATGCAAACAACCAATCAATATATTAAAAGAAAAAACTAAGAAAGATGACACGACGCAATAAGATTCAAGTATTGATCAAATGTTAATTTCTTGATTATCCCACATTAATGTGTAAAAGGAAAATGTTGAAATCGAAAATGAATATATAAAGAATAATGTAGTAGCTTGAATGTTCATCAAAATTTGGATACATTTTTGGTTCAATACTAAGTTTTATTTATTTGAAAAAAATATTTCATGCAGTTTCTAAACATTTTATTTTTTTCGTTTTATATAAACCAATATTATATGAAAGCATCCTGATTTTGTAACAATGGCTTAGGACAAATGTAACGAAATAACAATCTAAATATTATTACAAAGTTACTTGCATTACCGCGCAACGCGCGGTTCTGACACTAGTATAGCATAATACCAATGATTTAAACTAAAAACACTAAATAATCAATGTGTACTTCATATACATGACAAAACATAATTAAAACTCGAAGTCTCACCCATACCCCACGCCTACCGCCATGCCCTTAAACCTTCTCAAACTCACATCTTCTATCTCTCCGTTCACCACCACCACCGAGCCATAAATGGCTACGGCGAGCAGTTACCACCGGGGAATATAAGGCCACTACCTACTGTATGCTCGGCATGTTTTTGCATCAATTTGATATCTTTATCTATCTCGTTAACCTCTACAAATCTTGAACTCTCTTCAATCTAACTAATAGTGCGCACACATTGGATTGTTCGAAAGGAACTCGAATAGGATATGGTATATCTTAAATTATATGGTGTGCGAAAATTATAAGCTTTGAAGTTTTTCCTTTATAGTTTAACTAGTGTCAGCACCGCGCGTTGCGCGGTAGTGCAAGTAACTGTGTAGTAATATGTAAATTGTCATTGTCGTTCGTTACATTTATCCAAAACCATTGTTACAAAATCAAGATGCTTTCATATAATATTGATTTAGAAGACGGTGCTCTTTCATCAGCTCTTTGGCTATTTGCTTGCGATAAAGAAAGAGTGAATTATATATAAAACGAAAAAAATAAAATGTTTAAAAATTGCATGAAATATTTTTTTCAAATAAATAAAGAGAAATTCAAAATAAAAATAAGCACCCTCAAGTGAAATACATGTAGTTCAAAAACATAGTTTAACTGAACAATTTTTTAAACATATACCACTTTACTTTTAAATTCAGTAATTTACATGTAAAATCATAAATTTTATTAGCCGACTTATATATCATCAATTGAGCCTAACATTGCTTTTTATCGACAAATTTTTTCGGCTGCGTTTGGTACGTGGGACAAGACAGGACAGGACAGGACGAGACAAAATTCACTGTCCCACGTTTGGCGCAGCATGGGACAGAACAGGAATTCACTGTCCCATGTTTGGTGCGACATGGGACAGGACAGAAACTGGGACAAGGTGGGACAACATGGGACAAAAATGACTGTTTTTTTGTTCCACCAAAATAGGTGGAACAACATGGGACAGAAAGGAGACAGAAACTAATATATTAGTAACTAACACTCGTTTGATATATAACTTCAATATGGTATTTGTTTTTGTGTTTACCACCACTAGTCATGGCCGCTGCCACCACCGGTAGCACTATCGGCCACCTCTACCTTCTCTTCCACTACAACAACCTCCTCTACCACTGTCAACGATTACCTACTACCACCGTCTACCACCTCTACCATTGTCCATCGCGACCGTAACCACCACCACCAACGTTGGTCACCACCACCACTATCCACCATCTTCACGTTCTCCACAACCATCGACCACCACCGTTGGCCACCACCTCCACCTCTACCATAACCATCAATAACAGTTTAATAAAAAATCATATATGTGTATAAATATATATAGGGGAAATATCAAATACAAACCAATGGATTCTAATAAACAGTACAAACCTAATCTTAACCATTGATTTGGTTTATTTCCTAATTTTTAGGTGATTCTGAAATGTGATTGAGAGATAATTTAGGAACTGAATTAATCCACATCATTAATCATTTACATGTATGGTTGTGGTTGGTTTATAAAAGTTTGTAAGAATCCCTTGGTTTGTATTTGATATGACCCCTATATGTGTGTGTGTGTTTATGTTTATGACAATTGCGCTATTTTTATATAAATTATATAGTTTAGTTTATTTATGTTTATTATAACTATTATGTGATATATAAAATCATCAAATAATTTTTTGGGAGAACTTGTCTAGTTCTGTCCAGTCCAGTCCTAGGCGTACCAAACACAAAACAGACATTTGTCCTGTCCTGTCCAGTCCTGTCCCGTCCAGTCCTGTCCTACTCTCTTGTCCTGTCCAGTACTGTCCAGTCCAGTCCTGTCCTATCCAATCTTGTCTGCGTACCAAACGTTACCTTCGAGAACAAACGCACTACTTGCACTAAATTCTTAAAATACTTCCAAACATACCTCAAGCATTAACTCAAAAGATCAATTATCACAAAATTAAATTTTAAACTAAAGAACAAACATTAAAGTTTTGAGACACTATATATTCAATTGCTGTTAATCAAAACCTTTAGTATGAAAATTTCAATTATTTATTCTAACAAAGAAAACAATAATTAGAAATTAATGTGTTTGACTTTATATTTAACATAAATCAAAGTAAGAGAAACAAATATATATAAATATGATTAATATTCTCATTAAATTTTTTATCATATACATTTAATGTATTAAATTGTCACAAAAGTTTCATTTGTGTATATTGAATGATGATAATAAAGAAGAATATGAAAGGTTAACTTAATTAATGATATATATTAATTTATAATAATTACAAATAATAATGAAATTAATATTTAATAGTTTTATGAAATATATATTATTGAAATACTAAATAATGGATAAATAATAAACCAATCAACCGATCGTTCTCAAAATGTCAACCCCTTTTATCTATTTTTACAATATAGATTGATAATAATGTTGTATCGATTGATGTGTAAATGAAAATGAATAGCAAATAAAACTAAAATTTTAATTATATTACTTGTTAAACTAACTAATATACTGTAAATAAATAGACTCATTTGAAATAAATAAAAACTAAAGGTAAATAAAGATAATTTTTAAGTATACAAATTATTTTGTAAATAAAAATTAATAGTGAATGAACATTAAATGTGAAAAAAAAAATAATATAAACTTATTCATAGGTAAATAAAAAACAAAATATATATTTAGTAGTTAATGTGTTAAATTTAGAAAATAAAAGATACATACACTAAATGAGATGTTATTTTGAAATTATTTCCGAAGAAAATAGTATATAATATTTAAATTGTCTCAAAATATAGTATTAACAATTTAAGTTTCTCATTAATTTTTTTATCGCATATATTACATACATTAAAATATCATAATTGTTTCATATATGTATATACCAATTAATAATAGTTAAACTTAAGAATATGAAAGATTATGTTAGTTGATAAGATATATATTGATTTATAATAATTAAAATAATAATGAAATATATTTAATCAATTAATGAGATATATAGACTTAAAAAACTAAAAACTAATAATGTTGTATCATTAGGTGTGCAAATAAAAATTAATAGTAAATAAAGCTAAAATTTTGAACTATATTGATGGTTAAACAAACAAAATAAGCAACAAATACATTGACGAAAATACTAATAATTTCTAACACCCTTTGCAAATGGACTATCATCTTTTTTTTAAAAATATAACTACTATTCTTAAAAAATTATAAATAAACAACAAATAAGAGAAATTAAAACGTATAAGTAATTTTTCCCTCAACTCATTACAAACCAGAGCTATAGAGTTTTTTTTTCTACAAAAAATATTTTGACGTTTTATTATGAAAAAATGTCAAGTACTTAAATGAGATGAATTTACTTACATCTATGAATATCAAATAGAAAGCTTATAAAAATGGGGTTTTCTAGTCAATTCTATATTTTGAGATAGTAACAACACACATATACAATAGGAATTTCAAAATGCGATATATTGAACTAAGAGGTATTTTAGAAGTTTGTAGTATTATGTATTCATGTTCGAGATAAAACAAACACTAAAACCTATAAAAACCATAAAAAAGATCCATATAATCTACATAACAATAACCTCTATACTAACAATTCTTTGGAATGCAGATTGAGATAAACAATGCCTCAAAACCAATTTTGTACACGTATATCTTCATATTCCAATAACCATCGATTGTTTATCACTTTAATAGTTTGTGACCAACCTGTAAAAGCAATTTAAAACATATCAGACGAAAAAACAAAATGGAAAGAAACGAAACTAAATAAACCAACTAAACAATCGCTTTGTAGAAAAAAATGTAGATTATGTGGATTTTTACCTCTCAAGCGTAGGTTATTTGATGATGGCTACTACAATTCCGTCATCCTCAGCTAGAAGACGAACATAGAAGCATAAAAACCTTAAATATAGAAGATAAAAGTTGAAAAACCATAAGCCAACATATAGTTGTATTGATTTTTACGCTCAAAGCTTGACTAAGATACTTGAAAAATATAAAAATAACCATTGACAATCACATGTTCAAGTTTTTTTAAATGTTACATCATATGCTGTAATATTTTCAAGATTTTATCATTGAACCTTAGTCCTGCAAAAAAACAAACCTTTATTCCATCACTAATTTTTTTTGAGGAAAATATAAAAGACAAAATATTAAAATCTCAACAAAAGTCAAAATGAATACATACCCGATTAGTCTTCTCGAATAATACTTGAAAAGGATAAAAATAACCATTGCAAAAAACGTGTTGAAGTTAGTTGAAATTATATATCAATTGTAATACTATTAAGATCCCATCATCGAACCCTGATGCCATCAAAACTCTAAAATTATTGCAAATAACAAACCCACATTTTCAATAGGAATGTGTACAAAAGTATATAAGATATAAGGTAAAAAATGAAAAAATCTCCAAAAAAACAAAACAAAACAAAAAACATAATACATACCTAAATTAGCTTTCTCTAAATACACCTGAAGAAAAACCATATTGAACACATAAAGTGAAGATATGGTATTCTCGCACATAAACCTGGAAATCGATATGGAATGCAGCATACATAAAATGATGAAGATATAGAAGAAGAAATTTAGTAATAGACAACTCTTGAGAAAGAAATGTATTGAGGATTAAATGAAAGCCTTTCAATGCTTAACCTTGAAAAAAAAGGTGTGATTCACTTTTACCTTGTTGGTAGCATCCATGATTTTCAAGATGGTTTTCTTCCACATAAGATTGTTGTCAACAACCTTGAAATAGGAAGGTTTGGAGTTATATAGTTTTAATATAAAAGAGATTAATACTTGAAGAAGATGGATGGTTTGGAGTTATGTTTCTTGAA
This sequence comes from Centaurea solstitialis, assembly GCA_030169165.1. Taxonomy (NCBI): domain Eukaryota; kingdom Viridiplantae; phylum Streptophyta; class Magnoliopsida; order Asterales; family Asteraceae; genus Centaurea; species Centaurea solstitialis. Next base: position 85,479,961 of record CM058043.1, read on the forward strand.
TTAATATAAAAGGAGGTGAAAGATTTGGAGTAAAATATGAAACAAAAACGTAAAATAACAAATACAATAATAATGGGTATTAAAAGAATGAATGAGTAAAATGAAAGGTTTAATACATTTATGTCATAAATAATGACCTTAATAAATGAAAGAGTGAATTGCAATTTTGGTCCCTGTGGTTTAACGAAACCAGCACATATAGTCCCTACAAAATTTTTATTGCAAGAAAACCATTGTGGTATGTCTTTTTGTTTGGTTTTGGTCCCTCAACACTAACACCGTTAGTTGTCTCCGTTAAGTCCTTCACATGTGCCTTGCACATGAGGGCATATTGGTCTTTTTTATGAAAAACAAACTACAAGGACCAAAATTGCAATTTATTCTTTTATTACTTATTTTAAATACAATAATTAAAAATTTTATTTATTTATTTATAGCTTATATCTAAACCCAGATTTATCTCAAACCAGATTCATCCCCTTTCCTCAAACTCTCATCTTCTCTGACAGTGTTAGTCTCCGGCGGTTCATCTTCTCCGACGGTTCATCTTCTTCGGTGGTTCATCTTCTCCGGCGACTTCATCTTCTCATCACCACTACCTCCCACGACCACCATATGATGTTCGAAATCTGGGTCTTCATGAAATCTGATGTTCAAGATTTAATGTTTACGAGATCGATCCAAGATCCAAGATTCTAGATATGGGTTACGAAATCGACCCAAGATCTGGGTCGCCTCCATCTTTCTCTCCCTCCCTCCCTCTTTCTTTCTCTCTCTCTCTCTCTCTCTCTCTCTCTCTATATATATATATATATATATATATATATATATATATATCCTCCGGCGACCCCATGAAAGCCTTCATCTTATTCTTACGTATCTGCAACTACGAGGAACACGTTTTTTAGGTTTGGCCGCCGCCGTTGACCCCTCCGATATATCCCCCCTCCATCGATAGTTTGCGTTTGATGAATCTGCTCTTTAAGTCGTCCTCACCATTAGCCGCCATCGCCATAACAGATCCACTAATTTGATCGATGCTCTTTAGTCGTCTTCAGTTTGATAGTTCACATCAATGGTTCACAACAGCTCCATGGCCACGACAGATCCATCACCTTCACCTTCGTTTGGTTTCTAGATCTGGGTTTGGTTTTTTTATTTCTTTTCATATTTGGGTTTGGTGTCTAAATCTTAATAGCTTTAGGGTTTCGTTTTTTAGGCTTCATTGATTTTGGATTTTTTTTTCTTCCCAAATCTGGGTTTAGTTTCCATATTATAATAGCTCTAGAGTTTTGATTTTTTAGGTTTCAATGATTTAGAAATTTTCAGCCAAATTTGGGTTTGGTTTCTAGATCTAAATAGCTTTAGGGTTTCGATTTATAAAATTCTTGGTACAATTTGTTATCATATTCATGGTAATTCAAGGATTTGTATTTCGTTTATACAAATTATTTATGAATTTTGTTTGCATGTCTATGAATTTGGATTGATCAATCAGTTTTTGGTTGAAGAACATATGAATAATTGAATATGAATTCGTATATTGAAAAAGAAAATCAAAAAACTAATTTAAATGACAAAAGACCAATATGCCCTCATGTGCAAGGCACATGTGAAGGACTTAACGGAGACAACTAACGGTGTTAGTGTTGAGGGACCAAAACCAAGCAACAAGACATACCACAGTGGTTTTCTTGCAATAAAAATTTTGTAGGGACTATATGTGCTGGTTTTGTTAAACCACAGGGACCAAAATTGCAATTCACTCTAAATGAAATAAAGAATGACATTATGAACCAATTAAAATTGAATGTAAAAATAAAAAATTAAAAATTAAAAATTAAAAAAAATAGAAAACTTGAGAGAATGCCACGTGGCAGTGTCATGTTTCGGTTATATATATATATATATATAGATTTCCTTGAAGTTATTATTCATACCATATATGGCAGAATGGTATTTTTCATGCCATGTTTTTCAAGTGATGAATTCTTTCTGAAGTTGGATTTTTTGCGAAAAAATTTTAAACCATGATTTTTGGAGGGACCCAATATGTTACTGAATTTTTATGGTTTTTAATCTCTATATTGGAATTAAATTGCTTATATGAATTTAAATATGGTATAATTAAATATGTTATAAATTATGGTTTGTGGTTTCATTCTTGGTGGTTTCTCTTTTTGTATATATAAAGATATAGATATATTGATATTGATTGTTAGCTTACAAATAAAATAAAATATATATCTTAATTGTTTAATTAAGTCATCCAAAAAAGTTTATATTTTTAACCATTATTAGCTTATAAAAAATAGGTTTATATGTTGACTATTTACATGTTTAATTTATATATTTGAGACTAAAATCATTAAAAGATTGCTTAAATCCGTTTAAAAAAACGAAAAGACTAATATAAAATTTAACTTATTTATTTAACTATTAAATTTGGTTTAGCTACAATTAACCAACATCATTTCACATTTTTCAACAACACCAATCAATTCTTGTTAGGACATAAAATGTCCTTATATGTGAAAGTTTTATAAAGAATCATTTTAGTGTAAATAATAGAAAGGGAGGGCTTAAAGTGTAAAATAGTGTATAGATAGAAGGGCTAAAGTGTTGTAGTATATATAGAGATGGAATGGCTTTAGAGAGAGTTATGAGAGTCGTTTAGAGAGCTTGTGTGTGTTTCTCAAGGTGTAGTTTGTAACTAGTTCTTCCATGGATGAATAATATCAAGCTTTTGATTCTCAATCTCTCTCTCCTCTTAATTGTTCTTGATTTCTAATTCTAACAAGTGGTATCAGAGCTGGAATGGATTGGATTATCCATTTCGATCCTTAGAAATCAAGCAATTGGAGGTTTTGGGTGCAAATTCTTATGTCTCGAGCTTTACATTCATATGTCTCGAGCATAAAAGTCAAAAGTTGTTATTTTTCGAGCATAAAAAAGTGAGCTCAGATCAGAAAACATGTCTCGAGTGTACTATAAAGCTGATAATGGTGTTTTTTTTAAGTCAAAAGCTGGTCAAAAAGTGCATCTCGAGTGTACTATGCCAGCTAAAAAGGTCATCTCGAGTGTACTTTTATGTCAGAAGCAAGTACAAGATAATGTCTCGAGTGTACTTTTATGTCAAAAGTGCTTGTTAGAGAGCAAAAGTTAAGAGTGTGTGTTTTGTTCATATTGTACTTCATATATAATAAAAGTGAGATTTGTGATTGAATTGAAGCTTCTTAATCATGGTGGATTGATATTCAGATTTAACAATTGGTATCAGAGCAGGAGATCAGTGAAAATTGGTGAAAATTTTGAAGATTTGAAGGTAATTTTTTGGATTTTTGAAGTTTGGAGCAAAAATGGTGAGATTTGGATTTGGAGCTTGAAGATCTTGAAGATTTGAAGTTTTGGATGTAGATTGATGATATTTTGTTGTTAGATATGAGTTTTTGCTGTTTAATTGTGAAGATTTGATGATTTTTGAGCCTAGAATGAAGGATTTTCGAGGTTTTGTTCGAAGTTCATCAATGGAGGTCCTTTAATGGAGGTTTTCAAGAGCTGTTCTTATGTCTCGAGTCCAGATCTGAACATTTCGAGCCTTATTTTGATATTTCGAGCCTTATTTTGCTAATTCGAGTCATGTTTTTGAGTTTTTCGAGCAGGTTTTGAGTATTTCGAGCCGTGTTTTAGTTTTTCGAGCCATTTTTGTGCATATCTCGAGCCTGACGTTTAAGATCTCGAGCCATTTTTTTTTAATATCTCGAGTGTACTTTGCATTTCTTGAGTGTACTTTAAAGCTGATAAAGGTATTTTTTTTAAGTCAAAAGCTGGTCAAAAGTACATCTCATTTGTACTATCATGTCAGAAACAAGTACGGTTCATTATCTCGAGTCCAATCAGAACATTAAATCGTCGGTCAGCACTCGAAGTATGGATCAGAAGCTCGGTCAGAGCTTATTTCTTTAGTCAGAACTCGAATTGGTTTGGTAAGAGGCGATCAGCGCTCGAATCAGCGGTCAGAGACCAGTTAGAGCTCGGTCAGAGCCTATTTCGCTCGGTCAGTGATTCTTTTCGTCAGTCAGCGCTCGGTCAGCGCTAGTCAGAGCTAGCTGACCGCTTCCTGACGTCACGTTGACGTCAGCCTCGAGATCCTCAGGCGCGTGCTGGTGCATAGGAGCGCGTGTAGGCGCGTGAAGAGTTATTTCGAGCGCGTGTGTCCGTATTTCGGCGCGTGAGGGCGCGTGGTTATCTTTCTCGAGCGCATCTCGGCGCGTGTGCACGTTTTTCGAGCGCGTGAGGCGCATCTGATTTCATTTTGAGCTTTGGACAGCGCGTGTTTTTGTCATTTTGCAAGATATCTCGAGCAATGTGCTATTTTTTGAGTATTTTTCAAGATATCTCGAGTCTAGTGTTATTTTTGAGTGTTTTTCAACATGTCTCGAGCCATATTTTTTTTTTGAGTGAATTTTGACTTTTATAATTCGAGACATATTTTTTTTTTTTTAGTCTTTGAGTATCTCGAGTCATTTTATTGTTTTTTGTGTGAAGTTTTATTTTGGTTTTCTTGTTTTCATTTTATTTTTGCTAAGTCTCGAGTTCTTGTGATTTTTAGAGCAAATTTGTTTTTGTCTCGAGTCTTAATTAGAGTTGTTCACTTCCTGATTTTTTTGATTGCTCGAATTTACAATTTTTGGATTTTCTGAATATACTCTGCGTTACTGACTTTCAGTTGTTTTAGTGTTTCAGAGTTTTTGACTTTGCTTCAGGTTTTTCAAGGGAAACTGTTCGGTGAATTTTTCAACAATTTCAGATTTCAATATCTACTGATCAAAAGATCCATTCAGTTCATCATGACGACGAGAGAAGCTCTAGCAATTGGTTCCGATACCAAGCCACCTGTCCTGTTCAGAGGTGATTACAACATGTGGCGGGACAGATTTTTGGATTTCATAGACAGACAAGATTTGGGAGAATACATTCGTTTATCTTTGAAAGAAGGTCCGAAAGTTTTTACTGAGGAAAAGCCTGCACAACCTGATTCTGATCCTCCAGTTGCTGCTCATACGGTTATCAAGAAATTTGAGGATATGACTGTTGAAGAGAAAAATAGACATAAAGCTGATAAGTTGGCTAAATCATTCATGTTATTGGGTCTTCCGAATGATATCTACTTTACAATTGACAGTCATAATTCCACTGGCAAGGAAATGTGGGATCAAATTGAGAAGCAGATGCTTGGTACGAGTGTCGGGACACAAATGAAAGTTACGAATATCATCAAACGATATGAACAATTTAAAGCGAGAGAAGATGAAAAGTTGGATGATACATATGAAAGATTTTGCAATTTGTTGAACGAGTTAAGGAAGAATGGAATCACTAAGACAAAGATTGAGAACAACGTCAAGTTCCTAACTAATCTTCAGCCTGTCTGGAAACTTTATTCTAACTCTGTCTTTCAAAACAAGTCCTTAGCAGATATTGATATTCATGTTGTGTATGAAATCTTGAAACAAAGTCAAGATGATGTTCAAGATGCTTTGGATGAAAAGATGAAATCTGAGAAAGAGAAGACAGATACCAGCTTTGATGGCTGATAAAAGAGGGAAACACGTAGTTCACAGATCAAGAGCAAGAAGTGATTCTTCTGACACTCCGGAAGTAAGCAGTGATTCGGATGTTGATGTTGCTGAATTTAAACAAGCTATGGCAATGATGACGAAAGCTTTTCAAAGGAGATTCTATAAGAACCCGTCTTCCAATAAGCAACGATATTCATCTACCTCTCGGAAGTCTGAGTACAGAGGTAGACATGACGACAAGAGAAGTGATAAGAAGACTGATTCAACAAGATATTCTGAGAAAGGCAAATATGAGGAGAAAAAGAAGTTTGGAGAGAAACGAATCGAAGAGCAGGATGAGAAAAAGTCTGATGAAGTTCAAAAGTGCTTTAAATGTGGAAAGCCAGGTCATTTTGCGAGAGATTGTCCGAATGGTGGAGTCAAAGATTATTCGTACTACAGTCATAAAGCTTCTTTGGCAAAGAAGAAGGAATCTGGAAAAGCTCTACTTGCTGAAGAAGATCATTGGTTAAACGCCACTGATGATGAATCTGATGATGCGGTTTGCATGATGGTAAAAGCATTTATGTCTAAGATGATTTCTAAGAGTGGCCGAAAGACTGATTTTTCTTTGAGACGTTGTAATCCTCACGAATCGGATGATTCTCTTGCTGATTCTCTCGATGATTGGTTTGTTGATTCTTCCGATGAGGATTTAGGACAAATGGATGATTCAGTTAGTTCAGATGATGAAGCGATAGAGGTTATTAATGTGTCTGATGGTTCAGAGACAGATGAGGTTATAGAGGTGCTAGATTCTTCTGAAGATAATGATACTGAGGATGTGGTGATAGGTTCAGATTCAGATGTTGATGATTCTTCAGATGAACTACAAGATCAACTTTGCTTGATGGCAAAACCAGACGATCATTTTTCTGAGGACGAATCTGAGGTAATTCTTAATCCTCATGTCGAATTTGAAGCTTACATCAAGTCTTTAAATGCGAACAAGGAAAATCTTAACAAGAAGTTAAAGGCTCAGATATTGCTCACAGATAAATGGGAAGCTCGTTCTAAACAGAATGATGCTTTAATAGTTGAGCTTTCTGACAAAAATGCTCAAAATGAACATCTTGTGCAATATTTGATGAAAGAAAATGAAAAGTTTTTGGAACAATCTGTTATTTCTGATAATAAGCAAAAAGCTAAATTGTCTGAAATTTCAGATAAACTTTCTATTAAGGAAAAGGAGTATAATGACATTCAAAAGAAATTTTCTGCACTTTCTGAAGAAAAAGAAGTTTTACTTGGGCATATTAAAAAGGTTGAAACCATGCTTTTAAAACGAGGACAGACTGATCAAACAATTTTTCTGAATAAACCAAAAGAGTTCAAAGCTTATAATGTTAGAGAAGGTTTGGGATTTGAAAATCCTCATTACTTGAAACGTGCAATCAGATTTGTTCCTACACTTTATGATACTATCTATTTTAATCTGGACAAGAAGTATAGAATGCGTTTCACACGATCATCTGAGGAAGTTGAAGCTGAACATGATAAACGTAGAAAGCAAAAAGATAATGTTCAAATTCCTTTCAACTACGAACGTCTAAATGACAGTTATAGTCGAAGGAAAATTTCATTATCTGATGATTATATCAGAAGTTATTCAGAAGAGGAACTTACACAGTTGAAATCCGATGATTCTCCAGTTGATAACAGTAAATTTTACGAAATTCGATATTACAAGACTCTTAAAGATCTTGATAATGAACGAAGAATGAATTCTTCTGAAAAAGATCAAATGCTTTGTAAAATTTCTGATCTTCAAAAACAAGTTTTCAAATTAAAAGGAGAATTGCAGAAATTTTCAAGTTCAAGTTCTTCTGACAATAAGAATTCAAATACTTCTGACAGTTCATTTGTTTGTGCTTCAACTAATTCAAAAGATAGTGTAAAATCTGAGAATGCACGTCAACTTTCTACCATTGTGAATTCTATATGTTGCGTGTGTTCAGCTAAAAAGTTTGTTGAGTCTGAAGCTGTTTCTAAAGTAAAATCACTTGAGTTAAGAAATGCTCAGCTTTCAACTCAAATTTCATATTTTGAGCAACTTCTCATTCTTGATAGAAGCAATTTTGAGAAAGAAAGAAAAGTTTTTGAAGAAAACATTCTTAATCTTTCCTCCAAGATTTCTGATTTAACATTTAAGATGGATTTCGAGAGACAACAATTTCAATCGGTGAGTAATTCTTCTGAAGAGAAATCTTTAGAACTTCGAAACCAGATTGTTGCCTTGCAAAATCAGATATCTGATGAAAGGAATCAATTCAAAAGGAAAGAACAAGTTTTGAAGAGTGAAAAGAAAGCTTTAGAACAAATGTTTGTTGCACATAAGAAAGAACCTGTTGTGGAAACAGATTTTGAAAAACAGAAGGAGTTCTTTAAATGTGAGATAAAAAGACTTACACATCAGTTAGCTGAATTCTCAACAAAAGCAATGAATTCTATGGTGAATGAAAGTAAAACGTTTGATTCGTCTAGTCTTTCTCATTCTGAAAAAGAAAAAGCAAAGCATGTTTCGAATGATAAACCGAAATTGCATGAAGGTCAATCTTCTTCATCTATTTCAAAGCCCACACAAAGGAATTTTTCTGAGGATACTAATAAATCAAAAGATAAATACGTTCAGTATCCACGGAATTCAAGACAGAAAGTGAATGTTCAACAAAAGAATGGTTATTATTCCTCTTTTACTAATTCAAGTGCGTCTGATTTTTCAGATAATTTTCAAAGAAGACAAGTAAAACAAGTTTGGAGGAGGAAGGAGTTCACAAATTCATGTATCCCTACATCTAGTTTTAGTAATACCAAAGTTTGTTCTGATGTACGAAACAATGTTGCTTTTTCATACAATAATCGTGTACATTTTTCACGAAATTTTCCAATAAAGCAATTTGTTGATCTGCGTCGTGATAAATTTTGTTGTTCAAATTGTGGCTTGCATGATTTTGTAAACTATAGTGCTTTTCATGATTATAATCCTTACCTATATAAGAAAAGACCTTGGATTTCAATTGCACATAAATCTTCTAACCCCTTAGGACCCAAATTGAGTTGGGTACCTAAAGTGAACCAGTTGATTTTGCAGAATCGTCATGTGTGGTATCTCGATTCTGGTTTTTCAAAACACATGATGGGGCGTAAGGAGATTTTGCATAATTTCAAACCAAAGTTTTGTGGTTCAGTTCAGTTTGGTAATGAATAGTATGCTCCGATTCTAGGTTACGGGGATGTGATTCAAGACAAAGTCACGATTAAGAAAGTATCGTTGGTTGAGGGATTAGGACATAATTTGTTTAGCATTGGTCAGTTTTGCGATAAAGATCTCGAAGTGGGTTTCAAGAAGAGGCGATGTGTAGTTAAGACTGAGTCTGGAAAGGAGTTACTAGTTGGTACTAGAAGGCGTAATCTGTATAAGATTGATTTGAGAGATGTCAAAGCTAAGAATACTCTTTGTTTGTTATCAAAAGCTTCTAATCAACAAAGTATTTTGTGGCATATGAGACTGTCACATCTGAATTTCAAAGGTTTGAATAAGTTGATGATTGGAAACTTAGCTATTGGTATTCCTGATTTGAGATTCCAACAAGAGCATCTTTGTTCCGCTTGTCAGTTAGGGAAGATGAAACGAGTTTCGCACAAGTCAAAGCTTGAGCATGGAACGGAAAAGCTGTTACAATTGATACACATGGATTTGTGTGGCCTGATGCGCGTTCAGAGTATTAATGGCAAGAAGTATGTTCTCGTTATGGTTGATGATTACTCAAGATATACATGGGTAAAATTCTTACGATCTAAGGATGAAGCACCTGAGATTATCATTTATGTTCTGAAAGAGGTTCAAGTGAATTTACAGTCATAGGTTCAGAAAATTCGTTCTGATCATGGAACTGAATTTAAGAACAAAGTACTTGGTGGTTACTTAGAGTCGGTTGGTATCAAACATACTTTCGCCGCAGTTCGTACACCAGAACAAAATGGTGTTGTTGAACGTCGAAACATAACTTTGGTAGAAGCAGCTAGAACGATGCTTGCGTATTCAAAATTACCAATGTTTTTGTGGGCTGAAGCGGTTGATACGGCATGTTATACTCATAATCGTTCAATTGTGAACAACAGGTTTGGTAAAACACCATATGAGCTTATTAATAATCAAGTACCTAACATAGGGCATTTTAGAGTATTTGGTTGCAGGTGTTTCGTGATGAGTGATAGAGAGGATAGACACAAGCTTCAGGCGAAATCAGATGAAGCTATTTTCATTGGTTATTCAAAGAACTCGATTGCATATCGTGTGTACAACAAGCGAACAAAGATGGTGATTGAGAGTATGAATGTTAAGTTTGATCCATATGCAGAGATGGCTTCTGATCATGACAGTTCAGAACCCGGTTTAACTGGTGTTTTAGCGGTCAACTTGGTTAATCCAGATCATGTTACTCAAACAAAGCAAAAGGATGGAGCTTCAACGTCTACGAACAATATTTCTGACTTGGATTTATTGTTTGAGAATTTTTATAATGAATATTTTGGTTCATCATCGTCCGATTCAACAACTAATAACAATTCTTCTTCTATTCACAGGGATACAACAGTGAATGTCCGGGAACCAGTTTCTATTTCTGGTCCGTCGACTTCAACTATCTCGGAAGATACATCAAGTGTAGAAAGTCCTCAAGTTCAGACTTCAATCATTCCGATTCCCGAGAATCAAGAGATTATCCCGATTTTTGATAGTTCCCAAATTCAAGAGGCAGATATTGGTTCAAGTGAAGATATATCAGATCCGATTCCAATTCGAATGGAATCCACTTTTGATGATTGTTCTCAAGATTTACAAATTGTTCCTTCATTTGAATCTTTGCAAGATGTTCCTACAAGTTCATATACTGATTCTGGTTATGATCTTCAATTGTACAGGCCTCTCCCTCATACAACTAAGTGGACACGAGATCATCCACTTCATCAAATAATTGGTGATCCGAATGCTCCAGTGCAAACACGATCGGCGACTGCGAATGAATGTTTGTTTGCTGCATTTTTGAGCAATGTTGAACCACTAAAAGTTGTTGATGCTCTTGCAGATCCAGATTGGTTTATAGCCATGCAAGAGGAGATCAATCAGTTTGTACGACTAAAAGTCTAGAGACTCGTACCTCGACCTGAAAGGAAATCAATCATTGATACAAAATGGCTTTTCAAAAACAAGAAAGATGAGGATGGAATTGTTGTTCGCAACAAGGCACGGTTGGTTGCCAAAGGATACAGACAACAAGAAGGAATAGACTACAATGAGACATTTGCTCCGGTTGCTCGTATTGAGGCTATAAGGATGTTTCTAGCTTACGCGGCACACAAAGACTTCACTGTCTATCAAATGGACGTGAAGACAACATTTTTAAATGGCGTTTTGCAAGAGGAGGTATATGTGTCACAACCAGAAGGGTTTGTTGATAAAGATCATCCTGATCATGTCTATATTCTCGATAAGGCCTTATATGGTTTGAAACAAGCACCGCGGGCATGGTATGATTCCTTATCTCAGTTTCTTGTTGAGTCTGGCTATTCCAAAGGTAAAATCGACAACACCTTGTTCATAATACGTGAAGGCGAGCATATAATGTTGGTACAAATTTATGTAGATGACATTATTTTTGAGTCTACTTGTCCTAATTTTTGTGAAACTTTTTCTAAACTCATGATGACTCGGTATGAGATGTCGATGATGGGAGAATTAAATTTCTTCCTCGGTTTACAAGTTAAACAATTATCGACTGACATTTTCATTAATTAAGCAAAGTATATAAAAGATATTTTGAAGAAGTATAATTTGGAAAATGCTAAGATTATGAAAACACCGATGTCACCAAGTTGTGCACTAGATTCTGATCCCGATGGAACAGCTGTTGATGTCACAACTTATCGAGGAATGATTGGTTCTTTAATGTACTTAACTGCAAGTCGATCTGATATAATGTTTTCTGTAACACCCGTAATTTTCGGATGTAATAATGGTTCTTTGATAAATTATGGGATTTAGAATTTCGGATCAAATCACGGATTTTCGTTCCGGTTGCCTGTTTTGGACCTTAAAAGCGTTGTCATAGTGCCGTTTTGGACTTTCGTTCCAGTTGCCTGTTTCAGACCTTAAGAAGCGCTGTCATAGTGCTGTTTTGGGCTTTCGTGAGCTGTGTCAGATCAAGAACAGGTTAAATACCCTTCTCTCTTCATTTTATCATAACTTCCTCATTTCTAAACCATTTGAGCTGATTCTTTTTCCTATATTCTCCTCTCTCAAAGTTCTTCAAGATCCCACTAATGGATTGATAGTTTAGCAAGATTTGGAAGTTTGATCTTCATCATCTTCATCTTCTTCACCTCACCTTCCACCTCCATTGTTGCTAGTTTTGAACTCTTCAAGATCTAGGGTTTTCTACTCAAGATTTGGCTAGGTAAGCTTATGTAAACCACTTGAGGTATGTTAATCCACATAATAGGAGTTATAAAACTAACCTAAGGTTTGATTTGCTTGATTATAGGTTGTTCACATATTTAACCTAAATCTTGGATTTGGGGGTTTTGGGTACAAACCCTCAAGGTGAGTTCTCTACATGGTTTAAAGTATAGATCTAGTCTTATATGTCGTAGATCTGGAGCTAATCCAAGGTTTTAACTCCTTATCAGTTTAGGTGATTACTCAAGCTTTAAGCTAGGGTTTTGGTGAGAATTGGGGCTTTTGGCTTTACAAGCCTCAAGGTGAGTGGCTAAAACCGTTTTGTTAAAACTGAGAGCACATCATCTTGTTTGACTTTACATGCCTTGCTTGGTATTTGTGGATAAATATGACTGTGGATAAAATGCCTAAATTTCTAGGTCTAGGATTTGCCATGAAATGAATAAATGACAAATCTTGTATGAATGGCTTGGTTGGATTATTGTATACATGGAATAGCTTATCGTATGCCACTAGTGTATGAGTTAAACACATGTGGTTGCATGATGAACGTGTTTATGAGAAATGCTTGATATTCTGCATGCCATGAATTGGTGCAAAGGAATTGAATCCTCTTAAATTGCATGACTAAAACGTTATGGAGCACCGCTAGTCAAAAAGTGGGATGCTATTGGTCACCAGTCAAAAAGTGGACCGGGATGTCACTAGTCAAAAGGTGAGTACCCATGTTTTACGAAACATAAATTGGACAATGTGGCACTAGTCAAAAGGTGTACACTATGTCGTTTTTGAAAAGAGATTGATTTAAAGTGGCACTAGTCAAAAGGTGAGCACTTCAAGTTTACACGAGCTCGACTCAGTCTTGGGTGGCACTAGTCAAAAGGTGTGCACCTATGTCCCTCGCCATTCTTGTGGCCGCGAATGTGCCTGGCCTCTGAGGTTGTCAATTCAAGTCTTCGTAGGAGGACGACAACGGGGTGTCTCGTCGCTAATGTGTAACTTGCTTGGAAAAGTGGATAAATGAAATCGATTTAAAGTGGCACTAGTCAAAAGGTGTGCACTTTCAAGTTTACACGAGTCCGACTCAGTCTTGGGTGGCACTAGTCAAAAGGTGTGCACCTATGTCCCTCGCCATTCGTGTGGCCGCGAATGTGCCTGGCCTCTGGGGTTGTCAATTCAAGTCTTCATAGGAGGACGACAACGGGGTGTCTCGACTCTGAGGTGTAACTTGCTTGTTGAAAGTGGGTCGCTCCCACGGTTTTCAAAGATAAAAGATAAACCGGTTTAACATGGTGCATTTTGTTGTTGATACACTTTCGTATATCCTATATGGCTTAAAATGCTTTTATATGTATGATGTTTATTTGATACAACTCACTAGGCTCCTTTAGCCTAACACTTGCTTGGTGTCGATGTGTCTCTCAGGTACAAGGGACGCCGTTCCTAAGTAGGAGCCGGGATTGAGAGTGAGCTTTGGGGAAAGTGTGAAGAGACCGGTCCTTTAGACCGCGCAGGCATTGACAGATTGACAACCCTTTTTGTAGTCTCTTTCCTAGATAGGATTGAGACTAGATGGTTGTCACATTATTTATTTAGATTACAAACATTGTAATTATACACTACTATTATACCCCTGTTTTTGGGAAGAGCTCACGCTTTGGCGTATAATTGTACTAACACCTTTCGTAAATGAAGGTTTTTGTTTACTCCAATTTTTGGGGTGTTACAAGTTGGTATCAGAGCTTTAGTTTAAGCGAACTAGGTGTTGACAGTAGAATACCTAGACTTAAACTTAGTGCACTAATAGACATGTCACCTACCATGGGTAATGTCTTAGGTGGGGAGAGCGCTAGGGATACGGAATACATGGATCAAGAACTTGCGTCAATAGAGGCAGGGAATCTCGTGTACGGTCTATTCATAAATCACTTAGCTACTGAGTTATGAATGTATCGTCATTTGAGTATTCTTGGTTACTATCGATGTAATGGTTGATAAATGTTGGTACGTATAGTAGTCTATTCTTACTCTCTTTCTTGATCCCTTACGACAGGATATTTGATCAGATATGGAAGGACCTTAGTTACGATAAGTGTAACACCCCGCTAAAGCGGAAACGCGAGGTGTGACAGTTAAGATTTCATTGCGATAGGAGATAATCAACACCAACCATTCATTTCAAAATATTTAAAGTTTACAAAACGTATTACAACCAACCAGAGTTTGGAATTTACAAACATAACAAAATAAATGAAGTCTTGATTGATGTCTACAAACGCTCAAATTAAGCTTTTTCATTCACCTTCTGATTTCCTGAAAAGCATGTTAAAACAAGCGTCAACTACGAGAGTTGGTGAGTTCACAGGTTTTCATATGCACAAAACAGTTTAAATGCAACAAAATTTTTAGTGAACCCTATCGTTCACTCAGTTTTTCATAAACAAGATATAGCGAACCCGTTCATTCACTAAATTTTCATAACCAGTTATAGTGAATCCGTTCATTCACTAAATTTTTATAAATCAGTTAGAGTGAATCCGTTCATTCACTACCAACATGTGAGTAAATTTCCCGGGTCAGGTTAATCACATGATATTTATTCTTTGAGTCACTACTAAACCTAAAACCAATTTGCCCTAACGATCTACCTCAGAGGTGGTAGCGAACCACATGTGTAGAGCGTTTTCGCGAACTACCTCAGCAGTGGGACTAAAACCCCACATGTGTAGACGCTGCACTACCTCAGCGGTGGGACTAAATCCCACATGTGTAGTACCACATATGATTACGTGCACCGTATACTCGTCAGTAAACAAAGGGTGGGTCCACTCTACCAAATAGCGCTATCCACAATAACCATTGGCTCGAAACGAGTTAATAGTAGTGTATTCAACATGGGACTTTTACTCAATATATCATGTATCATAACATATCAAATTTAGCTCACAACACATTTCATTTCGCAACATTTTCAAAATTATTCACAATGATTTGTAAGCATGCTTTTCACCCCAAAGCACGTAAAAACGATAAAAAGTGGGGCTGTGAATACTCACCTTGAGTAGCTTTGCGTTTATGGCAATCGGTAGTGCGTGAATAATCCCAACTCCAAATCTACTTATGCCCTATCACATACGTATTTGACGTAAGTCTTAATTCAACGGCTCATATCTTAGTCAAGTCAATACCGATATCCTATTATAATGCCTTTACTTAATTTTATTAAGTGCAACTTAGTATAAAGATAGCTTTTTGTTACTTTAAAATATTATCCAAACACATGGGAATTCTTAAAGTTTGCAAAATAACATTTTTGAAAAAAGTCAGATTCTGGCAGATTTGTATTGTTTCAAAAATGCTACCATTAAGCTTAGTTCTAAAAGGAGTTAAGCTACCAAAATTTTATCCACTGATATTGGGGGTATTAGCAACAATCCTACCAAATTTCATGATTTTAGGAGATGTTTAACATATTTTAAAAATTCTCACAAAGTCAGTGTGCATAAATCAATTTTGGAGATACATGTCAGTGGAGTTTGTACCATAGAGATTTCATTTCTACACCAAAATTCAATTTTCGAAAGGGATATTCAAGATAAAACACATATCTAACTAATGAAACAAGTTTCACACGATTTGGAGGATTTTTGAATGAGATATGACCTCTTGAATCCATGCATGTGAATCTGCCATCCTTGGACAGATTGCACCACAAATTCCTTTTCATTGGTTGAGCACTCAAAAATCCACCAAATCATTTGATATCGGATTCTTTGGAAAGCTAACTCACTGAACTTGAACTTAGAACCAAGAATCATGCATTTTAGTTAAGTTATCAAGAAGATATGCATGCATGAAGTTGATATAAAATTCTGACTAGAAGCTGATGAACACTAAAAAGTTTTAACATGGTTGAGGGCTCAAAACATGGAATTTTTGAATGATTCCAGTGGGGTTTGAACCCTAACACATAAAATATTGAACCATAAAATTTTCAGAGGAGAATTAATCCAAAAACACCCTTTTTGGGTCGTACAAACAACATGCAACAATTCTGTCAGCAATATCCAGATTCCAAATTCACTTTTACTCACCAAAAACACATAAAATCACCAAGATTTGGGGGTTTCTTGGATAATAAACTAAAATCCCTAAAATTATATCAAATAAATAGATGAAATACATTTAGGTATCCTTAAAATACATGCATGAACTATTAGAAAAGTTATGCCACAAAAAGAGAATCAAAAACATCAAAACAAGAGATTTTACTTCCAATCTTGTGTTCATAAGGAGGATTCATAGAATTTCGCCTTCTTTGAATGTTCTTACACATTTCTAAGGCTCATTCTTGTCCTCAAACATCAAGAATGGTATTCAATCATCAAAGAGGTTTTAAACCTCAAAAAAAAGTAAGAAAAGGCTTCAAAATGAGCTAAAATCGAAGCTAGAACATACTATCTATTCTTACCTTTGAATAAACAACTACTAGAGCCTCAAATCCTTGTTTGGAATTTGTTAAAACTCAGATTTCTTGAAGGTTATTTGGCTGGAGTTTGAGAGGAATTAGAGAGAAGAAGGTGGAGAGAAGAGTGTGGAAGAAGAAAGATTTTTGAATATGAAAAAGGTGAATGAGGATGTGATGATTTTATTTCTTGGAAACAAGAGAGAGAGAGATGATTGGGGGAGAGGGGTGGTGGCTGGCCATGTGGGGCCCACCCACCTCTTTATCCTTTTTTTTAAAGTAATTCTAATACTGTTTTGTTCAACGCAGTGTCGGGTTTTCGGCGTTTTTCGGTAGAAACCGACTTTTTCAAAGGTGGTTTTAGATTATTTGGTTCAGTTTACTTTTATTTTTAATAAAGTAACACATTTTTTTATAAATCGACATTAAATTTGGCATTATAGGATTTTCAGGTGACTTTGGGCCGGTACGGGCTTTTTCGGGCAGTTTTCGGGATTTTTAGGTTTTTGCCTAAATTTTTCACGCAAACTAACCTAGTTTCTTCTAATAACTTAAATGACTAAATTTTGAACCTACGGAAACGCTACCGAGTGATTTAACGAGTAGCTAACCTGAAGGTCAAAACTGTCAGTTGTCACATTTACCCCTGTTGAAAGAAATTTCGTCCCGAAATTTACTGTTTGCCATAACTAGGAGGCTCTTTTGTAAACAGGTGAGGGTACTGATTCTTCATAAAAGCTTCTCATTTCCAGGTAAACTCCGGTCCATGTTTTGAGTTCCAACGAACCTTGACAATTGCTATCTTACTACGCCTTAACTGCTTGATTTCTTGATCGAGAATTTCGATCGGTTCTTCAGTGATGTGCAATCGTTCGTTGACTTGGACTCCTTCTAAGGGTAGGACCACTGCTTCCTCTGATAAGCATTTCCTTAGGTTTGATACGTGGAAGGTGTCATGGAGGGCACTAAGTTCCCAAGGTAACTCCAATTTATATGCAACTAGTCCGACTTGCTCTTGCATCTCAAATGATCCAATGAATCTAAAACTCAGTTTTCCTTTCTTTCCAAATCCTAGTAATCCTTTCCACGGTGATACTTTCAAAAGTGCCTTGTCACTAACTTGAAATTCCAAGGGTTTCCTGCATTATCAGCATAACTCTTCTAACGATCCCTGGCTGCTTTTCAGCCTTTGCTGTATCGTTTTAAAATTTTGTCCGTCGTTTCTTGAACGATATCGGGCCTAGTTAGTTGTCGTTCTCCAACCTCTAGCAAACTAAGTTGTGATCTGCATTTACATCCATAAGGAACTTCGTATGGAGCGCACTGAATGTTAGTATGGTAACTATTCGAATTCAGTCAATGGTAGATGGTTGTGCCAACTTCCTCCGAATTCCATTACGCAGGCACACAACATGTCCTCCAGCGTTTGTATGGTTCCCTCTATCTGACCATCCATTTGAGGTTGGTATAAGGTGCTTAGATCTAACCTTGTGCCCATCGCTTTGTTTAATGATTGCCAGAAGCGTGAAATAAAGCGACTATCTTTGTCTGAAATAATTGAAACAGGTAATCCATGGCGCATAACGATTTTGTTCACGTAGAGTTGCGCAAGTCTGTCTATACTGAAGTCCTCTCGAATTGGTAAAAAGAGAGCGCCGATTTCGTAAGGCGATCCCCAACTACCCATAATGAGTCATGACCCTTCTTGGTTTTGGGCAATTTGATCACAAAATCCACTGATATCTGCTCCCACTTTCATTCTGGAATCTCCGGCTGTTGCAGGAGTCTGGATGGCTTCTGGTGTTCTGCCTTGATCCTGGCACAGGTCAAGCATTTACTCACATACAAAGCTATATCCTTTTTCATCCCAGGCCACCGGTAGTGCTCTTTTAGTCCTTTGTACATCTTGTCAGATACGGGGTGTATCGAGTAATTCGTCAGATGAGCTTCATCCATGATCGTTGACCTTAACTGATCGACCTTTGGTGTCCACATCTTGTCCTTAAAATAACGTACTCCATCAGCTTTCACCTCAAACTCCTTTTCTATCTGGTGAAGAGTTTCTTTCTTCAGGTTTTCTACTTTCAATGCTTCTTCTTGAGCTTCAAGCATTTGATTTTTCAAACTCGCCTGCACTACCATTCCCATGGCTCGTGCTCTTGAAGGTTTCACCTTTTCTTTCCTGCTTAGTGCATCAGCTACCACATTTGCCTTTCCTGGGTGATACTTTATCTCACAATCGTAGTCATTGAGTAACTCGACCCATCTCCTTTGCCTCGAGTTCAACATCTTCTGATCGAGGGTGTGCTGAAGGCTCTTGTGATCTGTGAAGATCGTGCACTTTGTACCATAAAGGTAATGCCTCCAGATCTTAAGTGCAAACACCACAGCTCCTAGCTCTAGATCGTGTGTGGTGTAATTCTTTTCACGAACCTTTAACTGCCTCAACGCATAAGCAATGACCTTCTTACTTTGCATTATCACACATCCTAAGCCTTGGTGCGAAGCATCGCAGTACACCACGAAGTTGTCCGTTCCTTCGGGTAATGCCAAAATGGGTGCATTGCATAACTTATGTTTGAGTATCCGAAACGCTTCCTCTTGTTTCTCTTCCCAAAACAACTTCTTGTCCTTTTGCATCAACATCGTCAGGGTTTGCGCGATCTTGGAAAAATTTGCGATAAATCACCGATAATAGCCTACCGAACCAAGAAAGTATCGAAATTCTGTTGGCGTCTTCGGAGCTTCCCATTTCCTTATGGCCTCTATCTTTGCGGGGTCGACATGGATTCCTTATCAAGCAGCTCTTGAAGATGATTCGACAATTCTTGCATTTTTGATGGGGCCAGACTAGACGGTGACCTTGTTACAGGGGCCGCTCCTGAGACTAGATCGATATGGAACTCCACCTACCTATGCAGAGGTAGTCCGGGTAACTCCTCCGGGAACACTGCTGGATAATCTCTTACAATTGGAAAGTCCTGAATTCGTTTCTCTTTTACTTCCTTATCTACAATGGGTGCTAAATATGCAACGCTCTCCTTCCTTAAATGACTCCGCATTTTTATGCCTATCAATATGCTAGATCTTGGTGAACCTCTTTAGTTCCAATTGCGAATGCCCTTCCTTGAGCCTTGCATCCTTAATCTCTTTGATTGGCTTGCGTTACTCTGTTCCTCCTCGTGGTGTTGATCATGCCGCTTTTCAGCATGAGACACCTATCTCTAAAGTGGTTTGGGGTTCCGCTCTCTTAGCCCCCTTTCCGGTCCTTCTGACCTTCCTTTCCTTTCTATAGTATCGAGCAAAATGTCCTGCTGGTTTACATTTGGTACCCGAAATACAAGCTCATAGGTGGTTCCAGTTGTATCTAGTA
This sequence comes from Centaurea solstitialis, assembly GCA_030169165.1. Taxonomy (NCBI): domain Eukaryota; kingdom Viridiplantae; phylum Streptophyta; class Magnoliopsida; order Asterales; family Asteraceae; genus Centaurea; species Centaurea solstitialis. Next base: position 85,499,877 of record CM058043.1, read on the forward strand.
CATTTTGGAGGAGAGTCCATTTACCTTCCTGACTCTTGGGTCTTTGCTCCAAAATTTCTGACTACTTTTCAACTTTTGATTAAATTAACACGAGTCGTTTCCTCTGACTGGTGCTCAAATTTTCTTGTATTACCATCTTTCCATTCGATGGGTACTATGACTTCCTTATTTCTTCTATTTGCGACAAGGTCGGTAGTAACTTGAGTGACTCATGTAGGTACGACTTCCTGGACTTGTTGGGCTATCAGTTGAGCAATGTTGATCAATTAATTCTCACGGTTCACTTTTCTAGCTACGTGTGTTTCTTCTAGAAAATACGGTTCTAAATCATTTGTAAAATGTATGTTTGATTAAAAGTTGTCTCTAATGAATGTTCGAAAATATTTGTATTTTATTTATGATACTTTCTTTAAAATAAACTCGCTAAGAACGTCCTTGTGATTTAATAAAAATTAATTTCGTAAAAGTTTAATACATATCTGAAGGGTAGAAATTTGATGCTAATGCATCCTTAAATTATTTTACTCACCCAAGCTAAGGTTTAAATGGGATAACCAAAAGTACACTTTGAAATTCTTTCAAATTCACGAGAGTTATAATCGAAAGGATCAACTTTTGCCAACAATATTACCACAACTTGCCAGCACAAGTCAACTCTCCTAGTCATCCTTCTTGCCGTCATAACATTCTCCACAACATTGGTGGTACCTTCCTCCAAGAGATCGCCAATTCTTTCGACTTAATTATCGTTCGATTCTATCTTGATACCCTGCTTCGACTATTTTGCAATCCGTCGGCGAGTGCTTGGATTGTTCAGCCTCTCCTAGTGTCATACAAGTAATATAACCGATCAATATCCCCGAAAGGATGTAAAATAATCTTGCATTATCTAGCTGAGTTATCGCCAGTCCACTCCGAATGGTTGCCGCAGCTCTCTTCTGAGTTGTCTCATATGAGGCGTTGGGAGGTTCGGGTTAGGTGTAGGAATAACTGGTGTACTTTGAGATAAGACAGTTGTTGGGGGTAATCGGAGGTGGATCGATTGAAATGTCTTCGCTTGTTATTCCAATGTCGGAATCGTAATGCCTAGACGGGTCTTTCTCCGAAGTCTAAGTAATAGTGTTCGGCATAGTGATTGTAGTGTCCGCATAACTTATTAACGCGCCTTCAAACTACTAGTGACATCCTAAGCGCTAACGTAGGAGTGTTCAACAGTGGCGTTACTTTTCTTAAACGCGTAAGTGCTATAGTAGATATCAGAATCATGATGTGCTTATGCAAACTCACGCAGTTTATGTTTTTCAGGAAATTTTTCGAAGGTTCCAACTTTTAAACTCTAACAGCATGACTAGTTCATAGGTCTTATCCTACTTATATCATGGCTAGGCGTAGGTGATCAGGCTCCGCATATCTATGATATATCAGAATAACACCTATCCTAATCATCTTAGCAGTAAAATTCTCCTAAATTTTGAAATCTTTGATTTTGAAGGTTTAAATAATCTTTGTAAAATGTTGGTTATAGTACTTGGTTTTATGTAAAACCGATGTTCTCTATAACCTATGGCTCTGATACCAAATCTGTAACACCCCGCTAAAGCGGAAACGCGAGGTGTGACAGTTAAGATTTCATTGCGATAGGAGATAATCAACACCAACCATTCATTTCAAAATATTTAAAGTTTACAAAACGTATTACAACCAACCAGAGTTTGGAATTTACAAACATAACAAAATAAATGAAGTCTTGATTGATGTCTACAAACGCTCAAATTAAGCTTTTTCATTCACCTTCTGATTTCCTGAAAAGCATGTTAAAACAAGCGTCAACTACGAGAGTTGGTGAGTTCACAGGTTTTCATATGCACAAAACAGTTTAAATGCAACAAAATTTTTAGTGAACCCTATCGTTCACTCAGTTTTTCATAAACAAGATATAGCGAACCCGTTCATTCACTAAATTTTCATAACCAGTTATAGTGAATCCGTTCATTCACTAAATTTTTATAAATCAGTTAGAGTGAATCCGTTCATTCACTACCAACATGTGAGTAAATTTCCCGGGTCAGGTTAATCACATGATATTTATTCTTTGAGTCACTACTAAACCTAAAACCAATTTTCCCTAACGATCTACCTCAGAGGTGGTAGCGAACCACATGTGTAGAGCGTTTTCGCGAACTACCTCAGCAGTGGGACTAAAACCCCACATGTGTAGACGCTGCACTACCTCAGCGGTGGGACTAAATCCCACATGTGTAGTACCACATATGATTACGTGCACCGTATACTCGTCAGTAAACAAAGGGTGGGTCCACTCTACCAAATAGCGCTATCCACAATAACCATTGGCTCGAAACGAGTTAATAGTAGTGTATTCAACATGGGACTTTTACTCAATATATCATGTATCATAACATATCAAATTTAGCTCACAACACATTTCATTTCGCAACATTTTCAAAATTATTCACAATGATTTGTAAGCATGCTTTTCACCCCAAAGCACGTAAAAACGATAAAAAGTGGGGCTGTGAATACTCACCTTGAGTAGCTTTGCGTTTATGGCAATCGGTAGTGCGTGAATAATCCCAACTCCAAATCTACTTATGCCCTATCACATACGTATTTGATGTAAGTCTTAATTCAACGGCTCATATCTTAGTCAAGTCAATACCGATATCCTATTATAATGCCTTTACTTAATTTTATTAAGTGCAACTTAGTATAAAGATAGCTTTTTGTTACTTTAAAATATTATCCAAACACATGGGAATTCTTAAAGTTTGCAAAATAACATTTTTGAAAAAAGTCAGATTCTGGCAGATTTGTATTGTTTCAAAAATGCTACCATTAAGCTTAGTTCTAAAAGGAGTTAAGCTACCAAAATTTTATCCACTGATATTGGGGGTATTAGCAACAATCCTACCAAATTTCATGATTTTAGGAGATGTTTAACATATTTTAAAAATTCTCACAAAGTCAGTGTGCATAAATCAATTTTGGAGATACATGTCAGTGGAGTTTGTACCATAGAGATTTCATTTCTACACCAAAATTCAATTTTCGAAAGGGATATTCAAGATAAAACACATATCTAACTAATGAAACAAGTTTCACACGATTTGGAGGATTTTTGAATGAGATATGACCTCTTGAATCCATGCATGTGAATCTGCCATCCTTGGACAGATTGCACCACAAATTCCTTTTCATTGGTTGAGCACTCAAAAATCCACCAAATCATTTGATATCGGATTCTTTGGAAAGCTAACTCACTGAACTTGAACTTAGAACCAAGAATCATGCATTTTAGTTAAGTTATCAAGAAGATATGCATGCATGAAGTTGATATAAAATTCTGACTAGAAGCTGATGAACACTAAAAAGTTTTAACATGGTTGAGGGCTCAAAACATGGAATTTTTGAATGATTCCAGTGGGGTTTGAACCCTAACACATAAAATATTGAACCATAAAATTTTCAGAGGAGAATGAATCCAAAAACACCCTTTTTGGGTCGTACAAACAACATGCAACAATTCTGTCAGCAATATCCAGATTCCAAATTCACTTTTACTCACCAAAAACACATAAAATCACCAAGATTTGGGGGTTTCTTGGATAATAAACTAAAATCCCTAAACTTATATCAAATAAATAGATGAATACATTTAGGTATCATTAAAATACATGCATGAACTATTAGAAAAGTTATGCCACAAAAAGAGAATAAAAAACATCAAAACAAGAGATTTTACTTCCAATCTTGTGTTCATAAGGAGGATTCATAGAATTTCGCCTTCTTTGAATGTTCTTACACATTTCTAAGGCTCATTCTTGTCCTCAAACATCAAGAATGGTATTCAATCATCAAAGAGGTTTTAAACCTCAAAAAAAGTAAGAAAAGGCTTCAAAATGAGCTAAAATCGAAGCTAGAACATACTATCTATTCTTACCTTTGAATAAACAACTACTAGAGCCTCAAATCCTTGTTTGGAATTTGTTAAAACTCAGATTTCTTGAAGGTTATTTGGCTGGAGTTTGAGAGGAATTAGAGAGAAGAAGGTGGAGAGAAGAGTGTGGAAGAAGAAAGATTTTTGAAAATGAAAAAGGTGAATGAGGATGTGATGATTTTATTTTCTTGGAAACAAGAGAGAGAGAGATGATTGGGGGAGAGGGGTGGTGGCTGGCCATGTGGGGCCCACCCACCTCTTTATCCTTTTTTTTTAAAGTAATTCTAATACTGTTTTGTTCAACGCAGTGTCGGGTTTTCGGCGTTTTTCGGTAGAAACCGACTTTTTCAAAGGTGGTTTTAGATTATTTGGTTCAGTTTACTTTTATTTTTAATAAAGTAACACATTTTTTTATAAATCGACATTAAATTTGGCATTATAGGATTTTCAGGTGACTTTGGGCCGGTACGGGCTTTTTCGGGCAGTTTTCGGGATTTTTAGGTTTTTGCCTAAATTTTTCACGCAAACTAACCTAGTTTCTTCTAATAACTTAAATGACTAAATTTTGAACCTACGGAAACGCTACTGAGTGATTTAACGAGTAGCTAACCTGAAGGTCAAAACTGTCAGTTGTCACAATAAGTCTTTATTTAGGGGTCGTGTTATGGTATCGACATGAGAAGGTATTAAATACTCTAATTTAAGATTAAATCCTAGTGATAAATCCTTTTTGCTTAAGAGCGAAAATTTATGCTTAGCTAATGAACTCTCCAGGCGACTAAGTGAAGGTGGATCGCCTCGGAAGAGCTTAGGGACAGTTGACCTATACGGCCTATTTATCGAAACGGTATAATTGAGTAACTGCTAGCGTAACCTAAGTGTTGATTAAAGGAATCGATCGTCTAAATCGGTCATGACCTTGGAAGGGTCTGAATATGAGGAATAGTAACCTATCTACGTGTTTCTAGCACTGTTAGTTATACCGTTGATAAGATTTATGCAAATGGCAAGGTTTGGGGAACACCATGGATACATGGCTTGATAAGGTTATTGGAGCGCATATGGATGGATTTCGTATTGTGAATTGAATTGTTCTAGGTGAATCATATGTTGAATAAAAGTGTGAAAATCTAGCTTGAGGGTAAACTAGAATTATGCATATTTAAGATTTATGCGGTCTAGTTACGACGATTTTAGTATGCATGTTGTGAGGATCTATCTATAATCTATTCACTTATTGACTTATCACCTTAAATTACATGAGTGTTTATGTAAGCTAGAAATTAGCATGTGAACGATTGTTATCGTATGAACGTGGGTACATAATTATAGAGGTCACGAGACCCTTTGGGATAAATACTTGATTTATGCAATAGGAATTATTGCGATTAAAAGGACTAAGTTATAAACTTAGAGGAAGGTCATGAAAATATGATACTAAAGGAGGTTAAGGCTCTATCGAGTAGAATACGGTGTATTGATGTTGCGGAAGTAATCCCTATATACTATTGGATAGTGAGGGTAGCACTTAGAAAGGTATGGATGGAGTCGAGTCTAAACCCGACCAGAATCAGTATTAGATTATGGAGGATTAAGTTCTGTGAGGCCTTCATGAGAATATTATCGAGAATCACAAGATGTCTTAGGTTCGGGATAGAGGAGTTCGTTAGATGACTTCTATTTCATTGCGAGATGGTCCAGATGAACTAATAGTAGTTGTGCGTGCTAAAGGACATTGCAAACTTCGACTATATAGGATGTCGGGATGAAATGGTTGTATGGATAGGACACGATCCTTCTTGTGTGCCAAAATAATATCCTTCCAAGACATGTGCGTTTTCATAAAGTTTCTTCAAATTAAACGATTTGTTGTGTTTTATTACCGAGTGCGTTTATCTACTGGATTTTGTAAAATGCTTGTATATGAGATTTATAAAAGTTTAGACCCACTTAGATAACTGTTTTGTTAAACTGTGTTAAGCTTTTGGGTCAAAACGACCTCGTGAGTTACGTCCACACTAACGGGACGAACAAGATAGAATTATTTTCAGACGATCAAACTTGGGGTAAATTGATTCTAGAGCTTGTGCTCGGTTTGACTTTAAGAACTTTAGGAACAAGTCCCGACTACTAAGATAGCCCGGTTGTGAACCTTGATTTTGAATGGCTCGGTTACGAGTTTGAAGTTCTAAGATGAATGCGTGGGTCACTAGTTAAAAAGTGAACACCTATAGCGTAAGGAAATTGTACGCAACTCTTTATGAGCAGGGACACTTATGTGCTTATGTGCTCCCGATTAATACGAATTACTTTCATTGTCACCAAGTCCTCTGTGTGAGATGCATGTAGACCTTGTGTGTGATTGTGTGTTTTCGATGCTTGAGTTGCTATGTTTAATTTTGAAACTTTTGAATTCCCTTGAGGTACCAACTAGTTGAGGGTTAATACCCATTTGCAGACTAATTGCATACTATTCTATTAACGTGTTGAAATAAGCTAACTGATTGATGGCTTTTAGGAGCATGCCATTATATAGAGGAGTAACACTTAGAAGGTGTGGGCGGAATTGTGTTGGTACTCGATGTGAACCGAAACTGGACTACGTAGGGATTAAGTTTCATATCTCCCTTACGAGGGCGTTGTTGAGGAGCACCGTGTTGCCAACGGCTACGGAAAAAGAGTGGTCAGATGAGAGACCCTTATCTAGAAAGAAGCTTGTTAATGACTTTATGCGTAGACCGAGAGGTACATTGGTCAGTGTATTAATATTGCCATGTAGGAGGAACCTTTTGTGAATATAAAGGTGATTTTGAAGACGTGACTTATAAGTAAGCTATATGAAGTAGAAATTGGTAGTGGACATAATGGCGTGATACGCCAGACTAAGCATGAAACTTAGGATATGATGACAAGTATTGATGGGAATAAGTAGTGGGCTTGTATTGTTTAATCAAGATCGATTTGAGGAGGAGTTCGTACTTAGAAATTCAAGATTAAGTCACCTAAGGCAAAGTTAGAATTGCGTAGGTGATTGGACAATTAGAAGAGCTATGATAGTGCGAATGTGGAAATTTATGGATTAGTGGAAATTAGCAATTTGCTAAGTGAAGAAACTTAACTTCCTTATGGTATTCATAGGCGAGTAGACGGAATTTTCGAGTTTCTTTGAGAATAAATGACGACGGCTAGACACCGTTAGTGAGAGTACGGAGACATTCCTTGGTAGTAAAGTGACTCTTAGTCGAGCGATCGACTTTAATAGGAGGCGAATGAGGTATAGTACCTTGAACCATGGAATTTAGTCGACTTGGTTTGGCTAAATTATACAAAGAGTTAAGGTTGCGAGTTCAAGTGGTATTAACCTTATAAAAGTGTTATGTCCTAAGGATAGGCGTGAAGTAATGATTTGCGATGTTTTGATGAACTACCCTTAAGTTAGAAGGTTACACCAGTGCTTTCTCGGGGTACTTAATTAAGACTAGTGTTAGTCTAACCGACCGGTATGGAGAGAACATGATCACCTAATCTTGACAAATGATAGAACGAGGCTATCAGTTGTGGTTCGGACAGGGAGTAATTTCGGGGACGAAATTTTATCTAGGTGGGAAGGATTGTAACACCCGTAATTTTCGGATGTAATAATGGTTCTTTGATAAATTATGGGATTTAGAATTTCGGATCAAATCACGGATTTTCGTTCCGGTTGCCTGTTTTGGACCTTAAAAGCGTTGTCATAGTGCCGTTTTGGACTTTCGTTCCAGTTGCCTGTTTCAGACCTTAAGAAGCGCTGTCATAGTGCTGTTTTGGGCTTTCGTGAGCTGTGTCAGATCAAGAACAGGTTAAATACCCTTCTCTCTTCATTTTATCATAACTTCCTCATTTCTAAACCATTTGAGCTGATTCTTTTTCCTATATTCTCCTCTCTCAAAGTTCTTCAAGATCCCACTAATGGATTGATAGTTTAGCAAGATTTGGAAGTTTGATCTTCATCATCTTCATCTTCTTCACCTCACCTTCCACCTCCATTGTTGCTAGTTTTGAACTCTTCAAGATCTAGGGTTTTCTACTCAAGATTTGGCTAGGTAAGCTTATGTAAACCACTTGAGGTATGTTAATCCACATAATAGGAGTTATAAAACTAACCTAAGGTTTGATTTGCTTGATTATAGGTTGTTCACATATTTAACCTAAATCTTGGATTTGGGGGTTTTGGGTACAAACCCTCAAGGTGAGTTCTCTACATGGTTTAAAGTATAGATCTAGTCTTATATGTCGTAGATCTGGAGCTAATCCAAGGTTTTAACTCCTTATCAGTTTAGGTGATTACTCAAGCTTTAAGCTAGGGTTTTGGTGAGAATTGGGGCTTTTGGCTTTACAAGCCTCAAGGTGAGTGGCTAAAACCGTTTTGTTAAAACTGAGAGCACATCATCTTGTTTGACTTTACATGCCTTGCTTGGTATTTGGGGATAAATATGACTGTGGATAAAATGCCTAAATTTCTAGGTCTAGGATTTGCCATGAAATGAATAAATGACAAATCTTGTATGAATGGCTTGGTTGGATTATTGTATACATGGAATAGCTTATCGTATGCCACTAGTGTATGAGTTAAACACATGTGGTTGCATGATGAACGTGTTTATGAGAAATGCTTGATATTCTGCATGCCATGAATTGGTGCAAAGGAATTGAATCCTCTTAAATTGCATGACTAAAACGTTATGGAGCACCGCTAGTCAAAAAGTGGGATGCTATTGGTCACCAGTCAAAAAGTGGACCGGGATGTCACTAGTCAAAAGGTGAGTACCCATGTTTTACGAAACATAAATTGGACAATGTGGCACTAGTCAAAAGGTGTACACTATGTCGTTTTTGAAAAGAGATTGATTTAAAGTGGCACTAGTCAAAAGGTGAGCACTTCAAGTTTACACGAGCTCGACTCAGTCTTGGGTGGCACTAGTCAAAAGGTGTGCACCTATGTCCCTCGCCATTCTTGTGGCCGCGAATGTGCCTGGCCTCTGAGGTTGTCAATTCAAGTCTTCGTAGGAGGACGACAACGGGGTGTCTCGTCGCTAATGTGTAACTTGCTTGGAAAAGTGGATAAATGAAATCGATTTAAAGTGGCACTAGTCAAAAGGTGTGCACTTTCAAGTTTACACGAGTCCGACTCAGTCTTGGGTGGCACTAGTCAAAAGGTGTGCACCTATGTCCCTCGCCATTCGTGTGGCCGCGAATGTGCCTGGCCTCTGGGGTTGTCAATTCAAGTCTTCATAGGAGGACGACAACGGGGTGTCTCGACTCTGAGGTGTAACTTGCTTGTTGAAAGTGGGTCGCTCCCACGGTTTTCAAAGATAAAAGATAAACCGGTTTAACATGGTGCATTTTGTTGTTGATACACTTTCGTATATCCTATATGGCTTAAAATGCTTTTATATGTATGATGTTTATTTGATACAACTCACTAGGCTCCTTTAGCCTAACACTTGCTTGGTGTCGATGTGTCTCTCAGGTACAAGGGACGCCGTTCCTAAGTAGGAGCCGGGATTGAGAGTGAGCTTTGGGGAAAGTGTGAAGAGACCGGTCCTTTAGACCGCGCAGGCATTGACAGATTGACAACCCTTTTTGTAGTCTCTTTCCTAGATAGGATTGAGACTAGATGGTTGTCACATTATTTATTTAGATTACAAACATTGTAATTATACACTACTATTATACCCCTGTTTTTGGGAAGAGCTCACGCTTTGGCGTATAATTGTACTAACACCTTTCGTAAATGAAGGTTTTTGTTTACTCCAATTTTTGGGGTGTTACATTTTCGACATGTCTTTGTGCTCGTTATCAGTCAAAGCCTAAAGAATCTCATCTTAAAGCCGTCAAACGCATTTTTAGATATCTGAAAGGTACTGTTAATCTTGGTCTATGGTATCCTAAAGGTTCAGGGTATGAGTTGACAGGTTATACTGATGCGGATCACGGAGGATGCAAGTTAGATAGAAAAAGGACGACAGGACACATACAGTTTTTGGGAGATAAGCTTGTTAGCTGGGAATCCAAGAAGCAGAATTGCGTATCACTTTCAACGGCCGAAGCTGAATATGTGGCTGCTGCAAGTTGTTGTTCTCAGATTATTTGGATGCGTACCCAGTTACGAGATTACGGATTCAAGTTTGATAAGATCCCGATTTATTGTGATTCAAAGAGCGCAATTGCTATCTCTTGCAATCCAGTCCAACACACGAAGACCAAACACATAGACATCAGGTATCATTTTATTAAAGATCATGTAGAGAAAGGTACAATAGAACTTTATTTTGTAAATACTGAATTTCAGTTAGCAGATTTGTTTACAAAAGCTTTGGATGAAAAGAGGTTTAACTTTCTTATCACCAAGCTTGGTATGCGAAAGTATTTTCAAAATTTATTTCTTTGTATATTTTTCTTTCTACATTTGTTTTCTTTTTCAGTTTAATAAAGTGTGTTTCTTTGTTTGAGGGGGAGTAAATAAATAAATAAAATCAAAATGAGGTCTTTCAAGTTTTTGTACAAGATATTTTTGAGGGGGAGCTACTAACTAAAGCGGATTCATTTTTTTACATGAATACCAAATTCTATTATCTGTTTTGTAGGTAATTCACATTTTGAGGGGGAGCTTATATGTATATATATAGTTTGTCATAAACACATATTTGAAAGATGAACAACTTTTGAGTATGAAAACAGTTTTCATAATTGTTCAAATCACTTCTCTATTCTCAAAGTTTTTCATGAATCTAGAAGTGAATTTTAAATGTTTTCATGTTGAGGAATTGACGCATGTTTTCTAAACCGTGTGTTTCCAAAGATTAATACTTGTGTATTATCTTTTCTTCTACTGTTTAAGTATTCATACACACCGGTTTATGTTCTTCTTGTTTAGTTATTACCATGTCTCTAAAACGATCAAATTATTCGATGGTAATACACTCGTTTGAAATTCCAATTTGCGTCTAAGCATTCGTTTGATCAGTCCGATACACCTTGTTTCATAAAGATATATCTATATATCGTTCATATAGATATTTTCCTATCTTTCTGAACCATTCTTTTTTGATCATACCATCTGATGAAACAATTTTCTCAAACAATTCTTGTTTTTCATGTGCACAATATATATCATTGTTTGGAGATATCTTTTTGCTCATGTATTGTTTCTATGCATCTTTTGAGCAAACTTTCTCAAAGGCTATATGATTCAACCGATGAATCATCGATTTTTCATTTTTAGGAAACATATTTCACGGGGAGTGAGGTTTTAAAACTTCTATGGACTACCAGCGCCGGTAGCCCTACCCAAGAAGTTATCCTTGAGAGAAATGAGGGGTGAAGGGTCTCAATCAAAGAGTGGGAGAGATAACTCATCCGGTTGGGTTATTCTCATAGTGTTAGAGCGGAAAAATGGAATATGAGAGCTTGGTTAGAAGTGAGGAAGATTAAAAGAATTGGAGGGTGTGAGAACAGAGTTAAAAGAAAATTAAAACTCTGCACCAACCATTTCACGTTCTTTGGTGACTGATATTGAATCAAGGCAAAGCCCAATGCCGACTCTCGTTTAAACCCCACCAGCTACTCATTTTCTTCTCATGCAAGAAGATGTTTCAATTCAGCACGGGGACGCAACATATAATCTATCAGATTTTCATTTGGAAAGTCGATATTGAAACAGAAGGAAGCTGCCCTGCCTTCGAACTTCATTTCTTGCACATCGAGTCAGTGAATATGTTTTTCACTATTTTGAGCCTTTTAAAGCATTTTATGCTAATTCTTTTCACACTTTGCACACAAGGAATTGTTTCTTTGTCGGAACATTCATAGAAATACACCGGTATTTTGATGATTGAATGGAAGTCCTGGGGTGTGAAAGTAAATAAAGCCCTTTATTCGGTACATCCGTTGTACTAAGTGGCTTTGTGCTACTTACAGGCATTTTAACTGTTTCATGTGTTGATTCAAGGTTACCACTCTATGTCTGAATTTGAAAAGATTCGGATATTTTTTTGGAATTGACGGATGGTTCACATTTTTGGATGGTGGTTCGGGAGGAAAAGGATGGTGACTGATCAGACTATTGAAGATTAATCATTTCTACATGGTGATTTGATGATAAAATCGTTTTTCATCAAATAGGGGGAGAACGAAAGAGAAATGATTATTTGATTAATACATGTGATGTTTGTAGTTGGTGAAATGTTCTGGAAATGTTCGACGTTGGTGAAAGTTTTGGTTATTCAAAGAGTGAAGAAAGTTGGTTCTTCAACGTACTTGAAGATATTTGTTCAAAGTTCAAGTTGAGTTCTGAAGAGACTTTGTAAATAACTGAAAGGACAGGATGAAAAGTATTTCGAAGATAATCAAGTTGTCAAAGTTTCAATCATTTAAAGATGTTGGGAGATGTCAAGTGAAGACTGAAGATTTCCAAGTTGTTTTTGGGTGAGGATAAAAGTTTGAAGTCTGATTTGATATGAAGATAATCGATTTCCTGATTAAAGTTTGAAGATAACCGAAAAGAGTTTGAAGGTTATAGAGAAAAAGAGTTGGTTTATTTTCTGAAGGTTGATTGGATGAAAATATCTGGAGTTTGATACTTAAGTGATAATCAGTTGGTGAATTCTGATTCAAGTTGAGTTTATTGAAGGTGGATACTTCAAAAGAGATAATTCAATTTTTGCGGAAAAGGGGGAGATTGTTTTACTTTGAAAAGGTTGAGAATTTTTCTGAAGAACGTTGATGATTTTTAAAGTCAAGAGGTTCTCAAGTTGAAGTCAAGTTGGTTACTTGCTATTCGTAAAGATTTCTGTTGCAGACAAGTTTTGTTCTTTGCTGGTTCAGATAAAGTGAAGTTTGTGAAGATTATTTTTTTGCTTACAAGTTTTTTGGTTTAGTTGGTTATTTCCAACTTGAATACAAAGGGGGAGATTGTTAGGATCAAAATATAATTGTATTCAAGTTGTTGAGTATTTTGTATCTTGTGTAAAGTTGAGGGGTGCATTGTGTAAATACCCTTGGGGTATAAAAGCTTTTAGATGAGTTAGATTTCAAGAGGATTCGTAATTGTCAGATCAAGTGCTTGTTAGAGAGAGAAAGTTAAGAGTGTGTGTTTTGTTCATATTGTATTTCATATATAATAAAAATGAGATTATTGAATTGAAGCTTCTTAATCATGATGGATTGATATTCAGATTTAACAATTCTTTAAATACACATCTTTACTTTTCAAATTTTCATTTTCCTACCAACGTGGAATAAACAAAACTTTACTAATCTTCTATCTTTTCACCAACTCCAACCCTTTGAAAAAAAAAAATCAAAATTCTAAGAAATTAGATAAATAACAATGAAGTTCTCTCATTGTACCATGTCACCAGTCACCACCTTTGGAAATTTCTTTATATATATATATATATATATATAATTAGGTTCAAACAAGAACAAAACCAAATTGCAAGAATGAAGGAACCAACAAAATCACACGTGATTTTGTGCATGGACGCCCATTCGCGGCTCACCCACTCGCCTTGTCGGAGCGTGGCCTACACACGCTTTTTCCATCGCAGCACAAAATCACATGTGATTTCCTTGGTTCCTTTGTTCTTGCAAATTGGGTTGTTCTTGTATGAACCTCCCTCTCTATATATATAGGGGTCGTATCAAGTGTAAACCGAATGATTCTTACAAACTATAGGGACCAATCTACATCATCCATTTTTCCAATCTACAACCATGATCAAAGAAGCGGTTATTCATTATTAGTTGGTGTAACTGCTCCTTAACCGCTACTTTAATCATGATCATAGATTGAAAAAATGAATGTTTTAGATTTGGTTTCCATAGTTTGTAAGAATCATCTGGTTTTCACTTGATACTTCCCCTATATAGAGGGAAGTTCATGTAAAAACCAAAACATTAATAAAAAACCGTAAAAACTCATGGTTTTTTGGCTTAAATCAACCAAAACCCTTCGTGGAGTTGTTTAATATGATGCAAATGTTTCATATAGTTCATTTTCTTATAAAATATTGTCATATTTCGGTGTTTTTTTATGTAAAATGAAAATGTTTCATACACTTTTTTATTCTTATAAAACTGTTTCATGTATTTTTTTAATCCTATGAAACCTTGTCATTTTTATAAAAAAAGAACACCAAAAAATGAATTATATGAAACATTTGCATCATATTAAACAACTCTACGAAGAGTTCTCTTTGATTTAAGCTATGAAACCATGAGTTTCTACGGTTTTTACTAGTGTTTTGGTTTTTAAATGAACTTGACTCTCTCTCTCTCTCTCTCTATATATATATATATATATATATATACTAGTTTGGTAACCACGTGTTGTGCGGTAGTATAGTTGATGACATCTATATTGTCTTAAATAAATAAAGATAAGTTGCTAAAATGATCAACAATTCATATTCAAGTGAATCTTAAAAGTTAGTATAATCGTATTAGTGTAATTTAATACATGTATATTTGTATACATAATATGTAACATCAACGAAGGATTGGGTTCCGTTAAAAATGAAAGTTATCAATTGAGCCAGATACACCGAAACGCATATAAAACCAATTCATGGGTGGTTTGTTGGTTATAACACTTTTTTTTTTGCTTTTTTTTTGGGAAAGGAGTTACAACACATTTTGTTCCTGCAGTTTTGAAAATCAAATAGAGATCTTGGTCTGCAAAAACGTTTGAATATGGTCTATCCTTATTATGGTCGTTGAAACAATATGTTAAGTAATAAGCATTCTAGTGTCATTCCAAAAAAAAGTAATAAGAGTTCTAGACTCTTATATTGGAAGTTTCAAACTCATCATATAATAATCTATACTGATCCCTTCAACTTTTATTTTTAAAGATGAAATAAGACATGTGTTAATTATAACATATATCTATATTATCCTTGTATGTATATAATATATATGCATTGTCAAACACAAAACATACGAAGTCACGGACAAAACAAATTGTCGTGCACATCTTCTTGAGGTGCAGTTCCCACAATCGAGAAACAAATTGTTGTGAAACATTTCTCTTAATGGTTTTTCACGTAGTTACTATGTATTCTTGGTATTCTTGAGCATTTTCAGATTACACTTTCAATTGTAATCTGTTTGCCTAGATCAATTACTCTTTCTACTCACTCTGTTTAGTCTTCCGCTATTCTTATCTGCTAAATTGAGTAAGTTTGAGTAATTATCAATACCAATTCACTAATTGGGGACCAACAATCCCTATCGTCATCCGCTCTAAATCAAAATCCTAAAAGATGACATTGTAAATCCTCGTTGATCTTCACTTTCATCGTTGGTAGATCAAACCCCATGTAGACACATGTAAATTTTCCGACCCCCTTTGTCTCTTCATATAAATCAAATTCCTAAGAGATGGCTCTGCATTCGTAGATTGTTCTTCACGTATGTTGATTACCTAGTTCTAATTGATTTTAGTTTTTTAGGTTTTAATATTAGGGTTTGAGTTTATATCTAGATTAAGGGTCTGAGTTCGTATCTTAAACGATCTTAATGTTCTTTTCAAGTTTTATAAAATGACTGGTTTTTGCCAAAAAAAAATGTATTCATCGTTTTGAGGAATTATCATACTTTTCTCAATATATCTATTATATTACATTAATTTTGAGGTTTGGGTTTCATCTTGATATTGTTGTTTGGATATAGGCTTGATAGGAGAAAATGGTCGAAAATAGTTGGGTATGGCTAGATAAGATAGCTAAAAAGGTTTGAGTTTTACGTGGAGGAGATGGTCGAAAAAAGGGGTCCTCAAGTTTTTAGTAGTCCATGTAATTTATTATTATTATTTTTAATGACGGTTAGAGAAAGAATCAAACATGGATATCTTTGCAAACCATGAGTCCACGATGACTAACTTGTTCAGAAGTGTAATGTCTAGAAATGTTATAACCAAAATACCACATGCACAAATTTTGTAGCATGCTCTAAATCTATATATAATAAAAGAGTAACTGATTTGACACGTATCGTGCTCTGAGTAATTCATTGACACATGTCGTGCTCTGATGAGCCATTGCCACATCATATGCATATGTGTCATATGTCATGTGTTGACACATGACACTAATTCAAAATTTAAAATTATTAAAAATTAATCCATAATTATCTATTAAATATAACAAACTTTATCTCTATCTATTGGTATGAAGTCATCTATATCTCTATCTCTCTCCCTAAATTGATATTTAAATACTAAGCATATTCAACAAAAACCGTATAAACCTTACCTTTTCCATTTTAATTTTTCAAGTTCCTCTATTACTCTTTTTGCAAATGTCTTAGGTAAGTTCGTCAACCATTTTTTCGAAGAACATTCATGAATAAATTTTTTGTTATTATTTGTTTTTGCAATTATTTGAAGAATGGTAAGAAAATTTGTGTCATTGTTTTCTTATGATGAACTAAATCATATGGTTTGGTTTTCTCCTGATTTACTTTTTTTTTTAGTTTTTTAATCTACATCAGTAGAAGCATAACTAAGTTTTCTTCTCCACATTATATAATAATTTATATTTGTATTCATGTAACTAATTGATAAACGTCATTAAATAGAAAATAAATATTTCATTTTAAATATAATGAAGATAATCATTGACTTTTAATATAATAGTTAATTAATATTTTTATAACAAAAAAATCAAAAAAAAAACATATTTTTATAACAAATTATTGTTAAACGTATCCATTATTATATTTCAATCCAAGTACAATTTAAGTATATTAACGTCATTTTAAAGTCAAAGATAGTTTATAGTTTGATCTATAAAATGTCTTTGTTATATTTTCATTGTTGATAATTTGATATCAATTGAATTAAATTAAAAATAAATAAAGTTTGTACTTTTTTTTTAATATAATTAATGTATTTGATAAAAAATAATATTGATGTTTTAATTTCTTGAATTATCTCGTGTAATACACGGGATCAAAACTAGTTATATATAAAAAGATTTAGAGTATAGAGTACCTACAAATTTGGTTCTTGTAGCTTGTTTGTAAACACTTATAATACGTTTATTGTTTCGAATTAGAAGATACCATTACGGTATGAAAAATCAACTAGGTTTGCTCCATCCATCTAACGACTATTAGGAGAACTTGTTAAGTGAGGTGATAATTTAGTCAATTCCAATTTTTTTTTTATTTTTGCTTAAAAATCAATCTAACCTATTTGTATTATGTTAGATTATATATATATATGGGAAAGTTTCAAATGTGAACTCAATTTTGGTTATGAATATAAGGACGAATCTTAGGCATTCATCCGGTTAATAAAAGCGGATTTGACCAGTTTCCCTTCTGTAATAATCTCCACCCTCCCATAAATCGCGTCAATCCTCCGTGATCGCGTCCACCATAACCAAAGATGTGTGGCTAAGATTCGTCCTCACGTTCACAACCAAAATTGAGTTCACATTTGAGTCTATATATATATATATATATTCGTGTGTGTGTAAAAGTAAACAACTCCGATAACTAATCCGGTTACCATATGTTTGAACCACCACAATTTACCACCTTTCCCCACATCCCAAACTATACTTCATGTAAAGACCAAATTAAATGTCCTTCACTTAACGGGTTCTTCTAACAATCGTTGGAGAGGCCAAATATGGTCGTTTTTGCATACCACAATGGCTAACACGGTTCTATAGGAACTGGACGATCTTATATGGTCAAATACCTAGAAAAAAAACTCCTATACTCCTTTCATTACGGTATTTTTGTAGGTCCTGGATAACAAGTCTAAAGGTATGTAATTGTGAAACTATAGGGACCAAAAGTGTTGCAAACAAGTGAACAACAAAAGGCATGGGCCAAATTTGTAGTTAGTCATGATAAAATAACATCATATCCGTAAAAGATGTAATAACTAATAAACCGTTTTTGTTGTACCACAAAAATAGGGTCAGAGAGCATGTCATATCCAAGTGAAATCTTCAAATCTTATGATCCGATCGTTCGATTTTAAAGCAAACACCTTCTATCTCCTAATAACACATATATTGATCTTATTCATTAATAACAAAACTTTGATAGCAATTTTTACTCGTAAAATTACACACTAACTACACTCGAAAGAAATTGGAACCAACATAAACAAGCTTGAGAACTTGGTGCATGCAAAACAAGATCGCTAGGGTTATGGCAGATGCAATGTTGACAGTAGCTGATAAGGCATCAGTTACATTAGAGCGAAGGGTCCGGTTGGACCTCGAAAACACGCTCCCCAAACCATGTACGTTTACTAACTTACATTTATGTAAATAAAGGGTCGTTGGCCCAGACTACTCACAGAAGCCACCCTCTCCATAAGGTCAAGGCTTCAAACCTCACGAAATGTGAGGAATGTGCATTAGTATTTGTCGTATACAAGTATTACTCTTTCCTCCAAAAATAAATTTCCACGATGAAAATCGCACACACTTTTAAAAATGCATAACTACTTGACTTTTTAATTGGTTAAATTAAGCAATTTTACCCTTGATGATGTAAATATCACTGAATTTCTTTGTCTCATATTCAAGGGTGTAATTGGAAAACATACACCCTTTTTCAAAGTGGATACTCATTCTGAAACAAACTAAAATACAGATGTTCACACTTATTTTGAGACTTATTTCGAGACGGATGAAGTATTATATACTTCCAAATAGGACTACTTATGCGTATTTGATGATATGAAAAACATCTATCGTGAAGATCCTAATTAAGTTATATTGATGGTAATCGAAATTTTAATCTTGAAATGGCTCATAGGATCTGATTTTGGTGATCGTTCTGGTACTTTTTAGACATGGCTAGAGCTGTGGCTGCCCCTGATACCGACAATCCGAATGGAACAATAGGACACAAGCATCACAATATGTCCGTTCTTCAACAACACGCGGCGTTTTTTGATCAGGACGACAACGGGATAATCTTCCCTTGGGAGACTTTTAAAGGCAAGTCGTTTAGAATGATCATAATACCATGTTCATAGAATCTTACAATTTACACTTATATGCAGTTCATAACGTACGTAAATTTAACCAGGACTCCGTGATCTGGGATTCAATGTACTTTTTTGTTTCGTCTTCATGGTACTTGTTCATGGAGCCTTGAGTTATGTCACTTTGCCCGTAAGTTTGTACCAATGTATCTATGAAAAATACGTGCCTTCCAAATTCCATGTACATTATCAATCAATCATGTAAAGTCAGATAATTTCTTTTGAAAAAAGAGTATAAAAACATAAATTAAATAAATGTATATTAAATACAGTAATAATGTGTCTTCTCATGATTGGTGTGAAATGGCGAGAACATGGAGTTTGAATTATCGGTCAATAGGATTGCTTTTCAAGTGTCAAATTCGACTAGAATATTACAACATAGTGAATATAAATAGTTTATTATATTTGCTAATTTTTTAAAAATTCGATTTGAGTATAATTTGGGTTGAAAAATTCAATGGATCAATCTCGAGTTTGAAAACTAAAGCAACTTCTTTGACCTCAAAAAGTCAAACTTCACATGTATTATTTATCAACCACATGGTGTTGTATTCTAATTGAATTTGAGTGTGGATGTTGTGGTAGACTTGGTTGCCATCACCTTTCTTCCCCATTTACATACAAAACATACACATGGCCAAGCATGGAAGTGATTCGGCAACTTACGACACCGAAGGAAGGTGAGAAAAAGCTCGTTTTTATATCATGTTTAGTGTGTTTAAAGTACAAATATGTTGTCGTTTATTTAACATTCATGATAAATATGTAACTTGTTTGCGAGACCTTGTTTATGTGTGGAATGGTCCATGTCAACGTAGGTTTGTTCCGGTTAACCTCGAGAACATTTTTAGCAAATATGCTCGCACGGTGCCAGATAAGCTCACGTTCAAAGAACTTTGGTATATGACTGAAGCTACTCGCAACGCGTTTGATTTCTTTGGCTGGTACTTTCATGATCTTTAATTCATAATGTCGTCATTAATGCTCAAACCTTAGACTCGAACCCTTTTTTCCCTGAGTGTGTATATTATCGTAACCATCTTTTGGTGCTTTTGGACAAAACATTGTTTTGCTGTAAAGTTGTAGGGTTATTTTTTGGTATCATGAGAATAAGCTCGTAGCACTGAATCCAATCTTATATGTGTGTGTGTGTTTATTGGAAAATCCTTTTTCTGCCCAAAGGCCTTTTTGAAAAATAATTTGATGAGGTTCTACATATTTCTCATTAGTTAAAATGTGTGAAATGGGGAGTTTGATTTTAATGATAACGATGTATATATCGCGATGAATTATAGGATTGCAAGCAAGTTGGAATGGGGAGCCCTTTATCTGCTAGCAAAGGACTCGGAAGGATTGCTATCAAAAGAATCAATTAGGCGTTGCTTTGATGGAAGTTTGTTTGAGTATTGTGCAAAGATGCAAAAAGGTGATGCTAGTAAGATGGGATGATCGTTCGTGTTACGTGGCTACGAGCTCGAAACCATCTAGATGTGTTTCTTAGCCTTCGATTTGCAAGATAGCTAGTGTTATGTTTTTCTAAGTTTTATTAGATAGAAATTAAATTTATCATATGAATATATTTAAGAGTTATATATATTATTGTGGATATTGCTTAGTTGGGAGTTGATCAATGACATTGTTACAGCTCGTGTTTGGATATTTTTTTGTATCCAAAGTCGAGATTGATGCTCAATTAACAACTATGAGTTGCACATTATAACCTTATTTACCTACTTAAATATATATAAAAAAATGTAAATCATTTTTATTTAGCACTAATAATAATTGAAAATCTGCGTACTTTTAATATTTCTGGACTCGCACTAGGCCATGAGTAGAGCTTCGGGCTTTGGGTCGGGCATGTGGGCTTGCCTGGGTTGTGTTACGTTCGGGTGCGGGCTTCACGGCGGGCTTCAGGCAAGGGCTCCAATGCCCACTCAACCCGCTCTCTCTCCCACTCCTTATTCTCTCTCCCTTTTTTTTATTGATATATATATATAGGGTAGTCGGACTTATGGATAGTTTGATATCTACCTAGGCTAGGTGGAATAAAAACAAGGAGAAAATAATAGCAACATGTATAATGTGTTATGGGACAAAAATGATGTTTCACGACATAAAACAAGGAGAAAATAATAGCAACATGTATAATGTGTTATGGGACAAAAATGATGTTTCATGACATAAAACTTAGCAAATTTTTGTTTCATTAAAACGTGGAACAACGTAGACTAAATAACAAGGTTATGAAACAACCCATACTTTAAGATCTTAAAGACTAAACCAAACACATACACAACCTAGATCATCACCTTCATACATGTATACTGACCCCAACATCAAGTTCAAATTGATTTCTTTTGTTCTTGATTTTGCCCATCAACATTTGATAGTTACGTACTATCTGTGAGGTACGGTTTGTCCAAATCGATTTCTGAAAATTTGACTCCAACCGGAATCGTTGTCTTCATCTAATACGTTGATTTACAAAACCATTTGTGAGGAGTTTGTTCAAATCGATTTCCATAATTTCGACTAGAAGTGAAGATTTCAATTTTAGGATATCTATTTCCATAATTTGGACTAGAAGTGAAGATTTCAATATTATATATCTTGACGTGAAGTAATATTGGGATAGTTATTCTGATTTCATTTAAAGCTTACATGTAGATTTAAATTTGATACGACAAGTTGCATATTGCTATGTAAAATTCTTGAAGCCGATGAAAGCTTTTTTTATTTAAATGATTTGAACCTATATTAAAAATCATTACATGATATTTAAAAATAATCTGATTATTTTAATAATATTGTCAACATAAAACAAACAACTAATCTAGTCATCTTTTACTCATACCAAACATAAAAAAACATGGTTACTCCATTTTTCTAGGATTCTCGTCAAAGGTGTCCAAAAACACATTCAAAACATACGATCCGACATTATAATAGAACCAAAAAACACAAACACAAACACACACACAATATATATATATATATATATCTGACTGTCAACACTCAACACCCACCCACACATACATATATATATATATATATACATATTCTGTTCATCTAACCTGCTAGATACACACACACAACTATTTAGATGATGGTGATTGCTTAAAGTAAGTCAGTAGGACTTTCCTCGTTCAGATTAGCGGCTGCCGCAACAGCCGCAGCCACTCCCCCAGGATGGGCCGTCAAATTCGGGTTGTTCCGCCTCTCAGCGCTCAATACACCCTCCGCATCTTCTCTCGTCGCCGCTTTATCCGCCGGAAGCTTAACCGTCGCATCCTAATTTTCCATAAATTTAACTTATTATAAAATATAATTAAGTTCAAATAAACACTTCATTGTTCAAGAAGTAACATGATCAGGTAGGTTCCGTGAGACCAAGATGTTGTTTTCGTGACACTGACGATACCACTTGCAACAAGGTAAAAGAAATCCGAACCATTCACAGCAAAACAAGGTAAAATAAATCCGAATCATTCACAGCAAAACAATGTAAACGATACCTTCATAGTGTTTTGATGTAAGGTTTCAAATGTAAAATATTGGCTTTACCGGTCAAACAAAAACAAGTCTTGATCTCACATGATCCCAAGTCAAAATTAACGGATAATTGATTACCGTTAGAAGTTCACCAAGTCTGACTTTATCCTCTTCTCGTGTAGACTTATTCAAAGTGGCGGCTGATTGAGCCTGAGCTGCAAGTCCACCGGGAACCAACACATTACTACCGGTGGCCCTCACCTCCGCCGCTTGGATGGCGGATGCATCACTCTGCTCCACCGGCTTGTTCCCGGCGGTCCTCGCCGTAGCTTCAAGTGCTTCTCCGATCGTTATAACACCTTGATGCTGCACATCTCCAACTCCACCACCCTCCTGGAGGAGTACCGGTGTGGGCTCCACATACTGACCCACCACCTGCCAGAAAATCAAAAATATAAATCAATCCCAGATGCATCATGTAATATAGAATCTTTTAGATAAATGTTAGAGAATATATGTTAATTTTAAAATATTTAAGGTCGTCCATGTCTTCATATTTGTTTAATTCGAGGACAGTAACGTGAGGACAATTTAGAATATGTCACGTATCATATTCAGTCTAATCATGTATTATTTAAAGTGAATAATACAACATTGTTATTCAAACAGCCTTTGGAGTTATCCAGGGTAAATAATTGTGAGGACAACTAAAGATACATCTCGTGTCATAGTCACTCTAATCATGTATTAGACTAGGTGAATAACACAAAATTCAACGTTATTCGGGCAGCCTTTCAAAGTAAATAATACTAAATCTTGTATTATATTCACGCTGAATTGAATTGGATCATACATCATTAAGACCATATTTACTATTATTCAAAATAAATAATAGTGGGTGTTGTGTTATTTACTTGGTCAAAATAACACTGAGAGTTGTGTTATTATTTTCAATTATATACAATTACTCCACCAATGAATGTCTAGTCCAACGGTGGTAGGTAACATCCTTACTCCACCAATTATATATAATTACTCCACCAATGGATTCGATCCCCGCTCGGTACAAAAAGGCCAAAGGCCTTATAGACCTCTTATGTGGTATCCAGCTCTTGACCGGTCTTCGGGTCAATTCAGGGGCGAGTCATGGGTTGGCCTTCGGGTCGGCTCATGGGCGCAGTGAATTAGTCGGTGTCCGTATGGATCCGGATACCCCGAAACGTGTGTGAGTTATATATAAATGCCGTTCAAATATATATATATATATATATATATATATATATATATATATATATATAATTACTCCGGGTAAAATGGTAAATATGCCACGTGCCAACTGGCTTGACGGTCATCATGTTTATAATCAAATTGGATTTTACATTTGAACCTAACCTTATCTAATTATATATAAATGCAAGGGAAAAAAGAGACCTCGCCGGCGATGGTTTCGGTGACGACCCGTGCACCGGGAAGCTCGGTGGCCGTTACAGTAACTACCCCTTCATCACCTTTCAAGGTCTGATCGTCATGCCCGACTAAACCAGCTCTCTCGTTGAGAGTAGCAGCCGCCTGCATGACTGCCGCCGTACCGCCCTTCTGTGTCTGTCCAAACACCGTCGTCTCGGCCGCCTGCATCATGGCGGCGTCTTGCGGAGCTACCGGTTTGTCAGCCAGTTCACCGGAAACTGGAAACACATCCCCATATTTTATGGGTTCTTTATTGACTTCCTGCGTTCTTTTTGGTTGTTGTTGACTCATTTCTGTAGTTTTTCCGGTGGGTTGTTGTTGAGCTGCTCCGCCGTTGTTGGCCGTCGATGGTTAAATATGTTTGAGCAAAGGACGGGAGGCCCATTAAGGAGGAGGACACGTGTGTGTATGGGGTTGAAAAAGTGGTTGTGATAAAGTTCAACGTGGCGGCTTGTCAAAAGGTGGAGGTGCCACGTGGCGGTCGGTTTGTTTTTAGCACAGGTGGTGTCTTCTTTCGACGAAGGAATATCTGATATTGGTTTTTCGTGAGTGACAAGAATGAAAAGTTTAAATATTTATGAGGTGTTAAATCTAAAATGTTTATCTATTTTTGAGTGGCAAGTGGTGGACTACTGGTATTTTTTTTAAGGGATAGTGGCGTCGAACAAATAAATGACTACCATGAACACATGTATATATAGGTACATCTCTTCGGCAGTACATAGGCAATTATTAATTTGTAGTGTCTTGGTCTAGCTTACGCCGGATCTAGAGCCCAACCATAGTTTTTGATTGGGTTGAAAGGACCCAAAAATTTGATACTCCTCATGTCCTCAATTGCTTCTTTTTAGGATGAAACTTAGATATACGAAAATCTCATCCGCAGTTCACAAGATGTTACCGTTCTTAAAAAGACCAATCAAGCTAGACCAAGTAAACTAGAGGATTCTATCAAGAGTCCTTCAAGATGTTGCCTTCTAAGGCTACACGCAGCGGTTGTGTGGCTTGGCAGCGGGTAAACCCGCCGAGCCCGACGGTTCCGAACAGCTTGGGTGCACGGGGGAAGGAAGCCGGCGGGTTGGGGCTTCGTTGGCTTCTCCAACCCGCTTTACTTTTGTGTGTGTTGTGTGTGTTGTGTGTGTTGTGTGTGTTGTTGTGTGTGAGAGGGTTGAGAGGGTTGGGTGTGTGTTGTAGAGGGTTATGGGAGGGTAAAGAGAGGGTTGACTAAAAGCTGATGTGGCAGCTGATGTGGCATTAAAAAAGTGAGTGGGTTCAGTGGGTTGGGTGCGTGTAGCCTAAAGAAAGAACAAGTGATGGTGATAAAGTGTCAAACTTGAATCAATAAGAAATTATTTTTCTTGAATCAATAAGAATGCTTGAGTTATGAGAGGAGAGGTGATGTTAAAATATTAATACGTAAGAAATTATTTTTCTTACTTAAATATTTATATTTCATCAAAATATTAAAATATTAGAGCATTCATAATGTATGGGTTTTTCGCATAGTTTTTTCATAACTTTTTTCTTACGCATTATTACCACCTCAACAATCTAAAAACTTCTACATATTTTCGCTATGTGAAAAACCTCAACCAAGCTTTTTCAGAATTTTCAGGGTCCCACCATTTTAACTTTATATTATTTTTATTTTTATTTATAAAAATTTATACAATAAAATTATACAAATAATATTTATTAATATCAAGAAAATACTATTAATACGAGATTTTTATAAAATTAAAACAAATTAAATACGAAAAATCTCTAAAAAAGCAGGTCGTGCAGTTATGACCTATAACACAAAAAATCACGAAAAACCTTATCTGAAAAACCTTTACACTTTGTGAAAAACCTTAAGATAAGGTTTTTGCTTTTTTAAACTCTGAAAAACCCTGAAAAACTAGGGAAGCTCTTACTTATTATTCTAGCTAGTGGGTTCTTAAAGATTTTTTAAATATGAAATTTTTTATGTTTTTTCTTTTCTTTTCCTTTATTTTAAGATATAACTATAATATAACATATTATTGAAGCAATAAACTTCTAAAACTATAAAAATTTCAAGTTTGGCATACCATATATTTTCTAAATGGAGAATTGACCAGATTGTCTATTTTTGTTTCTTTTTAATTTGCATCCTAAATTACATATCTAAAAATCATAGATTATTAGCATTTATATAAAATGAAAGAAATGATTAGAAGAAAATTTTGGATGTTTTATACAAGGTATTTGAGTCAATTTTGTGAATTTTTAGAGAAATTGATTCCACTACCAAAGAACACAATTAAATTGGTCTACTAGTCATTGTTTCTCCACTCCTATCTAAATGTCGCTACATTCATAATATAAGAACATCCACAATAGTTTTACCCCCTTGCCAATGGTACCAGTTGTTACGTCAGTGCCATATCAATTTTCTACTATCTTACCAACACTTTACCAATCATTACCAATTCATCCACGCTCATACCAATCTAAATAATTAATTAAAAAATAAAAGAAAAAGAAAAGAAGAGAAAGAAAGAAGAAAGAGATAGAGAGAAAGGAGAGAGGGGGGGGGGTGGGGTACAAGACCGGCATGGCTATGTCGTTTTCCTCCGTTACCCTTGGCAGTGTTGCCAGGGGTACCGATCGGTACCGGTTGGCTTGCCGCCTCCATACCGCCTCCACTAAGGATGGTCTAAGGTCCATAACATTGCCTACCTTGCTAAAAAACATAAAAAATATCAAGTTGGTCAAAATTTTTAATATCTAGGTCTGTAAATACATACCTAGGTCGATAACTATTTTTAAACTTTTAAAAATTAAAGTAAACTAGACTTAATACTTTAATGTTTTTTTTTTTATTGCTAAACCCATAAGAACATCTATAGCAACTGTCCTAAATAGATAAAATACGAATTTTAGTAATTTTTAATTTAACAACTATGTTATCTTGTATGCTAAAATGGAGAAAAAAATATTATAAAAATCTCTAAGGGGGCGTTTGATACAGAGAATGGAATTGCAGAGAAATAATGTGGAAAATGGAATTGCAAAGAAAGAGAATTTGTCCAAAGAATGAGAATTGACTCCCTTGTTTGGTAGCACATAGGTTTAGACAAAGAAATATAACAGAGAATCATTTCTCTTATTTGGTACAACAGAGAATTGTACCAACCTTGTGTAAACTCATGTAATCAAACACCAAAAACTCATAATTCATGTTTATATAACTCTACTATTTCATATAATTCCATGTAATTAGATCAACAATTACACTATCATAATTCCAAAAACTCATATTTATATAATTCTTTCAAACACCAAAAACTCGTTAAGCTACTAACAAATAGATCCTCCATGTAAAATCAATTTCGATCTATTTTAATTTTTTGGGTCAAAACCAAATTCATACCCTCCATGTGGTCAATAGAGAAGTTGCAGATTCTAACAATGGTGGTAACCACTTCAACTATATCTCTTCCACCATTTCCAACCCTTCAAACCTTCAAATATCATGCAATCAAATCCCCAAATATATCAATTCCTTCAACACCCACCACCAATTTCATCTACCACCCCATAATTCTTCCTCCATGCACCACCGCAAACCTCCCAATTTCTGCCGCCCCAAATGGGGGTTTTCTACTTTCCGAAGCAAACCCGCTTAAGAACTCTAATCAGATCGTCATCGGCGTCATCGCCGCCGATAACGGGGCAGAGAGAGGGTGAGAAATCGAACATCTAGAAATTGAAACACAGAAATCCAGTGGAGAAATCGACTATTCCTGTGAAGAAGTGAATGGCGAAGTGATAACTCCAAAATTATACATGTTTTACTCGTGCTAATTCCCCGCTTTTGTGCTTAATTTGAGAGTATTTTTGATATTGTTTGACTTTAAAAGGTGTAAATCCTAATCTTGTAGGTTTTGGAGGTGCTTGTGCGTAAAAGTATAAAAGAGGGTAAAAAGCGTCAAAAAAGGAGACTTTTATGCAGACTTTGGAATATGGACTTTTCTTGGCTCCTAAGACTGATTTCTTGCTCCCGAAGACATATGACTTCCTTCAAAAGACGGATCTTCAGCAGATAAGGAAACGGAATATTCTGGAAAGATCTCCGGAAGCTGAATCTGCACTGCTCGCGCCGCGAATAGATGGCTCGCGCCGCGAAGAGACTTGCTCGCGCCGCGAAGATCGAATTTTCACTCAGAAGCTTCCAGAAGATTAGGTTTGGATCGTCGCATGTTTCACTCCGCGAGGGTGCCGTTTCGCGAACACGAAACGGGCCTGACGTACTTTCTTTTAAATACAGCCTTAGGTCATTCAGTTTTCATCATCCAATTAATTCCGATTTTTACACAATTCTCTCAAAGTTTAGTTAGGTTAGTTAGTATGGGAGTCGCTTAGGGTTTCCAACCCGAGAAGATGGAGGCTCGATGTGACGACTACGGAGGAGATTCGAGGGAATGTTGCGACAAATCTACCGGTCTTTAGTTTGGTTTGTTTACGCATTTATGATTAGTATGTCTACGTACTGATTCCTTTTGTGTTTTCATTATGGTTTGAATACTTTGGATTTTTATTGAATAGATACATGGTTTGTTGAATGTTATCTTTGATTCCGGTTTGATTCGTATTGTATGGATATTTGAATTCGTTGGTTGGGTGTATCTGTTTGACCTAGATAGATAGACTCCATTAGGTTAATCAACCTTTCTTGACCTTCCCTTCGGAAACCCGGAGAGTTGTGTTAGGTGGTTAGCTCAGACCGAGAGCAGCCAGATAGTAGAGTTACGTGCAATAGTGATAGAATTGGGTGACTGGTACTGGACTGCCTGACAATCAGTCTATGTATTAGGACTAGGAAGACCATCCTAGTTGATAATCTTAAATATTCATGCTTGGGTGCTATGTGCTTAAATTCTGACAACATTCATTAATCTATATCTCATGAAAAGTAAACCATAATAAATTTAGTTATCTCCAATGTATGTTTGTTCATCAGTTTTCCACTTCTTGTTTAGGTTTATTTATTATTTGTCTTTTATCTTTTAAAATACTTTTCCAAAAGCAAAACCCCCATTTTCTAGACTAATTAATTATAGCTTTAGTTGACATCTAGCTTAACCGTTCCCAGTGGTAAGAACGATACCTGGACTTTCCAAAACTATATTACTCGCGATCGGGTACGCTTGCCCGTGAATGTGGTAATTGTGGTTAGGCATTAAAGGTTAAAACTTATTTCGCTTTTTATATATGATATTTACCGCATCACGAAGATACTCGTGTGATGGAGGGAGACATCGTTATGGGGAGAGGGAGGGAGACGTAGAACGGTGGTTGATAGCCTAGCCGGAGCCTCGAACCGGCGATGGAACCCTGGAGCGTCGATGCAGATTGCAGAGAGAGATAGAAGGAGTTGTTCCATTTTTTTTTCAATTCTCTGTGTGGGTCTGCTTTCCACGGGGAATTATCAATTCTTCGTGCTTTTTTTTCAATAACCTACCAAACAAGGGAAATGGAATTCATTTCCATTTCCCTAGTTTCATTTCTATGTATCAAAAACCTTCTAAATTTAGAGAAATCTCTAAACTTGAGGCCATCTGTAACATCCCGAAAACTGTATTCTTTGCTCCTTTCTTTTTCTCTTTTGGGCTTATCCGTAAGTTAAAAGAAGTAGAATTGGGCCTTTAATAGAACTAGTGTTTGAACCCAACTAGGAAGAATTTGGGCCTTAAGTTATCAGATTTGTTTAAAAGAGGATAACTAATTAAATATACAAAACTTGTTGGAAAAGTCAATTGGGGGAAAAGATATATATACGTATATTTGTATGGAGAGAGAGAGATATATATCTGATAGAGAGAGAGTTGACGTGAGAGGAAGAGGGAAGAAAAGAGGAGATCGCCGGTGGTTTCTTTTCGTTGTCGTCGTAGGAATTAAAGGTAATCACTCTTGACTCTTGTAGTTCGAATGTTTATTGGTGGGTTGTGGTTCTATCGAGATGTAAGTTTAGGGCGTTTCATGGCGACAACGAGTTGCTCGGAGGTTATACAGACGACGGCGGCACACGGTAGTCGGACGGCGGTGGCAGATCGCGCCGCCGCTGCTGTTTGCATCGCCGGCAGCGGTAGTCGAACCCGCTGCTGTTGTTGTGTGTTTATTAACCTTTCCGGCAGCGGTGGTGGCCTTCTGCGGCTGCTGCCGGCGTCGTGTGTTTTCCCGGTGGCGGTGGTGGTTTCCATTGCTGTCGCCGGTGTTGGGTGTCTCCGGCGGTAGTGGGCATATTGCTGCTGCTGCTGCCGTTGAGTTATGTCTCCGGCGGTAGTGGCATATTGTTGCTGTGATAAGCGTTAGATTTTATACATTTTATACTAAATTTCCCCTAAAATAAGGTTGGTTGAATGTAGAAAATACCATTCCAAATTAAAGTTTGTGCTTAATTGGGTGAAGTGACTTGAGAAAAGAGAAAAGAGAGTTTTAATTATTTTGGTGATAGTTTTGTGGACCGCAAACAAAAGAAAAAGAAAAAGGAATTAATATGGTTTTGTTTGTCTTGGTCTCTTGTGTTGTTTGGCAGCCCATTAGAGCAAGAAAAGAAAAGCCCAAGTCACGTGGAAAGAAATAGAAGGCCCAGATCCAAATGGTTGATTTTCAGATTTCGTGGCTTCAAGTCTCGGACCAAGTCTCGTAACTTGCTGTTTGACGCCTGAAAAATCAGTTCATGTGGGTTGTTCCGAGGGTTCAACCCTCGGATCAAGTCTCGAAAACGAAAATTCAGCCCACGTTCTTTTTTTAAGCAGTTTTTCTAATGGGAGGTATAAAAGGAAGGAGGAAACTGTCAAAGATGGAGAGAAATCATAGAGAACGATTTTGAAACTTAAGGAGGAAGCAAGAGACGATTTTGGGAGAAGATTTCAAGCGAAGTTCATCAATTTCATCAATTAGGTTAATCTCTTTTGTCAATTTCTTAGCTTTTTGGTTTCAATTAGCCATGTGTGGCTAATTCCTTTTCTAATTCGACTTGGGATTATCTAGCAATTGCAATTTCTACTTCAATTAGATGTTTGAGATGATGTAATTCCATCTTACTTTGATTATTCATCCAATTTCCAAGTTTTTAGTTCATAGAATTGATTTTCATGTTTTCTGATCAACTATGTGGAAATCGATTACCGTCAATTTAGTTTTCTAAATCCGTAATTGTTTAGTAAACTAATGTTGGTGACGAATAACAAATTAGGTTTTGTAAAAGATACCTATATTTTGTTATGAAATTGGGCGAAACGGAACAATTAGGTTAACCGAGCTTGTGTGTTAATTTATCCGGATCCGGGTTCCATTAAATCTTCATGCTAGTTTCAATTAGGTTTTCAAGAGCTTGTTTGAGGCCAATTGCTTACTAAGGTTTGATAGGAGAGCTTATTCCTTTCAAATATTATGTATGTTGGAATTGTTTGTTAGAGCTTATTAACAAATAGAACCGGGTTAATCGAAGTAGTACGATTTTTTTGTATACATAATCAATGATAACATCTATTGAATAGAGTTGCATTTGCAATCCGAGGTCGAATTTCTTTTTATCATAGTTGTCTTTAGTTAATTTTAATCGTATGTTTTGCTTAGTTAAATCAAATCAAACAAACCCCCCCTTTTGTAGTTACTTTTATTAGTCGTGTCTGTATTTGAATTGTCTGGTCGTGAGAAGTTGAACCGAGTCTCTGTGGATTCGACCCGACTTACCGCTATTACAATTTTGGTTGTAATTAGCCCGTAGTTGGAATTTATTATTTGCCGGTCTCGACACCCGTCAAATTTTTGGCGCCGTTGCCGGGGACTCGGTATTTCTAACGGTTTATGCCTAGATCTTCACGTACAGGTTCACCAACGCCAATAAACTTAGAGATCGAAAGAACCGTGAAACGACTAAGGAAACAAGCCAAGCTTCGAAAGAAGTTAGGTGAGGGACCATCGTCACCAGGGGTAAA
The DNA here is from genome assembly GCA_030169165.1 of Centaurea solstitialis. NCBI lineage: Eukaryota > Viridiplantae > Streptophyta > Magnoliopsida > Asterales > Asteraceae > Centaurea > Centaurea solstitialis. Next base: position 85,531,828 of record CM058043.1, read on the forward strand.
TATCTGGGAAGATATTAACCTGTCTAGCGATTCCGACGAAGAAAAACGAAAAGAAAAACAAAAAGAGGAGGAAGAAAAGCCAACGGTCGAGATGGCAGAAGATGAGCAGACTCTACGTCAGTTAGCAACTCAAGATGTTGCTCAGACTCCAATCTGTATCAGGTATCCGACAGGTAATCAAAATTTTGCTCTTAAGACTGGCTTGGTCCATCTCTTACCCACGTACCACGGGTTAGAGAATGAGGACCCTAATAAGCATTTAAAGCAATTCCACATAGTTTGCTTAAGCATGAAACCGGCCGAGGTTTCGGAGGACCTTATAAAGTTAAAGGCATTCCCTTTTTCTTTGAAGGACCGGGCTACGGATTGGTTATACTCGCTACCGTCTAATTCGGTAACGACGTGGAACCAAATGGCGAGGCTATTTCTAGACAAATTTTTTCCCGCCTCCCGAGCCGCTAACCTCCGTAGAGAGATTTGTAGCATTAAGCAACGAGATGTTGAAACTCTCCATGAATATTGGGAGAGATTTAAACATTTATGTGTGAGTTGTCCACAACATGGAATCTCGGAACAATTGCTTTTGCAATATTTCTATGAGGGTCTCTTACCTATGGATAGGAAGATGATTGATGCCGCAAGTGGCGGTGCCATGTTTAATAAGACCCCAACCGAGGTTAGAGCTCTAATCACTACCATGGTCGAAAATTCCCAACATTTTAGTGTGAGGAGTGATATGAGGAGAGAGCCCACAAAGACCAATGAGGTTAATGTCGCAAGCATAGAGAGTCGTTTGTTTGATCTTACTAACATGGTTAAGCAGCTTGTAGTTGATAAAGAACAGGTGAAAGCTTGCGGAATATGCTTGGCGACGGGCCATCCAACCGATGCGTGCCCACAACTTCAAGAAGATGTGTTGGTGACGGCCGAAGATGTGAATGCCATAGGAGGTTTTCAAGGTCAGCAACAACGGTTTTTCAACAACAATTTTGGCAACCAAAGACCTCCTCAATTTCAGAATTTTGTGCCAAGGCCACCACAACAACAATTTCAGCAAAGAGCGCCCTTCAATCCGAATCAAGCTACTTCTAGTAGCCAAGGTATGACTCTTGAAGAAATTGTCAAAAATTTAGCCACTAACTCTCTTCAATTCCAACAGAAAACGGAGGCAAGCCTTCAAAATCTAGGAGCTCAAATGACACAACTTGCTACTTCCGTGAGTCGGTTGGAATCTCAAGAAAAATTGCCTTCCCAAACGGAGACGAACCCGAAACAGAATGTAAGTGCAATTGTCTTGAGGAGTGGAAAAGAACTTGAAGAACCGAAGATGGTGAAGAGTAGAGAAGTGGAGAAAGAAAAAGAAGTGAGCCCGAAACCAATTCAAGACGAGAAACCATCGGGATCCACCGATGAGGTAAGTGAAAAAGCAAAGGTAATTCCACCTCCCTTTCCGACACGTTTTCAAATGTCTAACAAAGCTAGAGAAGAAAAGGAGATTTTGGATACTTTTAGGAAGGTCGAGGTGAATATCCCTCTTTTAGATGCAATCAAGCAAATCCCTCGTTACGCTAAGTTTTTGAAGGAATTGTGCACCAACAAAAGAAAACTTAGAGGTAACGAGACGATTAGTATGAGTGAAAATGTGTCGGCCGTGTTTCAAAAGAAGTTACCCCCAAAGTGCAAAGATCCCGGTGTTTTCACCATTCCTTGCAAATTGGGGAATGTTACGATCAATAGGGCCATGCTTGATTTGGGTGCATCTATCAATGTGATGCCGTATTCTATCTTTAAGATTTTAAATGTAGGCTCCTTACAAGAAACCGGGGTGATCATTCAATTGGCAGATAGATCTTTGGTACACCCGAAAGGGGTATTAGAGGATTTATTGGTTCAAGTGAATGAACTTGTTTTCCCCGCTGATTTTTATGTCATTGATATGGAGGAGGATTCACATCCAAAATCCACATCCATCTTGTTAGGGAGGCCCTTTTTGAAAACTGCAAAAACAAAGATAGATGTTCACAAAGGCACACTTTCTATGGAATTCGATGGTAATGTCATTCATTTTAATATCTATGAATCCATGCGTTTTCCAAGTGATGTATCATCTCTTTGTGCCATTGACATCATTGAACCTATTTCTCAAGAGTTGTTGGAACTGACACATTTTGATGCTTTAGACACAATCTTGAGTAGGTCTTTAGATGAAGCAAGAGTGACTAAACTCATGAAGGAGATTGAGCTCGGACCCGAGTTTCACGAGCTAGTAGCTTCTATGGATCAAAAGAAGACTTTAAGGTATGATATTGCTCAAGTTTCTTTACCATCTTCTAACAAAAAGCTACTTCCTTCTGTTTTGCAGGCACCGAAACTAGAGTTAAAGACCCTTCCCGAGCATCTCAAGTATGTGTATCTAGGAGAAGGGAGAGAATCTACCGGTCATCATTTCGAGTAGATTAGACGCATCAGAGGAAAAGAAGCTCGTATCCGTGCTAAAACGATACAAGGAGGCCATTGGATGGACGATAGCCGACATAAAAGGCTTGAGTCCATCTACTTGCATGCATAAGATATTGATGGAGGATGACTTCAAGCCATTTCGCGAGGCTCAAAGGCGATTGAACCCACCCATGATGGAGGTTGTGAAGACGGAGATTCAAAAGTTGTTAGATGCCGGCGTGATCTTTGCTATTTCTGATAGCAAATGGGTGAGCCCGGTACAAGTTGTTCCAAAGAAAGCCGGAGTGACAGTAGTGGAGAATGTCGAGGGAGTGATGGTTCCAACGAGAGTACAAAGTGGTTGGAGAGTGTGCATCGACTACCGACGGTTGAACGCTTCGACCCGAAAAGATCACTTTCCTCTTCCTTTTATCGATCAGATGCTCGAGAGACTTGCAGGTAAGTCTCATTATTGTTGTTTAGATGGTTTTTCTGGTTTTCATCAAATTCCGGTTGCACCAGAAGACCAAGAGAAAACCACATTTACATGTCCTTTCGGCACTTTTGCTTATCGCCGAATGCCCTTTGGCCTATGCAATGCACCGGCTACTTTTCAGCGGTGTATGATGAGTATTTTTTCTGAATTTGTGGAAAACATCATTGAAGTTTTTATGGATGACTTTACTGTCTATGGAAACTCCTTTGATGAATGCTTAGAAAATCTCATCAAAATTCTTCAAAGATGCATAGAGACAAACTTGGTTTTAAATTATGAAAAATGTCATTTTATGGTAAACCAAGGGCTGATTTTAGGACATGTTATCTCAAGTAAGGGGATTGAAGTAGATAGAGCTAAAGTAGATGTTATCAAAAGCTTACCCTACCCCACTTCGGTGAGGGAAGTTCGGTCATTTTTGGGTCATGCAGGTTTCTATAGGCGCTTCATTAAGGATTTCTCACACATTACCCGACCGATGTGCAATCTACTTCAAAAGGATGTGGAGTTCAAGTTTGATGAGAAGTGCAAGGAAGCTTTTGATAGGCTTAAAGAGATGCTCACATCCGCCCCAATCATGAAACCACCGAATTGGGATCTTCCGTTTGAGATTATGTGTGACGCAAGCAACTACGCTATCGGAGCGGTACTCGGGCAAAGGGTTGGAAGGGACCCACATGTGATTTATTATGCCTCGAGAACCCTCGATAGCGCGCAAGCAAACTACTCCACCACGGAGAAGGAATTGCTTGCGGTTGTCTTTGCTTTAGAAAAATTTCGTCAATATCTCTTGGGAACTAAAGTTGTTGTTTTTACAGATCATGCGGCTTTGCGGTATTTGATGACGAAGAAGGATGCCAAGCCAAGACTCATCCGATGGATTTTGTTGCTCCAAGAATACGACTTTGGAGGGATCGATCAGATAAAGAGAAGAGAGGAGAAGAGGAGCAATGTAGGGAGTTCATCAATTTCGTAATTAGGTTAATTTCTATTTTCAGTTTCTTAGTTTTTGATTTCAATTAGCCATGTGTGGCTAATTCTTTTTCTAATTCGACTTTGGATTATCTAGCAATTGCAATTTCTATTTCAATTAGTTGTTTGAGATGATGTAATTCCATCTTACTTTGATTATTCATCCAATTTCTAGGTTTTTTGTTTATAAAGTTGATTCTCATGTTTTCTGATCAACTATATGGAAATCGATTATAGTCAATTTAGTTTTCTAAATCCGTAATTGTTTAGTAAACTAATGTTGGTGACAAATAACAAATTAGGTTTTGTAAAAGATACCTAAATTTTGTTATGAAATTGGGCGAAACGGAACAATTAGATTAACCGAGCTTGTGTGTTAATTTATCCGGATCCGGGTTCCATTAAATCTTCATGCTAGTTTCAATTAGGTTTTCAAGAGCTTGTTTGAGGCCAATTGCTTACTAAGGTTTGATAGGAGAGCTTATTCCTTTCAAATATTATGTATGTTGGAATTGTTTGTTAGAGCTTATTAACAAATAGAACCGGGTTAATCGAAGTAGTACGATTTTTATCTACATCATCAATGATAACATCTATTGAATAGAGTTGCATTTGCAATCCGAGGTCGAATTTCTTTTTATCATAGTTGTCTTTAGTTAATTTTAATCGTATGTTTTGCTTAGTTAAATCAAATCAAACAAACCCCCCCTTTTGTAGTTACTTTTATTAGTCGTGTCTGTATTTGAATTGTCTGGTCGTGAGAAGTTGAACCGAGTCTCTGTGGATTCGACCCGACTTACCGCTATTACAATTTTGGTTGTAATTAGCCCGTAGTTGGAATTTATTATTTGCCGGTCTCGACACCCGTCATGCTGCTGCCGTTGAGTTATGTCTCCGGCGGTGGTGGCTTGCATCATGTCGCCGCCGTTAGCGGTTGATTCTTTATCCGGTAGTGGTGGCGAGTTCTCTTGCGGCTGTTGTAGTGTGTGGTGGCAGCAGAGGACTTCGGTGATGCTGCCATGGTTTTGGTTATAAGACTTCAACCTGCATCATGCAAAAGAAAAATTATTAAGAGCCATTAAATTCCAAGCTTATTATTAATTAAGTTAATTTAAGATCCACTAATGACTCAATTTATGATTATAAGGTTAAGAGACTATGAGAACCTAGTCATGAATTGGCCTACTGATTTATACAGCTTTACACGAAAAAAAAATTTAAAATAATATTTTGTTTTTAATTCCCATCCAAGGTATTGTAAGCCATTGGGAATTGCACTGATTGGTTAAATATAAATTACTTGCTATGTCCACTATTTATTTAATAAAATAACAGCGAAGTAACTTAGAGATATATATATATATATACATGTATGTGGTTATTTCAGAGTTTCCGTAGGAGTTCGAGTTCACGTTGCGTGTGTTTATTTACAATTCAGGTGAGTGGGTTTTTACGTGCTTTATGTTGTGATATATATATATATATATATATATATATGTGTATGTTGTTGATGAGGCCGGGTTGCGGGATGACCCGAAGAGTGGGTAACCACTAGGGCGGGGTCGTGGGATGATCCGAAGAGTGGGTAACCACTAAGGCCGGACTGCGGGATGGTCCGAAGAGCGGGAAACCGTTAAGATGTGATGTTTTAAACTGGATGAGATGTTTATATATATATATATATATTGTTTGCGATATATTGTTTGTGATTACTTGCTTACTAAGCGGTTGTGCTTACCCCACGAATTCTCCATTTTTTTTAGGTGCAAGTTCGAGTGTGGACAAAGGCAAGGCTTCGGCTTGACGATTCTGGCGTTGGCATTCCGACTAGTTATCGATGGTTTATTTAGTCATTTATTTTATAAAGCTTAAGGGATTTTTAGATAGTTACTGATTTAGACGAAAGGTTATTTTGTTTAAACGATTAATTAGATTAACGGTTTTTCTTGTAAAGTCTTCTTAATATATGTTTTCCTTTTAAAAAAAATTTGGTTTAAAATTTACGGGTGTTAAACCATCCATACTGTATGATGAGTTCCATGTAGGTAGCAGGATAGGCCATGCAGTTTCAACATAAGTCCATGTATGGTACAAGCTGGTGGGTAGGGCCTTGGGCTTCCAAGCCCAGCCAACCCACTATCCTCTCTCTTTTTCTTTTGGGAGAATTACTTCTATATCCTTCTAAACTTCTTAAATTACTTCTATATCCTTCTAAACTTCTTAAATTACTTCTATATCCTTCTAAACTTCTAAATTACTTCTATATCCTTCTAAACTTCTAAAACTCTCTTATATAGCCAAATAACTTTTTTAATAATTATTAAATCATTTAAATATTAATAATTACTGTAATCAAATATAATTACTATATTATCCTTATATTATCTAAACCTTAAAAAAATGAAATTATTTTATTTTTTCTTCAAAGTCTTAAATTTCTCTCTCTTCCTCATTCATCATCTTCATCTTCACCAACAAACAAAAACACAACAAACCCTAAATCCTAAATTCAACCAAATTCATTTTGAAAACATCAAATAATCAATTAGAAATATTATACAAGATACAAGATAGATCCAACTAAATCAAGATTCAAAGAAGCAAATCTATGAAACCCATTAAAGAAACTTGATAAAGAAAAGGGGAAAATCTAGAATTTAAAAGATTCTTTATGTAGCAGCAAAAAGGAAGTAGCAAGCAATCTGAAGTGCAACAAAAAAGATTATTTGGCTCACCTTCAAGACTCTGAAGCGCAAGGCAAGATTGGAGTTCAAAAAATAAAAGCAAAAAAGCTTTATTTATTTATTATTTGGGTTTGAAAAATCATTCAATAATTTTGATTGTTTTTTAGTCCCAAAACTGAAGGGTTCGAACTTCGAACTACGAATCAAGTTGTTGGACTCTTGAATCAAGTTGGGTTTGAATCAAGATTGTTTTATATTCAATAATTTTGATTATTTACCAAGCAATCACTTCTTCATTTGCAAAATTACCAATTATCTTCAACATAGTTCCATCCAACTTTATAATATTTCTAAATGATTATTTGATGTTTTTCAAAATGAATTTGGTTGAATTTAGGATTTAGGGTTTGTTGTGTTTTTGTTTGTTGGGGAAGATGAAGATGGTGGATGAGGAAGAAAGAGAAATTTAAGACTTTGAAGGAAAAATAAAATAAATTCATTTTTTAAGGTTTAGATAATATAAGGGTAATATAGTAATTATATAAGTAAATATATTTGATTATAATAATTATTAATATTTAAATGATTTAATAATTATTAAAAAAGTTATTTGGATATATAAGAGAGTTTTAGAAGTTTAGAAGGATATAAAAGTAATTTAGAAGTTTAGAAGGATATAGAAGTAATTTAAGAAGTTTAGAAGGATATAGAAGTAATTGTCCCTTTTCTTTTTACATATCTATCTATATATAATAAAAGAGTAACTGGCTGACACGTGTCGCGCTCTGCTAAGCCGAATTTCTATTTTTCCCGCCAAAACATGAACCTAGACACTTTTTTAGTCCAGATTCATTTTGCTTACTTGTCACTATTTGCCACATCATATGCATATGTGTCACTGATTCAAAATTTAAAATTATTAAACTTTATCCTATTAAATATTAACTTTATCAAAATTTAAAATTATTAAACTTTATCCTATTAAATATTAACTTTATCAAAATTTAAAATTATTAAACTTTATCTTATTAAATATTAAACTCCAACCTATTAATTCAACTATTTTATTTTAAATTTATTAAACTTTATCCTATTAAATATTAAACTTCAACCTATTAATTCAATTATTTTATACTAAAATTATTAAACTTTATCCTATTAAATATTAAACTCCAACCTATTAATTCAACTATTTTAGATTCAAAATTTATTAAATATTAAACTTCATCCTATTAATTCTAACAAATCAACCATATCAAAGAAAAAATATTATAAATATATATTAATTTATGTAAAACTTAATTTATTATACATATATATATATACATATTGATGGATGCTCAACGGATTAATTGAAATGCAAATAATAGAGTATATAATATAAGTCTATTATCAATACTTTCAAAATAAACTAATTATTGGATATAATACTATTAAACATAAATTAAATTATAGTAAATAATGTAAGCAAATCATATTTGTGTTATTAGTTTTTTTGGTATAATTTTTTTTTAAAATTCTAGTATATATATATATAGATATTTATATATTTAAATAATAAAAATACGAGGATATGAAAATTTGCGATATATTCGAAGGTTTAAAGGATAGAGAATAGAAGATGTGATAAGAAATATTAAATATTAAATATTCAATTAATATAGTTAATTTAACGATAATCCCCGAATATTTTTCCCATGTATCTAACTTAACATTCAATATTCTTGTTTTACTTTTGGTTCGTTGGTCCAACTTCCCAAATTTTTTATAACATTAAACACATCACATACCTTTTTGGTGTGAGGCCAAGTCAGCACTGATTGTGCAACAAGGGTAAAATCAACCAAAAAAGCAGCCATGGCCTTTGCCTTTATCTCAATCTTACTGCACTAGGGGGCTAGGGTTAACCTTAACCATATCGGATCCATCGTCATCTCTTCGTGGGCTCCTCCGCTATTAGTCAATTGCCAACGATTTCGTATCACAACCGCGTTCAATTTCATCTTTCCTTAACAAATCCAATTTCAATTTTTGTTAACAAATCCTTATTTTGACTACTATTATTATTCCCAAGTTGGTCACTTTCTTGACCAGTCGTTGTGTTAATCTCTTTAAATCGATCGATTATTTGTAATTTGTGTGAAAGAAGTCATCAGGTGACGTTTTCTAGCTTTGTGATTTCCGTTGAAATTTTTTTAGATTTTTTGGGAAGAAGAACCCTAGATCGTGTTTTGAAAAAGGGGGAAAACGTATGATCCATGGTGAAGGAGACGGAATACTACGATGTCCTCGGGGTTAAACCCACAGCCACGGAGGCTGAGATTAAGAAAGCTTATTACATCAAGGTTAGTTAATTTCAATTTCAATTTTCAATAATAAGTACAATAATCCTCTGATCTTGTTTATGCCTACTGTTTGTTGTTAATTTTAGCTCTAGAAGATTAGTAGGGTGGTTAATCAGATATTAGGGATTGTGATGTTTTGCAATTTGTAGTTCAATTTAGCATGTTGTGTACTCAAGAAACCTGGTGTTTACTAAGGGTTACATTTGGTGTTATCTTTTCCCTTGAGCATATTATGTTGAATGTAGGATGATAATTGTTGCTTAAAGTTTGAATTTTGTTGGCTTATGTTGTTGGAATGCCTTTAGGAAAGATGAGTTTTGGTGTATTTGGTGAAAGAGGATCCAGCTATATATCTACCTGAAAGGCTGAAATTGCTTGCATTCTTTGTTTTATCACTGTTTATGCCCTTTGTATGAATGCCCCATGACACTATGGTAATACGGCAAAAGCCGTTAGGCATGTGTTTTTGAGCAAGTTTTCCCGAATCACATACATAGATATATTGACATTTATATGTTAACATAAGCATTTATATGTAGTTATGAATTATAGTTCCAATTTAGCCTGTTACAGAAATAACTAGTAGATGTTGCAACATGAGTGTATAAATTCTTATTATATTAACTTGCTACGCTTGGAGGATTGCAGGCACGGCAGGTCCATCCAGATAAAAATCCAAATGATCCTCTTGCAGCACAAAATTTTCAGGCAACACTTCCATCCACAACTTATAAAATGTTTATTTGGTTATTTCAGTACCTTTCCAAATTCTTTGTTTTCCTTTTGTCATTCTATAGATGAGGCATTCATATTGACATAATATTTGTCTTAATTTACTAAACCCTCAATCCCTGCACACCATGCCGACATAAGATGAGGAAATATGGCTTATGCTGTAACTTCCTTTTTACATCTTTTTATTCAATTTTCTTTCTAACATTAGGTGAGGGGGGCATGTGATTTGAAACTTGCACATCGGAGGTGAACCACTAGTATTACGGTATTACCCACGATCTTTTTAAAGATCCCTTTTACAAAGACAGGTGAAGCTGCACACACCCAGTGATTGGATTGGTCCAGATTAGTAGTATTTGTTTTGTAAAAGAAGTTTATAACCCTTTTTGTAATATGTTCTTCAGTATACCGTTTTTGTTAAAATATTATATGTTCTTTCACAGGTTTTAGGTGAAGCTTACCAAGTATTGAGCAATCCTGAACAAAGACAGGCTTATGATGCATACGGGAAATCAGGAATTTCAACGTCAGTTTTTGTGGTTTTTTAACTGTAGATAATCGAGTCATATTTTGTAGAGATTATGGTATCTCGAATAGTATACATGCACCAGTTTCCTACGTGTTTTTTTTATCTTTATTTCGTTGATTTCTTCAAAAGTTAAATTATATGTTCTCTTTATTCATTATAGTGATACAATCATTGATCCTGCTGCCATATTTGCGATGCTTTTTGGGAGTGAGCTATTTGAGGACTACATTGGTCAGCTTGCTATGGCATCAATGGCTTCTTTGGATATTTTCACAGAAGGGGAGCAATTTGATGCTAAAAAGTTGCAAGAGAAAATGAAGGTGTGTTCTTGATTACCTGTCTTTTTACTGTTTTACATGAGATATTAAATGAAGGAGGTATCATATGCATTCATGATTGAGCACCTGAAAGAAATTGTGTTTGTTTACTTGCTGAAGTAAATATCTAAATTTATCTAGCTGTACGTAGCTATGTAGATTTGAATGAGTTAAGTGATTTCATCACAGGCTGTGCAAAAGGAAAGAGAAGAGAAGTTAATCCAAACACTTAAAGATCGTCTCATTCCTTACGTGCAAGGAAACAAAGAGGAGTTTGTTCGCCATGCTGAAGCCGAAGTATCGAGGCTCTCTAATGCAGGTGATTTGCAGTTCTTTTTTTTAAGGGCACTCAAATGTCGGTAAGCATGTAGGATTAGGCATAGAGAATTAGTTCCATTTTTCTGGAAGCATCTTATTTTCGGTAAAGATTTTTCTAATACTTAAGGAATCATACAACTTTTGCGTGATGAACATAAGTTGATCACTAGTGTTCTTTTTTAATGCCTTGTTTTTATATCTATTTTTCTAAAGTTAAGATACACTTTTGCAGCTTATGGTGTGGACATGTTGAACACAATTGGCTATATTTATGCGCGGCAGTCAGCCAAGGAGCTCGGTAAGAAGGCTATTTACTTGGGTGTGCCATTTATTGCCGAGTGGTTTAGGAACAAAGGGCACTTCATTAGATCCCAAGTTACAGCAGCAACAGGTCAGTTTATTCAGCCGACTGTTTATTACTTCGACACATATAACAGTACTAAACATGTGCTTATATGACTATTTACAATCCCCTTTTGATTAATGCCTAACCGATGGTCAATGCCTTAATACTTAAAATGTTGACTTTAATTTTGTTCTTTAATTTTTAACCTTTTTTCGAGTGTCTCATTATTTCAAAACTAAAGTCTTGCATTCTTGACTTTGCTTTTGTACCTACACTATTGAATTGGTTAAAAGCTATTTGACATCATATATTATTACTGTATTGCAAAATAGATTCGTTATATATGTTGTTGGGCTCGGAGTTAGGAGGCACTTGCCCCAACATGCTCATTGCTTTTTCTTATTTTGTTTGCTATAATGCTATTGGTTTGATAAATCACTATTTGTGTTTCCTTTCTAACTTTTTTTTTGCATTATACTAGTTTATAGATATCTTTTGTATTTTATTTGTTATTTGTTAATTTTTAGTTTTCTATTTGTTAATTGTTGTTTGATTTAGGATTCTTAGTTTGTTATCTTGATTCAGGTTTGCTACTAGTTTGCCTTTTATTTATGATCTTTTTGGTTTTTTGCTATCTTATATATTTCAACTAAATCTAATTTCTTGGCCCCTTATCTCTTGCCACTAGCTACTAAATTATATTTTTATCAACTATTTTGCATTTTGATTTATCTTTCACTAGGTTTGTTACAAATTGGTTTAATGCCAAATGTCAACATGTTTAATTACAAATTGGTTTTAGTGGTTTGTTCCTCTAGCCATCTGGTCCATTATGGATTAGTCGAATTTTCTATTAATGTGTAATATGTTCACCTGCTTTCAGTTTACCAAAATGGTTAAATATATAAATAGTAGTATGTGCTCGATTTAACCAAAATAAAAGAAATTATCTAAAAAAGAACCCAATAAGTTATCTGTATTCGGTTAACTGAAGTTTTTAAGCCAAAAACCGAATAACCCGAGACCGTTTTGGTTTTAATAAGTTAATCGGTTTCGTTGTCTTTTAATACCCCTAAACGTGCCCTAATTGTAGAAGTTTCTAGATCCATCGTTGTCTACATCATTGTCTACATCGTCGTCTACATCGTCGTCTACATCGTCGATGCTGTCTCTATGGGGTTTGTTTTGTTTGGTTTGGAGTTTGGACATTCTTGTTTTTGTAGGGTTGCATGCCTACTTATAGTATTTATTTCCCTTAAATCTTTTTCAAACTACCCATACTTTTTCATTTTTGCTAAAGAAAGGTTACCTTTTGTCTCGAGTTTAGGGGCACTTGCTTTAATTCAGCTCCAAGAGGACATGAAACGGCAGCTAAGTGCAGAGGGGAAGTATACCGAGGAGGAACTAGAAGAATACATGCAGTCACACAAGAAATTGATGATTGATTCTCTTTGGAAGCTTAATGTGGCTGATATCGAAAACACCCTTTCCCGTGTCTGCCAGATGGTTGTATTTACTTGTATGCCCTTTCTTTCTGCGTGTAATATGTTGAGGTACTTACAATCATTTTTGTGGTGTTGTAGGTTCTTCAAGACAATACTGTAAAAAAGGAGGAGCTACGTGCAAGAGCCAAGGGGTTGAGGACTCTTGGTCGGATCTTTCAGGTATTCATTCTCTTAGGGTGCATTTGGTACATGAGACAAAAGAAAACATAAAAACATTGTCTCACGTTTAGCATGACATAGGACTTGGACAACATGGTTCCGGATGGGAAAAAAATGATCAAAATAGGTGGAACAAAAAACGGATGAGGCTAAATGGCTAAATTACGAAACTACCCCCATCCGGTATGTGTGTGTGTATGTGATGGAATCATGGAGAAAATAGATTTTTGGTGAGAAGCATGAAAAGTGGTGAAGGCACTCACATTGTGCGAAATTGGATGTTATGTTATATTTTGTAAAGGTGGTGAAGGTTATAGACTTGAAAATATGTATCTTCACCATTTTCTGCGCAGGTGGTTTTATCTTCACACTCCTTCACACAATATAAGGATGCCTTCACATAATAGGATACAATGGAAAATGACATTTCTCATGGGAGCTCAATCTTATGTGTGTGTGTGTATATATATCATAAATGTATCTATATGTTATAAAAGTTACTATACTTCCCTCCTCTGATATGTATTTGTATATTTATGTATTATAAAATATATTATGTCATAAATATATCTCTATATTATAACAATTACTATGCTACCACCATTTGATATGCATTCCTATATTTATGTATTATAAAATACATTATATATCATAAACATATCTATACATTAATAAAAATTACCATACTACACGAGTACATGATGTGTGCATATATAATAACATATCATATGTTTTAGACGATGGAAAAACCTTAAGCATCATTTGAAGGGCAATATGGTCATTTTAACATTTTTGTTCCGTCTTGTTCACCTTACGTCCTTACCAAACATTATACATACAACTTGTCCAATCCTGTCGTAGTCGTGTCATACACCAAACTTGCAACCAGTCTAGTCTAGTTCAGGCTTGTCCACATACCAAACACACCCTCATGTAAAGTGTTGGGGTACATTGTTGGTATACGTCACTCTTTGACTTGATGCCTGATAATTACATCGGTTTTCAGAAGGCAAAGTCGGCCGAGGAAAGTGAAGCAATTCTAAACAGTGGCGGAATGCATAATCTGAATGGAGGTGATCCAGATCATGCTTCAAGATCGACAGAATCGGGACAAAGCTCTCAAACCAACATCGCACCTCAGGTATATCCTTACCTTGTTTATACTTCGTTCAGTTTCCTTGATAATCTTCTAAAGTTACCAATTTTCATTCTGGCTGGTTTTCTCTAATCTCTACCGGCCGTCGGGCCATCATTACTCAATTTAGCACTCAACTCCTTTTGTCTAATCAGCCATCTTCAACTTCACAATATTGTTCTTTTTAACATATAAGCATCCTAAACTACGTGTCCACATTCAAAAGAATACCTACTTTCCAATTCTAGCCTTAATTATAAGATAGAGAAATTCATTTCTTGATCATTCGTTAAGGGTAAAATTGTCATTTAACTAAAGGTTGATGATTACACTTTTATAATATTGTGTATTTTTCATTGTGCATATGTATTTTGGGACAGACGATTATGTGTGGATAGATGTATATGCACGTTTTACCTTCACCTAAATAATACAATTTCTCTCTTCAGAGAGATTGTAGCGGGTAATTGTTATTATATATATAGGTGAAGGTTCAAACGGGAACACCTCCGTTTTGCGATAACATGAGAACACCCTTATCACGTGTGATAATACACTTAAGGGGACCTATTCGTGTGCAGATGACATACCCTACGACTTAGGTTGCACCTAAGGTCGTATGTTGTCTCTAATTTGGTATCACATGTGATGGATTATAGTATCCCATCATATATTTTTATCAAGTTTTGAGTTTTGATTTGATTCATTATATGGACCTTGCAGAGCCCATATGTGGAAGCTCCTCAATTTGCTGGTGTAGAAAACTTTCACTTCCCGATGCCAACAGCACCCCCCGGAGCTCAGAGATTTCAGTAGAAGTTGCACAAGATGGGAGGAGTGTGGAATATTGTATGTATCATTGTGGTAATGGTGTTAACTTTGTTTGGTTATTTGAGTGAATGCTTTGAAATGGTTTTCAACTTGCTTGCACATAATGTATGGTTGTATGAAAGCAAGAGTAGAGAGTATCAGCACTTGAATTCGTTGTTAACTTCCCGGACCCGACCGTGTTTTATTATATTATTTATTATTATTGCCTCCGATTTGAGAATTTCTCGTAGATTCTTTAACTTTTTGTAAAGGGCAGAGGCAAGTTCTACGTACATTCTACCTCCTAAACTTTGTATCTATGTGTGTGTGATTTACCGAGTTTGTTCTATCTGGATTGTGCTAGATTTAAAGTTTCAATATGATGATAGTTTACAATCCAATACAACTATATAAGATCTAATGCAATTACCATCCAAGTACCAAATATGACAAATGTTTCTTTTATGTGTTATTTGTATTTGATATTTTGGTTAATCAATTTATATAAAACCTTGATCTAATAAATAATCAATAGTAATATTCAATAATGAAGTTGATACAATCCAATCATCAATCAAGTTTGATTGGATTGGTCCTCATAATTTAGCATCTATTTGTTTAGATTGAACCAATAGACCAAATTCAACATCCAATGCATTATTTGATTGGATTTGTTCTTATCTAAATTCATTAGATGTTGTTGATGCTTGTGTTCCATGTCTATGTATTTGTTTTATGTATTTTTATTTTGAGAGAGATTTTATAAAATAAGTTTTTATTAAATAAGAACATTCTTGCAAAAATTCAGCATTATCTTTGGATGAGATTTTATAAAAACAAATCAAGGATTTGTTTTATAGAAACTTTGGAAACATGAAAATCTAACTTTTCTTACTTCATTGTGATGTTAAAAATTAGGGGGTATTTGGTTCATTTCAAGAAATGGGAATGAAAATGAAAATGGGAATGCAGAAGAATGGGAATAGGAATGAGCATTGCATTAATGTTGTTTGGTTAACCCACTATAATCAATGAAAAATTGCTTCATATTAAAAAAAATATGTTTTTTCAACTTGAAAATACAAAAGATATTTCATTTAACATCCATAGATGGAACAATGAATGGAAAAAAGAACCAAGTAAAAATAAAAATTCCATTCCCCCCAATTTGGTCAGGAATGGAAATTAATGGATCTGCAGGAATGATTCCATTATATAACATCAAACCAAACAGCACTTTTCATTATCATTCTCATTCCTGATCCCTCAATACCCCCAACCAAACACCCCCTTAGATTTATATTGATTTGACTTTCCAAAAATAAAAAAGTAACATTTATTACAAATAGTTTTTAAAGTTGATACCGAAGCGTCCATTTGGTCAATGCAGACATCCACTTGAGGTCGATATTTCATTTTTTTATATCTTTTTTCTACGAATCTAGGGGTTTTCTCTAGCTTTCAAGATAACTCATGGGATACTTTTAGTTCAAATGTTTAGATCTCTCTATCTAATCATCCTCAAGAACATCTACATATTTTTCAAGTTTATGATTTGATTTTTTAAATCAATCTGCATCCATTTTAGAGATTATTACACCACCACTTAATCATATCATTGTAAGTTACAATTATTGTAAATGATGTAAGTTAAACACTTCATATTTCCTAATTTTTGGATCAGATTTGTTCAAATTTTATAAAATGTTTAAATATTGTTTTACGCTCGAGAAGTTTTCCCCCAACACTAATTTTTTAAGATTTATCATCTTTGTATAAGGTTTGAGTTATATCTTCCTAAACCGATCACCTTTGAGTGTTTTTCAAGAAAATGTTAATTTGCAAATGTTACATTCTTTTCCCCTAAAGTTACACTAACAAATGTCAACTAATAAACTCCCCCTAAATTCCCTCCTATGTATGTGGCCGGTCAAAAGAACTTTGTTGTGAATACATGTGCCATATTTCTAAAATTTGGTTCAATAGAGGAAGGTATACGTTATGTGGTGGTTCAAAACCTAAAAAATTATCCACTAACATTTTTATAAAAAAAATTTTCTTATTCTTTTTGCAAAGAAAGAAGTGTTTACATTTTGCACAAACAAAATATTCATCTTAAAAAAATAATATATCATGTTTGTTCAAAAGATATGTTACTCTAAAATATTTAATTTACATACAATTAATAAGAAATAGTATAAAATTCTAAGGAGGAAAAGTTAGAGCATCTAACAGCTATGCTAAAATAGAGATTTTGAAGATATTAGCTAAAATTTTGCTCCAACAACTATACTATAATGTATGCTAAAATAGAAAAATAAAGAGTTTCTCTATATTTGAAGAATTGTTAAAACTCTATATGTAAGAGAGAGAAATAAATTTTGACCAATAGTAGACATTTAAATTAATGTTTAAGATAAAGAAATAATTTTTCACCAATAAGAGACATTTAAATTAATGATAAAATTGCTAAAATAGAATAGTTGTTGGAGTTTGATGCAAAAAAAAAAATTATAGATTTTAACTTTTGATACTCTATTTTAGAAAAATTATAGCATAACTATTGGACATGCTCTTACAAAACCATTATAGAAATTGAAAAGGATTTCATTTTATGTCACGAAATCAAAAATTATAGCATAACTATTGGAGATGCTCTTACAAAACCATTACAGAAATTGAAAAGGATTTCATTTCATCCACATCACCTTATTTAAGTCATGTTAGCTAAAAATAAGCGGTTAACTGGTTTAAAAGAAAACATGTTATTAATTGTTATAATAGGTAGATTTTTCAAAGTACAGGTGATCTAATAATGGATAATTTAAAAATATATCATTTTAATAAGACAAAAATAGAATATTATAATAATAAAATTTATAAAAGTAAAATATTATTCACACATTTAACCCCAACTTAAACAAGGGGAGTTTGGAGCAAAGGGGCCAAGGCATGATAGATATATATAGGAAGATGACATTTGTCGACCTTTGATACCATCCCTATCAAGCGACCTCACTTGGATTAATGACCCATGATATATGTTTGTTTTATAACTTTATTATAAGTGTTTATTTGCCCAAAAATAAGTGATCTACAACCTAATATTTGGTCAAATTGTTTGGAATATTGCATGCCCACTTGATCACATGTCTTTGGCAAGCTTTGTACACTTCTATTCTATCGTATTCATTAAATCTGATATTTTAAGTCGACATACTTACAATATTCATCTAAAACGTGCCTCTAAATAGTCTAAGCAAAAATTTCAACATTTTGGTTAATGAATGTAATGTTACGTTTTCTTTACAACAAAAGCAAAGACATTAACCTAAATTGTTTGAAGCAAAACAACAAAGAAAGATCAAACACAAGATTTAAAAAGTGTTTTAAACAATTTTCAAAAAAATAAATTAATTAAACGGACTTTATTTTTGGGTCAATAAGTAATGATAGGACTTGAATACGGGACTTAAACTAAAGTCTAATTCTTGTACAAAGAAAGTCTTTACCTAACTCAATGGTAAATTGAATCAAAATAAAAGAAATTCTAACTTTATTTTCAAAAACCTACTTCCACTAGCATGCTTGTCTTTGATATAATTAAATATAATATACTCTGACTTTGTGAAAATAAATTCGAATTTTGTAAATAATTCTTTTTCTTTGAACACAATTATATTTTCTTGTTCGATATATCTTGTCGAAGTTATCAAAATCGAACTTTCTATAAGTTACTAAAAAACCTAATAAGATATATTTTAGAAAAATCGACCAACCTAATAAAGTTGTTCGTAGTGCTTGCTGGTGAGGGTTCCAGATGAGAGTTGCAGTTTCATCGGGTGAGAGGTACACATCGCTACGCCCCCTCATTGAACCTGCTCGGGTGTATATACCTACTCAACTTCGACCTCCTCTCTCTTCCTCTTTCTCTCTTTTATACATATATATATATATATTGAAATAATTTTTTTTATAAAAAGATCGGGTTAGTTTAGGGTATTGGTACTTCACTTTAGGGTAAGGAAGATAGGAAATAAAAAAACTGATGTGGGATCAGGGTTCAGCAGGTTCAGAGAGTAACGATACTCATGGTCTATCTGTACTCCAGTTCGAGTCGGTACACAACCTCGCTTTTCTTCTAAACTACTGATGTGTATTGCTTTTCGATTGACTTGTCGTCGGTTTTGGATTTCTGCCTTGTTTTGTTCGGTTTGTGTTTTTGTTTTGCTGGTTTCGTTGGTGTAATCTGGGCTTGCCCCTGTTCGTTTTCTTCTATTTGTGTTTGTAAACTCTGGTTGGTTTTTGATAATGAATTGTGGTGCTGTTAAAAAAAACTATTCTTCTCTATCTACTTTTTTTTTCTCAATTTAATCAAAATAGCCAAAAGTTATAAGTGCCGATCTTGCAACCTATAAAATACTTTCTCTCGATTAAATATAATTTTCCTGGAGTTGGCTTACGAAATTGGAACGACTTATAAAATAGCTTGTTAGAATCATATTTTATATATAAAAATTAACAAGTTTAGGATTCGACACTTACAAAATCTCAACTATTTTGATTTAAATTTGAAAATGATTGACTAAACAGTGAAATATTCATCCAAAATAACTAAGGTGCTGTTTGTTTTTTAAGTGGTGCTGAAGACTTAATCTGTTTCTACTGATTGTTAAGTGATGGTGCTGAAGACTGAATCTGAATCTATCAAGACTATTTGTTTTTATAAACTGTCAAACATCTGAATCTGAATCTGATTATTTATAAGAACTAAAACCAATTGAAATACGTCAACTCAATCAAGTACAATAGTAAACTTTAACAATCCAGCAACTTAATGAGCTTTATAGAACAATCTAAACAAGCTTAATGAGTTTTATAGAACAATCCAAACAAGCTTAATGAACAATCCAAACAAGCTTAATGAGCTTAATGAACAACCCAAACAAGTCCAACTTTAATGAACAATCCAAACAACTCCAATTTTAATGAAAAAGTGAAAAAGTAAACAAAAAGTGGTTTTACCATCACTTTTTCAGTAAGTGGTGAAAAAGTGATAAGTGACACTTAATAAAAATAAAAAAACAAACAGTCTGAATGGGAAAACCACTGACTGAATAAGTGGTTTTACCCCAAAAAGTGCTGAAAAAGTGATAAGTGGAAAAAACAAACACCCCCTAAATATCTCTGATTTATATGGACTTAACAGTAAAAATTAACGGCTGATAAAATAAGGATCAAAGGCGTTATGAAATGACAAATGTGAGGAACCAAATCCAAGTTTCAAAGTTTATAAAGGATAGGCGTTGAAATATTGCATTCAACTATTAAAATATTATTTCTTTTTTTAAAATATTTATTTTTAAAGTTCTCTATTAATGTTGTAACTTTCATTTTAAACATTTTAATGTTAATTCCATCAACACCTGGTTGAATGATGGGTATCTTAGTCATCGAAAAATAAATTAAAATGACTAAAATACTCCTCATTAGTTAGACTTAATGGGAAAATTAACGACCATTATGAAATAACAAACGTAAAAAAATTGAATCCGAGTTTTGAAAATTTAACAATGGGTAATGCCATTGAGTGATCGACACTTATTAATGTCACAATCAAGTCAATTGAAAATGTAAAAGACAAATTTTGATATTGATGTGTAAAAAATGAAAGTCACTCAATAAAGATTCATTTAGCAATATATAAGGGTGTCATTTGACAAAAATAGAAAAATTATTTAAGATTTGTTCGAAAGAAAAATCACTTAATAGGAATTCATTCACCAACATATAAGGGTGCCATTTGTAGGGATGGCAATGGGACGGGTATTGGTAATCGCAGTCTCATATCCTATTATGAAACCATGTCCATACTTAGTCTCGTCCCGTCAGGTATCCCATTACCAGATAACCATTTGAGTTGCGCGTATTTCCGCGTGTATCAGGTATCCCATTTATATTTTTAGTCGATTAAAATTTACTACACAAAAATTCATTTATTAGAATCATATGCGAATCAATTTCGTCTTAGAGGTCAGTTTCGGCCAAGATAAAGATCGAATTTGCAAAAACTTGAAACTACAAAGTTGTAATCACATCTTTTGGTTTTCCAGAACATTTTGAATCATGTTAATCGGAGCTTGGACGAGTGAGATATGCTCAAAACGCCAATGTCGCACAAAGATGTCAAATTGTAAAACTTAAATATATATTTTCTATACTAATAAAATCAATCCATCATTTCTTTTATTCTAATATGAATAAAATTGCAATGTATATTATATTAATAATAAAATTTATAAATTATTAAATATATATGGTTTGGGGTATGGTAAATCGGCGGGTGGTATTGACTAAAACCATAACCATTCTAAACCCACAATTTTTTTTTGAAAAAAATCCCATACCTGGTCACACAACCATTTACCCAGCCCAATCCCGTCCCTAAAGTTTCGGGTTCAGGTATTTCTGCCATCCCTAGTCATTTTTGGCAAAAATAGATAGAGAACAAAGTTGTCATTCACGCAAAGTTGTTAAAAATAGAAAAATCTCATACCCAGTTCTATAACCATTCATCCTGGTCATTTTTTGTTCATCCAAACATGTACTAAACTTAGTAGAAATAGAAAACTTATTAAAGATACATTTAATTTATTTTCTACATTATAACTTTGATTTCTCCATGGAATATAAAAGATGCTACAAAGATCCAGCCAGAGACCCATCAAACATTAAAGAAACATGGTACAAACTACAAAATGAATGAATTACAGAGTGGTTTAACAAATATAAAAATGGCAAATAAGATGGATGACTCATAGTAAAAGTGAAAAAGAATAGAAACACCAAAGACCAGAAAACAAGCTTCTACTTTTGCTCATCTCTCATCTCATTCCCATTATAATTATCTCCCCCAAATGGATCTTGTCTCCATCTAAACACACTGAGAAAACCAGATCACCGCTCTCTAATGGCATCCTTCTTCGAATCTTGATTGCTTCTTTGCTGTCAATCCATATAAAACTAAAACCCCCCATTATATCTTTCACTTCACACACACACACACACTAAGACCCCATTTGGACCCAATTCTTGAAATTGCCGTCGGTGGGTTCTTCCAAATTCTCCAATTTCTTCTCGATTTCTTCACTTGTTTGTATAATCTTTGAGATCGATTGAGTGAAAAGAGAGAAAAAAATGGAGAGCGAGAAGAAAGTTTCACCGGTTTCCGATGTGGGTGCGTGGGCTATGAATGTTATAAGCTCTGTTGGAATCATTATGGCCAACAAGCAGCTTATGTCCTCTAGTGGATATTCCTTTTCTTTCGGTTAGTTTTTGTTTTTTCAGATCTCGATTTGTGTAATTCAATTTTGGAATTTGGGTGTTTTTGTGTAGATCTGCCAACTGTTCGATGAAATGCTTCGTGTGATCTTGTTGATCTATGCGGAATTCTGTGTTTAATTGATGGTTTTGATGCTAAATCTGTGCATTAATTTGCGTGATCTACTTTCTAACCTCATTGATTGAGGTCCAATTTTGACTGTTTGGTACTAATTTCAGCTTTGATTTGTTAGGTTAGATGTGGACTTAGTTTTTAAGATCCCAATCATGTTTTGGGGGTTATGCCTTACAACAAGATACAATTGAAGTGTTTACAATGTCTATTTCACATCTGCTTTGCAAGAATTATATAAAGCTGACTTTGTTTTATAGATCAATGGAACTGCTATAGTTTCTCAGATCTTAATATTGGTGGTTGATATCTTTGTGATATGAAGTGAGGTGCAGATTTATGGGTTTATGAGCTATTAAACACTGGCAAATCTGGTCTCTATCTGTAGTGTAGTGTAGTGTAGAGCAGTTGTTTATGTGAAGATCCCTTGACTTGTGCAGGGTGTGTGAAAAGAAAGGTGGATAATAGAGTAATTCTATCAAGATTTCTGTATTTTACGAGTGGGAAAGTTCGTATGATTGAAGTTACTTGCTTGTTTCTTTTCACTGTTTAAATATTTCGAGTTGTGTTTCTCTTTGGCCTTACGCTTAGCAAAAAGAACCTCAGTTGTTGCTGAGATCACCGTTCTTTTTTGGACACACGTTTTGCTACATTTAGCTATTGCGTTTGTTTTTCGCATTGCTGGCATATGTATAGAACTAATTTTGGGAAATTGCTTTTTCTGTTGTGGAGGTGGAGAATTGAAGCAAGCCGTTTCTTTTCTTTTTTTATTGATCGTCAATTCGGTGACCTTTTCTTCCCCATTCAATTCTGAAATTTCTGAACATTTCTTTTTTCACCTTCAGAAGGTATTCAGAAATTGAAATACCATGTTGAGTTTGCATTGCAAGAAAATTCTAGGGAGCTAGAGTCACAAAATAGTAGTTCACATTGAAGAAGGTACATAGTTTTAGAAAATTGTAACTATTACAATTTTTAATTAACTAAATGACAACTTTACCCTTAATAATAAAGGGAGTAATAAATTTTTTATTCTCATAATTAAGAGTAGAATTCAAAGTAGGTACTTGCTTTTGAAAATGGACACTTAATTTGGGACGGGGGGAGTACTTTATACAGCTTGAACGTAATTGACTTTCTAAAATTACTTAAAAGATAAAAAGACCTACCAACTCTTGTACTGTCTAACTCCACCTAAACAGCTGAATAATTCAGCTTATCACCAATTAAGTTCACAACAAACTAACATGTGTGGAAGGTGAAACAGGAGATTGTAGTGATCGTTGGTTGCTTTTGTTTCTTAAGTTTTTCTTAACCATTGTTTCTGAACTGTACCTTACTCCATGAAAGCTATATTAATTTTTACTCTATGAAAGCGATATTAATTTTCGGGCCAAGATTTGATGTCTTTACTAATCGGCATTAGTGCCATGTTGCTTTCTCCAGCCACGACGTTGACGGGATTCCACTTTGCCGTAACTGCACTGGTCGGGTTCGTGTCAAATTCTACGGGATACACTGCATCAAAGCATGTTCCTTTGTGGGAACTTCTCTGGTTTTCGATTGTCGCAAATATGTCGATCACAGGGATGAACCTCAGTCTTATGCTCAACTCCGTTGGATTCTACCAAGTATGCATTTCTTAAATTACTTTCTAAAGCATGTTCTATTCTCAATTAAAAGAGTCCACAACATAATACATATGTAGCTGATTTATTTTCAGTTATGCCAAAATGGATGTGTTTATTTGATGTCAACAATCAACAATGTGCTTGCTTTGTTGCCATGTGTATAGATGATAAATTGAAGAAGTCCCACTAATAACTCGATTGTTTTTTCTTTAACCTGTGGTGTAGATTTCCAAACTAAGCATGATTCCGGTGGTTTGTGTAATGGAGTGGATTCTTCATAGTAAACGATACTCGAAGGAAGTCAAAGTTGCTGTTGTGGTGGTTGTTATAGGCGTGGGTGTTTGCACCGTGACTGACGTCAAAGTTAATGCCAAAGGTTTCATATGTGCATGTGTAGCGGTTTTGGCAACATCATTGCAACAAATTGTGAGTTTAATTATCTTCTTTTGATCATTTATGTTCTTACAATCAAACCAAAACCAAACGAACACAGGTATAATCAGAGGCTGCAAGTTGAGATCTTTTCTACTCCTTTTCAACTTTTTGGTTAAAAAAAGGAAGAAAAATACCAGTTGGGTGTTGCAAAAAGAACATTTTTATGTCATTTTAATTGATGTATATTATAATCTACTTGCAGTCTATCGGCTCGTTGCAGAAGAAGTACTCCGTTGGAGCTTTCGAATTATTGAGTAAAACGGCTCCTATTCAAGCTCTCTCGCTTCTTGTATTTGGTCCGTTCATCGATTATTATCTAACCGGAAATCTCATTTCAAACTACATGAAAACCATATCTTCTGGTGCAATTGTAAGCAAACTTTCTTCCATCATTTCAAATGGGTTTTCTTTTTTTGTTGTTGTTGAGCATATATCTGACTCAGTCAGCACCGTTTTTCGCAGATATTCATACTCATTTCATGCTCATTGGCGGTTTTCTGCAACATTAGCCAGTACCTCTGCATCGGGCGGTTCTCGGCCGTTTCTTTCCAGGTTTTAGGCCACATGAAAACCGTATGTGTGTTGACCTTAGGGTGGCTCTTATTTGACTCGGAGTTGACCTTCAAGAACATTCTGGGCATGCTGGTGGCGGTTGCCGGAATGGTGATTTATAGTTGGGCGGTCGAGGTGGAAAAGGCGAGTAGCAAAAGCGTGCCCCATGCTAAGCATAGTTTGTCAGAAGAGGAGTTAAATTTATTGAAGGATGGAGTCGAGAAAGCCGAGCTCGGTGAATCCAAATAGAGAGAAGAAACTGGAGATTTGTATTAGAGACATGATGATTATGATCATATTTTGGTTTTTGGTGTTGTTTCAATGTGTTCTTTTTTTATGTTTGATGCATTTAAAGATTAGAAGGATTGATTGGAATCTATAGTCTTGATGTAGCTCAAGCTCATTGCTCATGCAGTTTATAGAAATTCTTGTGTTAATTCATTAGATTATTATTTATATCAATTACCTCATTTTGGGTATTATTTATAGCTTTTTGAGAGTTTGAATTACTTGAAATATATGATGTTTGATGTCGAAATAAGTATAAGGTCTCGAGCTTTATCGCGCGTTAACATATGTTAGTTGTGTATTCATGTGATGCATGATTATGTTATATACTTAGAGATTGGTTCAAATGAAAATCAAGTTTTGGTTGCGAGTGTGAGTGTGAGACAAAAACGAGAGCACCACGTGTTCAGACCTTTGTGTGTCGTTCATGTATTATTCATAATGAATAATACACGATTCATGATGAATAATATGTAGATATGAACTCGTGTATTATTCATCATGAATAATACATGAATATTTACCTTCATTATTCAAACTGAAAGCCGACACCCGAGGACATGTGTTGTACTCTATCCCCGTTCACAAGCAAAAAGCTGGTTTGCAAATGAACTTTTTCTGTATGTTAGAAATGAAGAGTAAAATAAAAAATAACAAGTGATGGTTTGAATATTATTTTGCTTGAAGATTGGGTAAAAATGTGTCCCTTTTTCTAGTTTTTGGCATTAATTAAAATTTTTAATATAATTTAAATGTTTTGGATTTAAAATAAGAATTAGTTTATTTTACTTTTAATGATCGAGTATTATCATATTAAAAGAGGGCACCGATTATAATGTATTTTAACATTTTATCAATTAATTTTTATGGAGTTTTAAAAGTCTCAAGGAAGGTTCAAACGAGAATGACATAAATTTAAAAGAATACGAGAATGAATCTCAGCCAATCATCTCAGGCCAATCATATACGAGAATGACTTTTGTGTACAAAATCATATATGATTAATAAAGGAAAAGTTCAGGTACAAAAAACATGTACAAAATCATATATGATTCATATAGTAAATCATATAGAAAATCACATGTGATTAACAACTGCGCGACTTGCCCTGCGACCTTATGTCGCGGGCAAGGTCGCGCGTGTCCATTTTTTTCGTCCTGTGCTTAATCACATGTGATTTTGTACACAAAAAATCATTCTCGCATTCTCTTAAAAAGATATCATTCTCATTTGAACCTCTTTCTATATATATTTGTAAACCTCAAATATCTTGTAAACTTTGTGAACCCATCGTGACCCTTGATCTAAAAAATCAAAGGAGGATATGGATTCATAGAAAATATGGAAATGTGAAATATATGGTAAGTCAATGATTATGGAAATGTGAAATATGGAAACGTTTTTGAAAATCAATGGTGTGGATTGGTTTACACGGTTTACAAGATATTTGAGGTTTACAAATGAACCTCCCCCTATATATATATATGTATATATATAGAGGAAAGTTCAAATGTGAACCACTTTTTGGTTGTGAACGTGAGGACAACCGATATATATATATATATATATATATATAGTAATAAGTTGTAAACTTAGATATATATTTAAAACAATGGGTAAAGATAACGTTCATATGCTCAATAAGATTTATGTGTCTGAGTTCTTATAAGCTGAACTCGTTATATGTTTTCGGCTTTTCGCCTCATATTTGTATTCAACCAGTTAGAAGTTGAGGGTTCCTTGATCAAAAGATACCGCATTAATCAATCGGGTCGTGCATATTTCACTTTCTAAATACGCTAATTCAACCCCATAGTGTGTTGGATATCACGAGCTGAGTATTATTGGGATAATCCAATGATCATTTTAGTTTTAAGAGAATTACTTCTATATCCTTACAAAACTCCTAAATTACTTCTATATCCTTATAAACTTGTAAATTACCTCTATATCCTTGCAAACTTTTAAAACTCTCTTATATATCCTTATATCTATTTAATTGATTATTAAGTTATTTAAATATAAATAATCATTATAAAATTACCATATTAGCCTTACATTATCTAAACCTAAAGAAAATGAAGATTTCTTTTATTTTCTTTCAAAATTCTTAAGGTTCTCTCTCCTCATTCATCATCTTCATCTTCCTCAAGAACAACAAATCCTAAAACCTAAATCCAACCACATCCATTTTGAAAGAACATCAAATAACCAATTAAATAAAAAATATGTAAACTAGACATTTATTCACTTCTTTATAAATATATTATTATAAAGAAAGTTTAAAATAAAAAAAATTTAAAAATCTGAAAGCGTAAAAGAGATTGAAAATGGGGCTAGATAGAAGTTGTTTCACAACCTATTGATCACCATGGGAGGTAGTGTGTGGGAGGTAAAAGAGAGCATCGAGAGACGGTGAATCACCCCAACTAATTAAGGAAGAAACAAAATATAAAATATTTAAAGCAAAATAGGAATTCAAAGATGACTAATTTGTTTCATCAATGAAAACAGAAAACTACATCATGATTTGTTTTTTCAATTTTTTATTTTAAGCTCTTTTTATAATAGTATATTTATAAAGAAGTAATAAATGTTTAGTTTATATTTTTTTAATTGGTTATTTGATGTTCGATTTAGGTTTTAGGGTTTGTTGTTCTTGAGGAAGATGAAGATGATGAATGAGGAGAGAGAAACTTAAGAATTTTGAAAGAAAATAAAAGAAATCTTCATTTTCTTTAGGTTTAGATAATGTAAGGCTAATATGGTAATTTTATAATGATTATTTATATTTAAATAACTTAATAATCAATTAAATAGATATAAGGATATATAAGAGAGTTTTAAAAGTTTGCAAGGATATAGAGGTAATTTACAAGTTTATAAGGATATAGAAGTAATTTAGGAGTTTTGTAAGGATATAGAAGTAATTCTCCCTAGTTTTGAAGCCTGTAAACTCCAATCCTATATATACACCTAGATTACATATTTTATGCATTTATATGAGAGACGGTTTTGATAACTGCCTACGGATAAGATCAGACATGGATCAGAACCTTTTGAAGTAAAGTTAGAGCTTTTGAACTTCAACTCAGAAGCTTCTATTGTTGGGGGTCATTTACTAAACACTTGTCAGGTAAACGCTTACCAACAACATTTACATTGTTGATTGAGCATGGACAGGACTGAGAAGCTCACACACGTTAGGAGACAAGGCAAGGATCAAGAGTCTTGCATAGGTAAACTCGGGAAACGACTCTTACCCACTTACTGGGTTTAAGATGCTTACCAACAAACCATTTTCAAGCCCAAGGATGTTTCACAATAAGGTAATGAAGGTGAATTTCTTGCCGGTAGGTGCTCACCCGGTAAGAATTTGGTAAACGGCCCCGTGGTCTTCACAAATGAGACCAAACTAGACAATAGCTTTAAACATATACCTATAACCAAATTAAACGAAACCAGTATATCCCACTCGACAATACAATCTAGAGAAATTTACTCTACTCCAAGGGGAAAGAGATGTTTCCATGAATAACAATGGCTTCAAACAATATCATCACATAAATAAATCATAGGAAGGGTCTTGACAACTCAAAAGGATAGAAAATGACATCAAATGCAATTGGTTTGTACAACATTGTGTAGAAAAACAAGTTCAATGAAAAGACTTGAAGTCAAAATCCCAATACAATATGCATGGGTGGATGGATGGATGAAAAATTAAAACAAAAAATAGGTCTTGCAGCACCTTTGTGACATTCAGACATCTTGTGGTCTTATTTGTCTCTTTCAATCAATTTAACCACATATGTGATCTCTTCTCTTGGAAATTTTAACCCCATAGTTCTCAGAAAATAGACAAAAAAAACAGCATTTTCTACAATATAATACCTTGGTTCATGGTGCAGCCATTTGAGTAGATGCAGCCAGTTCAGCCAGCTGATTCTTATCAAGAGTGGCAACAAGTTCCATCGAAATGAAGGGTTTTGGGACGGTATCAGACTCTTCCTCTTTAACTTCGGAACTGGGCTGAATCTTTCTGGCTTCAGAATCTGCAGCCTCGGCTTCCTTCAGCAAAATATCAGCTTCTTGAAGGTCGCCTAACTCGATAGCAGCTGACCGTTCAGCCGTGGCTGAACCAGCAAGGAGAAGTAGCCGTTGGTATCTGACCATTTCCAATTCCTTCTCCATAGATGAAATATTTTCTTCTTTTTCCTGCAGTGTTTTCACACTGTGGTTAATATCATCTTCTATCTTCTTAAGCTCTGACACGGCTTCATCTATTTTAGTTTGCAGGCTCTCTTTTTCGAGTACAGTGTCTTTGCCTCATTGGCGATACGTGCTGCTTCTTTGAAATTTCTTGCAGTGGCAGCGACTTTCTTTTCAGATTCTAGCTCGGGACTCTTTTTTCGATAAAGAGAAGCCGCTGTTGGGAAGATACGATTGCCTGCTGGGTTCCCGATTTTGTTGAAGATAGATCCTAAAATATCAAGAAAGAGAGTTTACTAAGGATTATATTGTTGCAAAAAATGGGTTTTTTAAATAAGAACATATAAGTTGTGGCATGATATCTCATCTTGTTTGTTGATCAAGTAAAAATTATACTTTTTTCATGCAATTTCTCTTAGAAAAGCCAAGATCTCATACCCAATTGTATAGACAAGGGAAGAGAAAATAGTTGCAAAGATAAAGAAGTAACTAAACAGATAAATTAAGTCAAGAGTTTTACTTTGTTTCTAAATTGAACCTAGCAGTAAATTGGATTTGTGTCCATGCTATTAATTTTTCTTTTGGATTTATATCGAGGGATTTTATTTTGTGAACCAATAAAAAATTGTGAACTTGTGTACCCAATCTTGGCCGTTCAATTATCAGATCTATGTGTAGATTAAGTGGGCGGTTAAGTGGGGTGTTACTAGAATTCAATGGACTTAATCACATCCGTTGATTTAATTGATCAAGGGATATGATTTGGTTCATAAGTTCACACCTTTATTATGGTTCACAAATGAAAATGTATATATATCCGGTTCACATTTATACCCATCAAACTGCAGTCATTCCATTAGTTAGAAGGTGATTAAGTTACAACAATTGGTGAAGGTGAAGTGAATGAGATGATTAATCAGAAAATGGACGCATAATCTGGGAACATCGACAGAATTTCCTAGACAGCAAGCAACACACAGGAAAAAAAAAGAAAAGAAGAATGAACAAAAGAAATAACACTGAAGGAAAGTGATAAATCATGGACTTCACCATCCTTTAAAATCAAGTAAAAACTGTTTGGATGCAAAAACTGAGGACTAACCTGAAGAGAAGCTCTTACAGTAGAGATATCTTGTTTAAGTATTTGAACATCATCAAACAACTTCTGCTCAGTCCTAGCTAACCTTGCTTTATCTTCCCACGATTTTGAGATGAACTGTACTAGACTCCTACGCAGGTTTACGACTTCATGGTACATGCCTGCTTCTTCTGCAGAAATTCGGCCAAGTTCCTTGATTTTTGATCCTCTGGCTTCTTCCTGAAGCAAATATTCATCAATTTCCTTCTTTTTTCTAGACAACTCATCACTCTCCAGTTCCAGTTGAGAAAGACCCAATTGAAGATTGTCTGACTTCGAATGAATGTTTGATTGTGCCTCCTGGAAGCTAGAAACTACATCAGCCATCCGTTTCTCAACCTTTTCAATCTTCGAATCATTTTCTGCAATTTCCGCTTCCTTCTGTTTCACCAAAGCAAGTAATTCTTGCAGTTCCTCTGCCAACGTATTTCTTTTCTTGTGAAGGAGTTCGCTTTCTTCTTTGTCCTCCTTGACTGCATGTTCAATGGAATCATCTAACACCGCACATGCTCCCGATAGAACATGTGATTCAATTTCAGCTTCCATTTTCTTCACCTCTAAAGCTTCAGATAAGGTAAGCCACTTCTCCATTTTCTCTGAAGTCTTAGATTCGGCATTTGAGATGACGGCATCTGCATCATCATCAGCGTCCTAGAAAAAAACTGTTAGTATAGATCATTTAACTCACCTAGAATAAGGATGCTAACAAAGGCGAAAATGTTAAGATAGCATCACCATCCAATGTATAAATCATTTAAAGATTTTAATTTATTATCAACAACTTTGCTTTGGACACATTTTTATTGATTGTCGATGCTTTAACAGGCTTCAAAGCAGATGCACACCACGTTAAATGGTAGTCCTCAACTAAAGGACCCTTATGTTATTTCCTGTTATCCATCATCAATAATGTGAAGTGTGTGCATAATGTAAGAGGACATCATCGAGGAATGCTTGCAAAATGATAGCTTTCGCTTATGAAGTGCGTACCCAAATCAAATCAGTTGCTAGTTATAATATATATGTAGGTAGACTAGGTCAACAAGGCGGCTCTGGATCATCTCATTTTCGTACTCAATCATCTAATAATCAAACATGAGGATTACATCTCTAAATATAATAAGACTAACATGATAGATGTTTATTTTAACAACACCTATCCTAATGATAATAAGCAAATACTAAAAAGTAACAATTATCCTAATAATAATCAGTACATTAACAACTGATCCTAATACTTGTTCTTATATAATCTCGCTTGATCTAATGATATGGTCCTAATCAGTGCTCCATTAAAGAAACTCATCCTTGAAATCTTTAGTGTTGGAAATTTAGAAACATGATTCTTAAACAACTCATTATGGACCGGAGGATTGGCTTCCCTGCCACGTTAACTCTGTGGCTCACTCTAAGGCTTGACTTCTAACGTCATTTGAACCTTGTTTAGAAACAAATTTTGCAATGGTTTTCTTGTAGTTGCAGCCAGCCATGTATGGATGACATTGCATCTTGAAGTTGCTTCTTAGATAGAGATAGATCAGACGACTAATCTTATGTTGCAATATACTTCGAGTAGATCTTGTGGAATAACTAAATCAATATGCTTAACCTCCTTGAAAACTAAAAGTGGCAACACCATTTTCTTCCTTCACACAATCATCTTTGATTTCCACCAAAACTTCAATTCAAGCTCTTCATTTGTTTGAGTAGGCTATAATGCTATTCTTGTACTTGGCAACTTCAATCATGGATGCATCACATTGTATTCTATTGGTGGTTCCAATCTTATTCTTAATAATAGATATCTTCACCACCTTTTGACTGATCACCAATCTTAGATTCTCAGTTATGATCAAGCTTGTGTTCCTCAACCTTGGTTATCGAATGGTAACTACAGCACGCCTCTTTGGTTTTCCAAGAAATACATTCTATTTTTCTACAATTAAACCTATTAAGCTTCTCTTCTTTCTTATGCTTACAATTCCTAATGATGACATAAATTCTGGTTTGGCTTAATTACTGCTGTAGTCCAGAGATTAGGTTTTTGACCTGTGACTTGATGATGGGTTTTGATCTAGGATAGTTACGGATGGATGTGACTTATTTGGCTTTCTTTTTTCTGCGACCAGAATTAAGGTTTTCCGGCTCTAATGCCAAACTGGTGCACAATAAATTAAGGTGAAGAGAAAGGATTACAAGAACAGTGAACAAACTAGGTTCTCTTGAGGATCATACCAATATCAGATAGCCAAATCTCATGTATGGGTCAAACTCCTAACCATTCTTCTCCATCATTTAATTGTCAGTTTTGGGGATCACATCTCCCTATATAATAACAACAAGAAGATAGATGTTTGTCCTAACAATACTTTTTGGGAATCCAGAATACAGAGGTACGAGCCTATAGAACAGATCCTGTTCAAGTAAGATAATAATAAATAAATAACAAAATAAACACTAAAAGTTATCATATGAACAATCATCCTAATGCATTCTAACATAATTTCAACTTGCTCTAATGCTAAGAAAGTTTTTCACAATGACATCCATGAGGATTTATATGGAACTATCTTCTAAATCTGTAGATCTTCACATGAAAAATACTTTTAGGGAGAGTCAGGAGTAGGAACATCGGGCCCACTATCAATTATGGAAACCTACTGCAAGGATTTCTTTTGTTTTCTGCTTCGGTCTAATTAATCTTTTGCAGTGAACTCTGATTTGAAAGTTTTCTCTGTTTTGCTAGCCAAGTTGGTAGAATGGATATTCATATTCCAATTTGAAGAGTGTTTAGGAGATAGAATTATATTAGGCTTAGAAACACTTTCCTACTGTGATCGTTTGCTTTATCTACAAGACTTCATGTGTGGGTGTGTAATCTTTTATTTATTATGAAGCTACGTACGCATATGCGCCACTTAAAGGTATTTGATGTAGCAAGGCATGAAATCCCCACTGGAATACTTCCATCTATATTGTATAAATCAAGAGCAGCATAAGAAAGTATAAGTGCCTTTGCAATTTTGGACCTCTATCCTCTAGCTACCTTCAGGTTCAGGATAGAGCAAAAGCAATTTAGTTTTGGGTTATGAACATTATAGATCATATATTCATAGATATTAGTTACACATATTCAGCCGCATAATAGTCTTTGATGAATAGGATTGAAATCCCCCATGGAAGTGTGTACATTTGTATGTATAAATCAAGGGGAGCATGAGAAAATACAAGTGCCTGTGCAATTTATGGATCTCTATGATCTACTTCACGAGTGCAGCAATGCTGTGTTATAGATCATATATTATATTAAAAAGAACTCACCACTGCGAAGCTTTTCAGCAGAGCTGCACATTCCTCCTCGGCTACAATTTGCAACTCCAAAGCCTCCTGCATCTTAGAATCAATGGCATCACAGTCGGCTTCAGCGTCTCTCAACGCAATGGAAAGAAGCTCCTTGTTCTTCTCAGCTGCGCAAGACTGTCACTGACTCTTTCCGCAGTCTCGAAATCCTCAGACTCAACAGCTTCCTCCAGCTCCTTCTCCATTTCCTTGTGCTTTGCAGACGCAAGATTCAGCTCCTCCTCAGCTCTCCTTCTCTTCTTAATGAACTCCTTGCGCTTGGCCGACACAGAAGCCACGCTTGCTGAGCACAATTAAGCTTCTCAGCGATCTGCGTCTTAATTTTCTCATATCTCGACTCCATTGAATCCTCCCTACTCTGCACTTGTGTGCTCTCTTCATCTTCCTCTTCTTCTTGTGGTACATCCTTCGATCTCAATTCCACAGACTCCGAATCAGGAATCACCTCATTTATCTTCACCTGTTCTTCTACTGCTGAAGTGGTTAAATCAGAACTAGTTACCGAATCAGGAACGATTTGCTGTTTTTTGTCATCCTTTTCTTTAGTAACAACCACAGGCAGTGATGAAGTAGAGGTAATAGATGGCAATGGAGATAGAGATGGAGATGGAGTTGTTGACTGATGCATGTCATCAACATCAACATTAACATCTTGAGATTGAGATTGAGAAGCTCTACCATAGCCGATCCTTAGACCAGCTCTCTTC
This sequence comes from Centaurea solstitialis, assembly GCA_030169165.1. Lineage (NCBI taxonomy): Eukaryota > Viridiplantae > Streptophyta > Magnoliopsida > Asterales > Asteraceae > Centaurea > Centaurea solstitialis. The sequence goes on from CM058043.1 coordinate 85,566,394, forward strand.
TTCTTCCTGGTGGAGGAATTCTGTGATGACGAAAGGGATCTGGCAAGTGGCGCACCTCCTCTACTGCTACCAACACTGTTAGAAGAACTAATTGACGTCTGCAATGGCGATGCAAACGTCATAGCAACATCAGTAGTACTGGTACTCCGTGACGACGACGATGAAGACGGCGAAATCGGAGGATGATCGAGAGACGTGGAGACGTCGGCATCTGAGATTGCGGTTGGACGAGCGTTAGATCCGAGAACAGGTTCTCATCCAGAGGCTCAAATGAACCTCCTCCGGCGGTGGGTGTTATGGCGGCCGGAGTTGGAGATTGCTGACTAATTTCACCGTGATTACGTAGCTCAACGACGTCGTCATGCTTATTAATATCATCATCTAGTGGAGATTTACTGGTAATTGAGACGAAGAAGATGAAGAAGAAGAAGGATCGAAGAGCACCATACCTTCGAATAACGAATCCTCCATCTCATCCATGGCAGTGCCACTGCCGGTGATTGATTCCTCCGGCGGATCGCAGGCGGTTTTCCGATTACACAAGAAATTGGAAGAAATTCTTCAGTAGTTTGTTGAATTTTTGATCAAATCAAAATCAAAATCAAATCGAAACGCCTAAATCTGTATGATCAAACGACCAGTGGTTCAAACTTTTGAAGCCAGACTGTATGTGGCTGTGTGCCCAATCTGAATCCCCTTTTGATTCTTTGAGATTCTCATTGTGTTCCTAAAGTCCTCCATTACCAATATTTTGCTAGCCTTTTTACTTGATTTTTAAAACAAATTATTTTTCAGGATTTTACTGGTAAATACACCAAAATCTTAAAAACCTAATAAACTTTGAAATAAGTTCTTGGAAATTTGAAAACTTGTTATACATTTTAAACTCATATTTATGTTAAATCTTGTGCTGTAACAAATTAAGACAATTTTATTGGTGATGCTCTTAGATTTCACTATTTCTTATAAAATGAGATTTCAAGAGTTTTTTACTTCTTAACAAACAAATGACATCTAATTGACCCAAATCATCCATACACCTTGCCTAATATATGATCTCTTCCACCAAAGTTGGGCCGATTCTTTACGAGTGAATTTCATATTTTTCTATTCTTTGTTGTGATTTTAGTGTCATCAATCATTTTTATTGTTGTGATTTACTTGAGATCGATTAAGACAAACAATGTGGGTGTACTTGTCAATATTGTCTCTATCATCTTAGATCGTCAAAATTGAAGGCCAAGCCCCCCCCCCCCCCCCCCCCCCCTCCTCGGTCAAGGGCAAGCTTTATTTGAGAAAATTTTAGTTAGGAAACTTATGGTTCGAGATGATCCAACTGGATTTCAAAATGTTAGAATCCTTCTTCATATTGTTCCTAAACTTGGTAAATTTTGCATAAGTGTATAGTTCAGAGATTGTGTACTCAAAACTTCTAAGCCTTGTGCTAGAGCTCTGAGTCTTCACACAAATTTTTTAAGTGATAATGATCAAAGCTTCTGGACCTTAAGAGCCTCTAATCATTGTGACTCATAGCCTCTGATTCGGTTGTAACTATTTTCCAATCTTATTCGTTAACATTTTTAGCTACTATACCATTACAAATTCATCCATCGTCTATAGCCATCGATATCTTATATATACATAGCCATTGATATGGTGAATATAGATATACGAATTAGTGCCTTAGATTGTGTATGTAACTTTTTGCATTCCCAATTACTAATTTCGTGTTAACCTAAGCCATTTCTAGGGGGGGAAATATAGTATTTCAAAAGAGATTTCCATACACGATCAAAAATTTATCTAAGCGTATACTAACCACAAAACCATATTCCCAAAAGCATCATTAGTTATCATCACGACCATGAAAGTATTATTCAAGCCAAAATAAAGTTGTCAGCCAATGTAGTATCTCGAGTATCATTGTAAATGCCGAGTTTAGGTACCGTTAGTTCATATACATCAGATGTTCTTTTTTCCTTTTTATGTTGTACTTTTTTATTATATGGCAACCACTAAGAATAAAATATAGTGATTCTCACACTAGAAATAACATTGTTATCGTTCCAACAAGTCAAACATTTTTTATTTTAAGTGTGTACTTGTTTTTGGTAGTAAATGATTTTGTGAATGTTTAAGAAACAACAACTCTTATAAACCAAATCGGATGTTTAGAACATGAATAATATGATGCATAATTGACAAACTTATATTGGTTCACACATTTGGTCAATAGGTGATACAAATAATATTCTCATATGATTACATCAAATTATTCTAGACTTCCATTAAATCGTTCAAGTGGGGGTTGATATTGCCAGATCCATTGTTAGACCTTAAAACAACGTTGAACCCTTTCAAATAATCAACTTGTCTCTATCTAACAACGAATGAAGAAGCTCTGGAATGCAAGATGGGACACAAATATTCTGCTTGTTTGCTTAACGAAAATCATTTTCAAAGGTTGTGTTTGCAATACTTTGCATCAATGTTTTGCTTTGAAGCAAGGTTGGTTAGCTAGATGCACAAAGGTCTTATAGGGCTTGGATGCTTGATTAATATTTCCACATTCAACCTTCAGCGAGAAATATTTGACTTGTTTGGTTTTATTGATTGAAATAGCCACGTTTTTCAATTTGGTTGGGATGTTACAAAGGTAGAGAACGATACTTCATGGAAATGGCTTATAGAGTTATTGTTGAATGGCATAAATTCATATAATTCACCAATTCAGAAGATCTTCTAGTCATGCTTGCTCAACATAAGGGACCATCCTTTTTTTTTATACATTTGTTTATTAATGAATTTTATGTTGTCCTCAACTGTTTGTATTCAATGTTGCAACAAAAGAATACCAAGATAATAAGAAATAATAATACGATACTGATGCAAGTCGATTTGTGCTTAACATGCATACACAAGGTTGAGATTGCGAGGATTAGAGTTGAAGTAAATATTAACAGTACTAAAACATACGATGTGGTGTTAGAATAAGAGTCTTGCCTTATGGTAAAAAGAGATATAGTAGGTAGATATGGAAACTTGATCCGATAAAATGGGCAAGCGCATGTACCCACCCTTACTGGATTATAGACACGCATTATGTATTAGGTTGAGAAAATGATATCCCCTAATCCAAATCTCACATGTGTATGTGTGGTATATATTATTACTATATTTATATTCTTACTAAGAGGTACCTAGTGGATTTTTCAACCTATACATGGATTCCTCCCCCGTACCTACAAGGGATTAAACCGATGAAACCGGCATAAACAGTGAGCGGTACATTTACCACCCCATATGGAAAAATAGACCTTGAGGGAGCATTGCAAAGCGTAGCATATTTAGACCATGCTTATAACGTCCAAACTTTAGAACATTATATCACTTTACGTAAAATAAAGAGAAGATAAAAAACACATGTTCAATTCACCAACTTCCATATGCAACCAAATCATAAACTTCCCATCCACACGTAATCTCAATTTAAATACATCCGTTTCATTTTACTATCACGAAACAACCGTTAAGAGTACAATAAAAGGAAGATCGGAAGAAAAACGATATTCCGAAACCTACCACATAAGATCAAATAACCGACGCACGATCGTCGTCGAGACCGAAAAAAAGCCACGTAGGATAATAACAGGACACATTTGATAGGTGGATTAGATCAAATCAAAGAGAGTACAAGTAGAAAATTTGGGCAAGCAAAGGGAGAGTGACGAGTAAACACGTATACCATATGAAAGCCCTCCATTTTTAGCCAAGAAAAAAATCGCCATGGCCCTCCCCCCAATCTTCCATTGATTTTAATTCAATTCTTCACACCAAACCCTATTCAATTCAATTCAATTTCTTCCCCTTTCATCTCCAATTTCATCATTTCAATCATCTTCAACAATGAGTACGGTGACTCTTTCGCCGGCTTCAACCACATCGCCTGGAAATCCATCGCTTTTCTACCGGAATCGGAGTAAATCGACGCCGGCGACGGCGAGTAGATGCCGGAGCAGATTCAGAGGGAGACCGTTACGTTCAGCTCTGGTTGAAGAAGCTAGACCTCGTTCTCTGCCTCCAATTAGAGGTAATAATAACAACAATAACAACATCAATGGTGCCCTACCAGAATCCTCCATAGTTTCTGCTTCTAGAATCAGAACAGATGATATCCAAGCCGAGGCCAAGGCCTTGGCGCGTGCTGTAAACGCTTCCGTTTACAGTCCTGAGCTTCTCAAAATCAAATACGCAATCGTCCTTTTAAGGTGAGAGTTTGAGTTTTTCATTAGATTTTATTCAACTTCTGGATAACTGTAAATCGTGAAATTGAATTGTGCAAATTCGATATTAGCTGATTGACAGCCACTCTACTTTGATAAGAGAGTGATAATTTCATTTCGTGTATGAGAAATTGAGAAAATTGTCCTACAAATTGGAATTCTACAAACCTAACGGGATTTATCTGTGTTTATAGCTCTGATTGATGTGGTGGTGTGATGAATTATAGGTGTTACAGAGGACTCTTTCGATTCTTGTTGGATTGGGTTCGTTTGGGGTGAAGCTGTGGATAGACCAGTTGCAAGGTCAGCTGGAACAGAACAGAAGATTGCGTGCTGTCGAGTTGAGGGAGACTTTCACGAGGCTCGGTCCGACCTTCGTTAAACTCGGTCAGGGACTCTCCACCAGGCCGGATCTTTGCCCACCGGAATTCCTTGAGGAGCTCTCGGAACTTCAGGTAAAACTATTGTTTCGGTTCTTTCCAATTCAATGCTGCTTGTAGCGTTGTACGGTTGTACCTTCGGGGTGGGTGTTTGGTGGTTGTTGATGGTCTGGTGCTGGATGATTAAGTGGTCAGGATGATTAAGAGGTGCTTCTGGTATAGTGCAAAATGTTTATATGGTGGTTTAATTGTTGAGATTGAAATCAGGGTGCTGAATGGTCGAGGGAGGCCCAGGATACAAATCATTGAAGGTTTTAGAACCATTAAGAGGCAGTCATTTTTTCCGCCAAACTAGATTTTCCACCGCCTCTTAATGGAACTGTTAAGAGGTAAACAAACATCCCCCTAACGTGTTGTCACACGTTTGGTGCGACATTTAGGTCAGTACAGGACACGACCGAGTCTCACTAGCGCTTGAGACAAGATTGGTAAATTACTAAACAACCCATGTTGAATGAAAACCCTAAAACCTTACATAATGCTTTCACTCGTCTACCTCACTTTCCTTAAATCAAATGTTTCTGGCATTAAATGTGATTTGGTTTATGAGTTTATTGCAACTATGTGCTTTTTTTCTTTTTCTTTCTGTAGGGATTTGACGATTTCTTGCCTACTTATAAATGGTTAATGAATAAACTTTGCATTGAGAAGCCACTAAGACCTGATCTAAATACTTGAATTAAGGAGGGCGGTTTCAAACCTCCGCTTTCAGGCAGGGAAGATGCAAACTTTATTGTGCTATGTTGATGATACAATTATGGAAGTTCATTAATTTATAGATCGTCATCTTAACTTCAAATAGTCATTTCTATAAGTGGTTTTAGCAAAAATGAGTCGTTTCGTTATTCACTTACCAATACTCTTGGGTATTGATTAGCTGTGTTTCTTCACTTTGAGTTTCTGTTGGGCATCTTTTTTTATATATATTAATATCATTAATAATGTATGCTTGACACCATGTTCGTGATCGACCAGGATGCTTTGCCAACGTTTCCAGATGCTGAGGCATTTGCGTGCATCGAAAGAGAGCTGGGGATTCCACTTGATTCCATCTACTCATCGATATCAACATCCCCAATTGCTGCAGCCAGTCTGGGTCAAGTTTATAAAGCCCAGCTGAAGTATTCTGGGCAACTTGTTGCTGTGAAGGTGCAAAGGCCTGGTATTGAAGAAGCTATTGGGCTTGATTTTTACTTGATAAGGGGTCTAGGTTACTTTATCAATAAATACGTAGACATCATTAGCAGTGATGTTATTGCTTTAATTGACGAATTCGCGCGAAGAGTTTATCAAGAGCTGAACTATGTGCAGGTTGGTTCTCTTTTATGACGAATCCGGTTGCACCAATAGCATATGCTTTCAAATTCAACTACTTTAAGAGTTCACACAATTTCCCTTTTGAAAGTATATAATATTTATGTATGGCAAATACTCATGCACACTCCTCACCTTGAATGGGGTTTGAACCCTTGACCTGGGGTGGCAGATTTAGAAATTTAGGTGCCTGGGGGTCAGACTTAGGAACGTCGATTTTTTTTTTGGAAACCGAGTAACTCACTTGAACCAAAATGGTTTCGGGTTAATGTTTCGGTAACAATTATTCTTTTACTATTTCGGTTAAATCGAATGGCAAATTATACCGTAGTTTTATGTATTTTGTCTATAAATAATTGGTATGAGGGTCTGATCGTATAAAATAAATGACACATGATAAACCAGTTTATGTTAAAGCTAAAATAACAAGATATTGAGATCGATTTAGTAAAATAATACAAAAGTACTAGATATTAAGATGCCTACTGGTAACCTGAATACCGTTGGGCCAATGACCCTTTGGTTTCCACAACTGTATTAGGTAAACTTTTACGTCATATAGGAAAGGTAGGAAAAACATGGGTATGGTATCGTGTGGGTTTGAATGTTAATTTTGACAGGTGTGTGCAGGAGGGGCAGAACGCTAGAAGATTCAAGAAGTTATATGCCGACAAAGCAGACGTATTCGTTCCCGACATTTTCTGGGATTACACCAGTGTGAAGGTCTTAACGATGGAATGGGTCGAAGGTGTTAAACTAAACGAGCAAGCAATAATCGAAGGCCAAGGATTAAAAGTTTTGGATCTGGTAAACACGGGTATTCAATGTAGCCTTAGGCAGCTACTCGAGTACGGTTACTTCCATGCCGATCCACACCCCGGGAATCTACTAGCAACACCCGAAGGAAAGCTCGCGTTTCTAGATTTCGGAATGATGAGTGAGACACCCGAAGAAGCAAGATTCGCCATCATTGGTCATGTTGTCCACATGGTTAATCGGGATTATGAGGCTATGGCTCGTGATTATTATGCATTAGATTTTTTGTCTCCCGATGTGGATGTATCTCCGATTGTACCGGCACTTCGGAACTTCTTTGACAATGCGCTAAATGCTACAGTGAGTGAGCTCAATTTCAAAACAATCGTGGACGGCCTCGGTGCTGTTCTTTATGAGTATCCGTTTACTGTCCCGGCTTATTATGCATTGATATTGAGGTCGCTTACTGTTCTAGAAGGTTTAGCCCTTTATGCCGATCCTAATTTTAAGGTTCTAGCTGCTTCGTATCCATATTTTGCCAAAAGGCTGCTCACCGATCCGAATCCATATCTTAGAGATGCACTTATCGAGTTATTATTCAAGGATGGAAAGTTCAGGCATGTGATTCCGTGTTCTTTTTCTTCTGAAATGTAATTATTTTTATCGGTCTTTGTTGCGCGAATTCAATTTCTAATTCTTCGCTTTTCTGCAGGTGGAATAGACTTGAAAACTTGCTTGTGCAGGGAAAAATGGATCGTGATTTCTCGGCAAAAGATGCGTTACAACCTGTTTTGAAACTGTTATTGGATCCAGAAGGCGAGGAACTGCGGACGTTGGTTATCAAAGAGGCTATTCGGGTAACTGAAGCGATCACTGTTGGCACGTTGGTTGATACATACAATTCCATTCCTGGCCCTTTGAAGGCGTTTCTTCCCAATGGAAATGGAATTGGTACATCTCTGAGTGATGCCGAGATGGAGAACATGATGGAGCTTAGACAACAGGTTTTGAGGATATGGGGACTTCTACGGTCATCTGATAGTCTTGATCCTACTATCCTACAACCAATTGTACAGGTAAAGAGCAGAACTCATGTTTTCTGATTCTAATGCTGACATATCATCTATCCTAGGGGCCGTTTACCAAACGCGTAGTGGGTAAGCGAGAAATTGTCCTCACTTACCTTATCATGCAATATTCTCGGCCATCAAAAGTGACTGTCGATAAGTGTCGTAAACCCGGTAAGTGTTTATCGGGTAAGAGTCTTTTATCTAACTTATTGGGTAAGACTCTCGGTCCATGTTATGCCTCTTACTGGATAAGATCCTTAGTCCTTGTCATACTTATTTGGTAAGACAAGTGATACCGATACACACTTACCTAATAAGCATGTAGTAAATGGCCCCTTTGGGTGCGTTTGATACGTGGATAGGACAGTTTCAAAACTTGTCTCAATATTAGACTATGATAGGACAGGATCTGAGTGGGACAAAAATGCATTTTTTTTATTTCCCACCAAAATAGGTGGAACAAAAATCAGGATGATGGAACAAGACTGGTAAATTACCAAAATACCCTTGTCGAATTTAAAACCCTTTTCATCCACCTAGCTCGCTCTTGCCTGTCTAAGTCCAATCTGCATAGTGCATACCAAAGACACCCTTTATGTCTAAAAGAGACGTTATATGATTTAAGAAGTGTGTTGGTATGATTTGAAATAGGATTTTACAACATTCTTGATGCTCAACCTCATGATTTGAACTCTCGACCTCCACGGAGGTTGGGATCTACCTTTGGGCCAAGGACCCGTTGGTCTGTTTACGAAGAGAGAGTCGTTCAGTAATTGTGTTTTGTGGTGTAATATGAGGTGTCTATGATATATTATAGCTGATTAAATGACTTTATATGATCAGGTCCTTCAAGATCCCGAGGCACAAAGTCTTGGAGGCCGTGTATTCGGTGGAATCACACAGCGTCTAGCTGCACGTCTGCTGCAACAAGTTCTTCGGTCACCCACAACAGTTCGTGCACCGACTTTATAGTACATTTAACATAACTAAACCTGGGCAATGATACGATCCGATCACATTCTTTCAACGTGTATAATAGAAATTACAAAGGAGAGTGCATTGCTTGTAAATTCGGACATTTATGAAATATGAACGCTTAATATAGACAAGTTATCACATATATGACATTTAGGGCATCATTATTATGTTTAATCTGGGCACCTTGTTGAAACTAGCTGAAACAGAATTTAAGAGTCCTCAGGTGGGACTTATGGCATCATTGTAGCATTTCTAGGTGTAATTTCTGAGAATGCATGCACCAGAATGTCGATAGGTCTGGCCCACTATCTGGACCGAGTGGGCGAGAGTGAGGCAGGCGGGTGAAAAAGTTCTTTAAAGTTTTAGGGTTTTAGGGGTTGTTTACTTCGAAGTAATAGAAAGAAAAGCAACGATTAGAGTGGGAGAGTTAAGAGTCTAAAAGAGGATTCCTCACTTCTCTCTCATTCGAAACCAATTTTGGGCATTTTTGGCTGATAATTATTCGCAAAAAGACTAATTTCTACATGAAAGCGTTTATCAATATCATTTATTTATTGATTGGGCATGGTAAGGACCGATAAGGCAAAAAGCCTTACCCGATAAGTGTGGGAAACAACTGTTACCTGGTTAGCACTTATCGGGTTTAAAATCTTTACCAACAATTTATTTTCATGGGCAAAGATGTCAAACGATGAGATAAATGAAGGTAAATCTTTTGCCGATAACTCGATAAGTGCTTACTTGATAAAGAATATGGAAAAGAGTTCCTTAGTTTGACATTTTTGGCTGGACATGTTCAAATAAGAAAGGTTAAGATGTTAAATATCATGAAAAGTTAAAAGAAAGAAGGTTAAGGAAATTTTATATGTAAATTATTTATATAAAATAAACTCATTTATTTGAAAGGTTAAGATGTTAAATATCATGAAAAGTTAAAAGAAAGAAGGTTAAGGAAAATTTTATATGTAAATTATTTATATATAAAAACTCATTTGAAAATGGGTATGTGACCAATATGAATAACGAGGTTTTTGGTCCCGCGTTGCAGGGAGATGAAAGGTTATAAAAATATAACAATGCAAATCAACAAAAAACGGTTGAAATGTAGTATAAATCGATAGGACAACTATGACTTGAGCAGTGATGAACCCAGAAAAGAAAATCTCATGAAAAAATATATAATTGAAATCCAGTTAATGTAGCTTTTGGTGTGATCAATATCTCTGGTTAGCTATACCGATTAAAATTAGGATTAAGATTTCGAAATAAAATAACGATTAAGTCTTTGAAATAAATAACGATCAAGTTTTCAGAATTAAGACATGTTATTTTTAACAATTAAGTCTTTAAATATTATATAATGGCATGAACTGTAAATATTTAAAATATTTTTACGCAGTATATATTATATAAAACATCATAATTAAATTTAAAAATATTCAATATTGGACTCATCTGAAAAGTGTTGAAAAGACGATTATAATGAAGTAACTTGTTAAAAATAAAACGTATTTTTAACGCATTGTAGTCAAAATACGATTATATGTGTTAATATAATAAAAATATACAATGAAATGTTGAAAACTAAAAGGGAAAATTGCCGAAAAAGGTAACATAAATGTCAAAAAAATCCAATCAAGGGAACGTACATTTTTTTTTGCCGAGAAAGGACTATGTATTTGATTTTGTCAAATAAAAGGGAATGTGACCTGATTAACTTGATGATTGCTTAGTCAGCAGGTAACCTGCTGACGTGTCTGTCCAAGTGGCAATCCAGTCAGCACCATCAAATTGCCGAAAAAGGTAACATAAATGTCAAAAAAAATCCAATTAGGGGAACGTACATTTTTTTTTCCGAGAAATGACTATGCATTTGATTTTGTCAAAAAAAATGAATGTGACATGATTTAACTTGATGGTTGCTTAATCAGCAGGTAACCAGGTGACGTGTTTAATTTGTCCAAGTGATAGTCCAGTTAGCACCATCACACCTTTGATCAGCGTTGATCGGAGTTGACCGCCACCACCACCCACTGCCACCACCACTCATCGTCACGCACCGCCATCGACTGCCATAGCCACGCACCGCCATCGATTGCCATCGCCACGCACCGCCACCGACTGCCACCCACCACCCATCCCCCCTCTTTCTTAGAATTCAACATCTAATTGCGTATAGATGAGGTAGGCGAGTGAAGCACCACCACCACCCACGTCCGCCGCCGCCACCCCCCACCACCCACTTCCCCTGTCACCCACCGCCACCCGCTGCAACCTACGACTTCTCACCACCCACCGCCTCCACCACTCCCTGCCACCCACTCCCACCACCACTTACTGATTTTGCCAGAAAAGGTAACATGAATGTTTAAAAAATCCAATCAGGGGAACGTACATATTTTTGCCGAGAAAGGACTATATATTTGATTTTGTCAAAAAATGGAGAAGAGTAACCGGTTGTACAAGTTACCGGTTACTCTTTCCCTTTTTTTGACAAAATTAAATGTATAGTCCTTTCTCGGCAAAAAAAAATGTACGTTCCCCTGATTGGATTTTTTGGACATTTATGTTACCTTTTTCGGCAATTTTCCCAAACTAAAAGATACAAACTAAATAAACTATATAACTATAAGGTATAAAATGTAAATTTTATAATAGTTTAATATAAAAAAGGTGAAGAGATGTGGATGATATCCTTTTTTTTTGTTTATTATAATTTTATTCACTATTCCTTATGAACAGTGAAAAAAAAGTTGCTAAATGTATAGATTTTTAGTTTTAATACGGGACGTCCTTTGATATTTTATTGAAATAAATTATTTTTTGTATTTTAAAACGATCTACGAATGAATTATTCATTTACGTGTTTTCCCTTATGTTCTCACCATATTTAGTTGTATTGATTTTTCATATCTTATGGCATGATAAAAAAAAGTTAGAATGATTATAGTGTAAAAATGAGATAATAAAGATACATATATGCAAATTACAAAGTTAATAATGACTTTGTAATATCTTGATCTACGTTGCGTGTTACAAACTAGGAAGCTTGTTTGTGTTATTGGTTCATCTTAATAAAAATGTTGTTGTTCAAAAAAATAATAATAACTGGATTACTTTTGTCATCCGATAGAAATTAGAGAGGCGCTAGTCACGAAAAACATATATTTTTGTCATGTTTAGTTATTCCAATAAGATGTTTGAACAACAAGTTTTTGTACTGTCGTGTCTTATATATCAACCAGTGGATCTACATGAACCACCATGAAGAATTTTTGGTTTCTACCGGTCTACAAGAAATTGTTACCAATTCCGGCGACGGTGCCGGTGTGGTAACCTGGAAGACGAGGATAAATAGTCCATGTTAACTTCAGTTACATTCCATCAAAAGGGTATGATGGTCCTTTTATAATAATTTTTAATTAATCCCTTCAATTAAATTGCATTAAAATCTTCTGCATACAACATTACTTTTAGTTTTTAATTCAACTTTTACTTTTTTCTTCTTTAATTTGTTCATAACAATAATTGCAAGTTTTCAATTTAGTTTTTCATATTATAAATACTTTAAAATACTTCTATTTCTTGAAAACATAACTAGGTATCGCAATTTTATTGACAAAAAGAGTTGCTTTGTTTTTATATTTTTAATTGGATTAAATGTCTTTTTTTTAGAGTTTTGAGAGAGCTTTTTATTTTTTTATTGGGTTCTAATTCAAGATTTTTGTTTTTTGTGGTATTAGTTTACTAAATCATAGGGAACCCAACTTCACACAATGTCGCTTTGAACTTTTAAGGATCCATGATTTCAACAATGATTCGAAGTGACAAAAGAAGTTGGTTAATTTAATTTAATTTAATTCACATTCAATGAAATTTTAAGTATGATTGACAAACATAAAATACTTTCAAAAATAAAAGTTCATATATAATTAATAATCGAAACAATGTATCAACTGGTTGAGGCATGAGAACGACTATCAAAAAAATATCCAAAATTGAAAGGGATTATTAGTACTTAGTAGAGACTAGAGAACGTAAGTTGGAGTAGATTTGATAAATAAAAAATGTCAAAGTTAGTTTTTTTTACTAAACAATGTTAAACCTTTCAAAGTCATTGTTCTAATATTAAAATAATGGCATTTGACAATAGCTATATACTTGTTTTTATTCTATCTATTTGGATTTTATCATGTCTTATTATCAAAAAGATTAATAAAAAACGAGTTAAAAGATATAATATTGATCTTATTGATACATATTTGGTAATTTTGCATAAAATAAGAACTTACTTTTCTTTAATCATCATTTGAGGCAAGTTACAATTTTCTAAACATAGAATAGCACCAATATAATCTACTACTGGGCAAATTTTATTAGAATGAAATTTTGGTTTTATTTTAAAAATTTTGCTTTCAAGAGTTTTGCTTAGCCATTATGATAAAATATTTTAAACCAAAAAAAAAATAACTATTTCTTGAAAATGATATGTTTACGAAGTTATTTCATGTTACTTTTTGTTTATAAAGTTTCAATATATTTCCTTAATCATATCAAAAGCTATATGTTTCTCAAAATAAAAATTTTCAAAAATAGATATCTCAAAATACATTCTATACTCATATAAATATTCTCTATTATATTTATGACAAAATATTTCTTGAAATATCCTAATCAATGACGTAACATCTGTTCATTCAATTTTTCTGTCATGTCATCGTCCACACGATAACGACATTGATTCTATGATATAAAATAAACTTATAAAATTTTCAATTCTTTTAACAAGTTTTACTTGCCAAAGAAATGGAGGTTTTCTTCCTTTATCTTCTTCTACCCTCTTACTCAAAACACAAAAATATCAAAAACCACAAACAATCACCTTACCCACAAACCAAAACCAAAACCAAAACTCAATATCGTATAACAATATCAGTCACACATTTAATTTACTTAATCTATCAAACTGTCACGATTACCCAACTCGAATAACTCCAACAAATGACAACCCAATATCCAAAATCTTGTCTTTTTATAAAAATAAAAATGGATTGGATAAACTATAAACCATAAAGCAAAAAGCTATTATTAAATATAGAAGTTAATAGTTTGTTGATGTAATTAGTTACATTAAATATTATAAAATATAAAATTAAAGAGAATAGAAAGACAATAATTTGGCACGCGTATAGACTGTGGTTTTTCTGATCTCCTTTTGAGGCCAAATAAAACCAAACCCTGTTATCATCTTTCTCTTTCTGTCTTCACACTTTGTATCTTATATTATTATTCTTGTAAATTATAAATCTACAAAACCCCAATTCTATAATCCCAAAAAGAAACCATAAACAAAAAAAAAGATCATATACACAATGACAAAATGGTGATTGCAAATTTGCAAATCCTTTGATCAAAATCCCCAATTTACCACTACTACTACTACTACTCCAATCAATCTTCATCTAAATCATCCCCTTTTGCTCAAAACCCTAGGCCAATTTCAATTGGGTCCCAATTAAAAAAAAAAGAAAAGAAAAAGAGAGAAAAAAGCAATCTCCTCAAACCCAATCTTTGATTCCCATTTCCCAATTCTTTTTCCTTCAAACCTTTTTATATTATTTTTTTTCTTCATTTTTTCAGCAAAATCTTTCATTTCTCATCTCTCTCTCTTTTCTTTCTTTTCTAATTTCTATAATTTCTCTTCTCTCTTCTGTGTGTGTGTGTGTTTTGTTTGTGTGTGTCTTTACCAAATCTGTTATCTGTCAGCTTCTGCTTCAGAAACTCCATTACTATTATATATAATATATATATCTATATATATATGTATATATGTATGTGTGTTGTAAGTGAAAAACACACACTGAACACACACCTACTTATACAGATCGAATGTTAAATTAGGGTTGTGAAGAAGAATTTGAAGAAGATATTAGAGTTCGTTATCAGGTGGATGTAATCATAGCTTTTAGAATTGCGATTTACGAAATTAGGGATTTGTTGATTGATTTTGGGTGAAAATGGCGTCAGAGCAGAACAGATTTCTGCAAAAAGCAACAACCTGCGTCTTCCCGGGTAAAATTTGTAAACCCTAGATCTTACAAATGTTGATGTTTAGCTTAATTTTTCATGAATTGTTTAGTTTTTTAGAAGAACGTATGATGTAGGTTTTCAGATCTGCTTATAATGTACGTTTTACTCCAAATGCTAGCTGTTTGTTGTTTGGAAGGTGCCATGAACTGTGGAATTGGCTATGGTTTTCAGATCTACATTGTGTTTGTTGAATCTGTTAACATGTTAGAAGAGAAATTGGATTTTAGGCTGAATCAGATCTGTTTCTGTTCTACCTGGTGTTTTTGTTTTCTGTTGTAGCTCAGGAAATCAAAATGGCAATGAAACCCTAAATGAACACATTTGTGTTTGGAAATGATGAATTGTTTACATGTGATTTTGTAACAGTAGTTGTATGATTGCTCCTTGGGTTATTTTGATGCTATGTGATTGTTTACCTTTAGCATTTAGACCATCTCCATCCACATCAAAAATAAAATATTCATGATTGGTGGGTCCATTAACACCAAAATAAAACTAAACATATGCTGCTTGAACCGAAAAACATCATAGATGCTGCTTCTCTCCTGCCATTTTTTGCCAACTCCAACCGGCAAAATGGTAAGATGAGGAGAAGGCCAGTGGAAGTGGGTTCAGGATCTGGAAATATTACCATCTACTTTTTACGCCTGCTAATTACTTCAATGCATTTTTATGCCTTTTTGTGTTTGGTATTCATATATGAATTTAGGAACGCGTAGATTTGCATCCCTCCATTTCCGCGAGTGCAATCGTAACTTGAATGTTTAGACTTCAGATGTATGTTTTCTCTCTGCAACAATCCAGTAAGAAAAGAAAAAGGCAAGGTATTTGAGACTGAGAGATGAACCCAGTTAGTGTTTTTGTTTTTCACATAAAGGTCTGATGCCCAAAAAATTCAGGATTACCCACAAAAGATAGGGATGTTTTCAAAATTGTGAGTGGTAGAAGTTAGGTGAGTATTTCATGGATAAGGGGCGTACTCTAATTTAGTAGAGCAACTCTTATACGCTGGTATACCATATACCATATACCATTACTGGCCTTTAAGAATGGTGATGACTAGTGGCAGTGTACTGCTTATACATATGCTGAACAAAACCGTTCCTTATATACTTGCCAAGATCACTTGGATATCCTAAAGTTTTCTGTGAAAGTCAGCCAAATATCAGCTTTCTCTATCACAAGTTGCGAATGCAAAGATTTCCAGAAAGAAATCCATCCAAGTTATTACCAATTTGAACAAATGGTTATTTGAAAGTACCCACAGATTTAAAGATCCAAAAGATGGGATGATTTTTTCCAAAGAGGGATAAAGGCACTATGAAAACCAATAAAAGGCTATAAGCTGAATGATCTAATTATCATTGAGAATTCCTAAGAATAGAATCTTCCCAAGGTAAAAAGAGCTGATTCAAAATATCAGAGACTATAAGAGATGTGAGTTATAGAAAGAACGTGCAACTGATCCTTAGCTACAGTCTAACATCCAAAAACCAATAAGCCATAATTGTCTTCTCAAGTATCAACTGATGATTTGTTGAGCATTGATTCGTTCGTGGTAATGTGGCAAATATATCCCAACATACATACATACATAATATATGTAGGTCTGGGTTCAAATGAAAACCGAGTTTCGAGGACAAATGAGAGCGCGCCACGTGTCCAATCGATCTTCGTGTGTTCATGTAATGTTTACTGAATTTGTCATTCGTATATTATTCATCCTGAATGTTGTGTTATCCATCATGAATAATGGATGAACGTCCACCTTTGTTATTTACACCGAATGCTGACACCCGGGGACACGTGTCGCGCTCTTGGCTGTTTCCCGGTTCACAAGTGAAAAGCTGGTGCGCGAATTAACTTTTCCCGATACACACATACATACTTGTTTAGTTGCTGTTGAACTGAAGTCCTCGAGATGTTTGTTTTTTTGGTTCATGAGGTACGATTTCATTCCATTTCTGTTTGATTGTGAAAGAATAACACATTGTTTGATTCTACTGCAGAGGAAGAGATGGAGAGGATGTTTAAGCGGTTTATCTTGTTTTGGTATGCAAAAAGGTAATAAGCGTGTTGTACCTGCATCTCGTATGCCAGAAACACATGCAACCGCAAACCAACAAAATGGACCTCAAGCCGTCGGCTTAACCAATCAGAACAACGCAGTACACCCCTCCCTTTTAGCTCCACCATCTTCACCTGCATCTTTCTCTAACTCCGCACTTCAATCCACCGTCCAGTCACCAAACTGTTTCCTGTCCGCAAACTCACCCGGGAATCCGTCTTCCACCATGTTCGCCACGGGCCCATACGCCCACGAAACCCAACTCGTATCTCCGCCCGTTTTCTCAACTTTCACCACCGAGCCATCCACGGCTCCGCTTACACCGCCACCGGAGCTGGCTCATCTCACCACCCCGTCTTCCCCTGATGTGCCATATGCACAGTTCCTCTCGTCGACTTTGAATCTTAAAGGCGGAGTTAAGACGAATTACATGGCTGCAAATGATCTTCAAGCAACGTATTCGCTGTACCCCGGAAGTCCGGCCAGTACCCTTAGATCGCCGATTTCTAGAGCATCGGGAGAAGGGCTATCGTCGTCTTTCCCCGAAAGAGATTTCAGCCCGCAATGGAACCCTTCGACGCCCAAGGAGAAAGGGTCGGATTCGGGCAGGCTTTTGGGGATCGATGCGGATGGTGGGTCGAAACCGCAAGATGCAAATTTCTTCTGCCCCGAAACGTTTGCGCAATTCTATCTGGATCAGTCTTCGTTTCCGCATTCTGGTGGGAGGTTGAGCGTTTCTAAGGAGTCGGATGTTTACTCGAATGCTGGAAATGGGGTTCAGAGCCGGCAGAGTAAAGCATGCAAGCAAGATATTGAGGAATTAGAGGCTTATAGAGCATCGTTTGGGTTCAGTGCGGATGAAATTGTGTCAACACCTCATTATGTAGAGATCTCTGATGTTATGGATGACTCGTTTTCTATGATGCCGTCTGGATCCAGTAAGACTCAAAATGAAGCGAACATAGGCAGAACACAAAAGAAGGAAACAAGCCCGAAAAATTGTAGAGTGGAAGCAACTCGGTCAAGCAAGGGAGAGCACAATGGACTGCTGAGTTCGTGTGATGATATAAAAGGTAAATACTATATATCGTACAGTATATGCACATTGTGAATAGTAACTATCGTACAGTATATAGTGTCTAACAGTATATGCAATTATGCGTATGTGAGTACGTACTATGATACTATCTATCTTACAGTAAGTATATGCAATTATGCGTATGTGAGTACGTACTATCTATCTTACAGTATAGCATATGTAAATACTAAATACCAACTATCTTACAGTATATGCACATGTGAATAGTGTGTTATCTTGTAGTAGTATATGCGCATGTGAATACCAGCGAGCATTAGGATCTTCATCATGTATTGTTAGTTAGTTGTTATGTTATTGTGTTTCTGAAGTGTGATTTTGGTTTTCAGGTGTTGAGCATTGCTTGACGGATGATGAGGAGATATTCTCGAAGATGGGGGGTATGAGAAAGTATGGGCAATCAAACTCTGATGCGGAGGTCGAGTATAGAAGAGGGAGAAGCTTGAGAGAGAGCAGAGGAAACTCGAAATGGCCATGATTAGAGGAGGGGTGAAGAATTGAATTGAGTTAAATTGCATTCTGTATGTATTTAATGTAATGTAATGTGGTTGGTATCTTCTTCTTCTTCTTGTTCTTGAAAGAAAGGCAGGCAGGTAGAGTGAAGTGAAGTGATGGATGGTTGTGTTGTCTATTAAGAATGAATGTTGTTGTTTTTGTGGTGTAACTATTATATATTATGTATCTGGTGAAGAATGTGCATTTGGTACACAAATGACTTACTTTTGCTCTTCCTTCTTGAAACACAAGGTGCTTAATGTACATATATCTACTGATATGAATGTCTTTTCTATTTGTTAGGTTAAAACTGTAGGGACTTGATGTACTGCCTTTATTGCTATCTCTAACTTAGGGCATCTTTGTTACTAACTTAATTAGCTTAGCATGACTTACAACTTATTCATTTAGTTATAGATGGTTGTTTGGTGGTTTAATGGTATAAAAATGGCTTATTCAAAGAGCTTATGTAGAAAGCTAAGTTTTTCCTAAATTAGCCCCTTCTAATTAAAAAACATGCTCCTTACATATATGGAAAAACTCTTCCAAACATAAACTTTTCCAATCTATATAGACCGACTAATTCACGAAGACAAGTTTATCCGTACAAGACTTTATAGAAAACCAACCAAAAAAACCCTGTAAGTCATGCGTAACAGCATAACAACACCTTTTTTACAAGACAAAATGAATGTCTTTTGTATTATTTAGATCTTGAATTCCAAAAAGAACTGGTTTATCATATACATTGATCAAGAACAGTCTTGGATTTTGCTAAATGAAGAAGAAATTAACCACACGGGTTGTGGCGTAGTGGTTGAGGCTTAGTGAGATGTGGTGGAATATCTCATCTGCTCATGGTTCAAATCCAGACATCTACAACAATTGTAGGTAACAAAATCGAAATCCCCAAATTGGAAAAAACAAGTAAAAACATACCAAATAAATCATAGAATTGTTACTTGTCACATAATTTTGAGATATACATTTATATTTTAATCTACTTTATTGTCATGTACTTTAGTCATCATAACATTGATAACCCATCGCAAATCATGTCTAGCTCACTTGGTCTTCCTATGGGCGGTAACACCCCGGGGGGAGGGGGGTTGCGCATGGGATCCCAGTTTACCTGGATTCGATCCCAAGGGGAGTCAATTTGAGGGCATGGAGAGTACCCAGTTCTTGGGCTGGTCCAGTCATAGACTAGGCCGCCCTCCTTCGGGGTCGGGGTTGGACGTGTCGGGACGGCTTCTGAGGCATGTATGTTCATAACCCGACCAACGAACTCCGTTTTGGATGAAACTTTGCGTAATGCCCAAGGAACATATCTTAGGAGGATCCGGGAAGAAACTTCCTCAAACGCAGTCAAATATTGTGGTTGGGCTCTAGGTACAACATAAGCTGGGTCGGGATAGTGGCGGATTAGTGGGTTGTCCATGGATGCCCGATACCGCCAGGGAGGTGTGCGTGTGTGTGTGTGGTAGTTGTTCGTTGGTTTGATGCCGTTATACTTTCCAAAGAAAACATTGATAACCTATTTGAGATCAATGATTGTGACACCGCATTCCCATCTGGGTGACTTGTCAAATTCATGGCTTAACAAAAGCGTATTGCTACTAAGATTGTCCAAGTATCAAGAAATATTTGTGTCTTTATAGTTATAAACCATTTGTATCGTAAAAATACAAAAATATGGTTTAGGTGCTATACATGTCACAAATCCACGAATGAGCAAAAACACCTAGTAAATTTATGGTATTATAGAACTCATCAAAACATATCTAGAGATATGTTTACAGTAAGGTTTTCACAAATAACATACATTTTGATAGATTTACGCAAATGGTATACCAACATAGGTTCTAAACAACGTATTTTAAGGTTTAAACTTTTCTGGTGTTGCTATATGACGCTTTCGGTGCAATGCGATTCACGTTCTAAACATATATTGTCGTATGAACCCGTTTCCAAACATTCAGAGCAAATCAAAATTCAAACATTTGACTATGGAAATAACTCATCTTAACCCTCAAAATCGAACAATAGTCTTAAAGTAACTTTTCATTTTTTCAACAAAGTGTTTTCGTTTGTCCTAAAGCCAATTTTCAACATTTAACACATAGTTATACTTACATTACATAATATAAATATATAGTAACATGTATAATGTATGCATAAATCTTCACAAAACATAGAAACAAATGAAACTTATTTGACCTCATATTTCTAACAAAAGTACTAACGCCTAAAACCAAAAATAAAATCTAGTTCCCTGTTTTAAAATGTCACATTTTATTCATGAAAAGATACTCCATGCCTAATTGATCATGGAGTAAAATGCAAATGTGGTCCATGTGGTGTGTTGGTTATAACACTTTCGTGCTTACAATTTCAAAAATAAAATATATTTGTCGTAGTTTGTAAAAGTGTTTGGAATTGATCCCTCTCTAATAGCCACTAAAAAAACCCCTTTTTTTGTAAGGCATAGCGACATCGAACCAATGAACGATTACCATGAACACACACACGCACGCCTTCCCGGCGGTATCAGGCATTCAAGGGCAACCTACTAATCCGTCGTTGTCCTGGCCCAACTTATGCTGGACCTAGAGCTCAACCACAGTCTATGACTGGACCAATTCACGGAATTAGATACACCTCATGCCCTGAAATTGACTCTCACTGGATTCAAACGCAGACTAGGATGCCATCCCCCCCCCCCCCCCCCCCTTCAGCATGTTACCGCCCTTAAGAAGACCAACTGAGCTAGACATTGTTTGTCACTAAGAAACCCTTAAATGAGGAAATTTTTATATATTTACCAATTTATCTCAGAACTTTTTCAGACAAATCCAACCGTTTCCAACATCTTCTCCAAACAAACACAATCCTTTAGCCCCATTTCTTCCGGTCGAAACAACATAAAAATGAAATTGCAAATCAAGCCCAAACCTAAATTCAAAAACAAAGTCAACACCAAACCCGAATATAGGCGAATGATCTATGAAAAGTTGAGTTAATAGTGAGAAGTGTGATCTGGGTTCTTAATCATTTTTACTCTAATATTCTTCTATGAATTGTACTTTATAAGGAAATTGACGTGGTGCAATTCTGTACATTTATCTCAATGTATCTCATCTTAATGTGCATCTATCATCCACCAATTGATAACTATTTCTTATACTAAAATAATATATAATTATTTTATCTTTTTGATGAGGGAAAGAAATCTAAAACGCTCACCACCCAACAAGTTTCTTTAACGATCAAACATAGAGAAACTAAATCCAAATCCTTCTACAAATCACACTTATCATTTAAATATAAATCCATGAATATTATAATCCACAACACAATCACATAAACCAAACTTATAGCTCACAATTGACTTTTCAAACCACATATTTTATAATGACTCAAAAAAGAATAATAACTCATGCTGCATTTGATACACTAAAATAACACGATATTTATGATGACATAGACGCTATGTATAAATTAAAACAATAAAATAGTAAAACGAAAAAAAAGATATGGATTAAAAAGAGAAACGCGACAATGGTTTTGGTCGGCACACCACAACCGCCACGGGATCCATCGCACACAGCTTCCTTCCACCACCCGACCCGACCCGGCCCTTTATTCTATAATTATCCATCCACATAATCATATGGATAGGCCCACCTTTCCAAAAATACCCTCTATAAATACCCTTCTCATTTCAATCCAAACAAACCCTAATTAATTCAAAAACTCGCATTTCATCAAACACCTTGTCTGCACTATCACTAACACCATGAATTCAGGCGAAGAATCTTCACCGGCGATCACTTCTCCGGCCACATCCTTCTCTAGATTCTTCCGGCGAGTAGCATCCTCCGGCAGGAATCCGAAATCTCCGACGACGTCGTTTTCCGGTAATTCGAACGATAATAATCTCCATCAGGTGTTCAATTATTTTGACGAGAACGGCGACGGGAAGATATCGGCGGAGGAGCTGAAGAGCAGGCTGGAGAACCAGCTGTCGGACGAGGAGGCGGAGATGGCGGTGAGGTCGTCGGATGCCGACGGTGACGGAATGTTAGGGCTGGATGATTTCACGAAGATGATGAAGGAAGGGGAGGAGAAGGAGGTGAGGGAGGCGTTCGTGATGTATTGTAGCAAATCGTCGAGTGTGATAACGCCGGAGAGCTTGAAGAGGATGATGAGGCGGTTAGGGCAACCGGCGGCCACCGTGAAGGAGTGTAAGGAGATGATCGGAAAGTTTGATGTCAACGGAGATGGAGTGCTGGATTTCGAGGAGTTCAGGACTATGATGAGCTAAGGGGATGTTTGGTAACAGCTTAATGATCTGTGTATAACGGATATAGCTTATTCGCACAGCCATATTTGGTTGTTCGGTAAGAGCTTAATTGTTCAGCTTATGGTTGATTCAATCAGCCACAAAGCCCAAGTCATATACACTCAGGCTACAAAACCGAACAACCCCTGAGTTTATTTTTTTATGTTGTGTGTAAAAAATGAGATTTTATTTGTATTGGATTTTGTTTTTGTTTTATTAGTAATTTGAGTAAGGAAGATTGGTTAGTTGGTTGTTGGGGGAAAAGTGAATATTAAAATTGGGTGTTTATAGATATGTTGTTTGTTTATAGAGTAAATTATGGATTTGGTCCTCGTGGTTTGGTGGTTTTTATGGATTTGGTCCCTAAACTTTATTAATTATGGATTTGGTCCTCGTGGTTTACACTTTCTATTGGATTTGGTCCCTAACCCTAACATTCATTTAACTTTTCTGTTAACATTAAGGGTAAAAAAGTCTTTTTAGAATTTTTTTATTTTCAGATTAAATTTTAGTTTTTGTCTTTTAGTCTAACCAATGGCATGATGCCATGTGTCCTTAACTAAGAAAAAACAAAACAAACACCCATAAAAGCCATCTTCCTCGTTGCCTCGTCGGAGTCCGTTTCTTTCTCCGGCAACGTCATTTTCCGGCGAGGCCATCCACCTCCTTATCCATTGTGAACCAACACATCCAAACCTGCCTTCCACCTCTACCCTTCAATCCAACCAGCCATCTCCACCAAACTGAAGCACCAACGCCACCTTCACAAGAACCACCGCACCACCACCCACCTGCACTGCCATCTACACCACTGTGTGTATATGTGTGACTGTGTGTTTGTATTGTGTGCGTTCTTATGCCGGAAAATATCACGCCGGCAATTGTTTCATGGTGGTGGGTCGCCGGAGAAAAAAACGCTGGTGAGATTAGATAGTGAGATCGTCACTACCGGAGATGGGTGGTGGGGTGTGTGTGTTTGTGTGCTAGAGAACGGTGGTGTGTGCGTTTACACCGGAGAAGGATGGCGATGGCGATATGATGGCGATGGCGGTGAGCTGGTGACGTTGCCGGTTGGAGAAGATGAACAACTTATACGTATGTATGTATATATATATATACATGTATTATATATTTCTTAATACAAAATATATTATATAATATTGTAATATATATATATATATAATAAATATATAATTTCAGTTTGTATAATAAGTACAAAAAAGACAAACACTAAAAGACAAAAAAAGTAATAAAAATTAATGTAAAAATGGTTAAAACTAAAAAGACATTTTTACCCTTAAAGTTAACTGATCTATTGGATGGAGGTTAAGGTTAGAGACCAGATCCAAAAGAATTTGTAAACCATAGGGACCAAATCCATAATTATTAAAGTTTAGGGACCAAATCCATAAAAACCGTCAAACCACAGGGACCAAATCCATAATTTACTCTTGTTTATATTTTTTAAACTGCAATTGGAACTTGGAAGTAATTTGTTGTTGGGTAATGATATTTCCACAGCTGAAATTACTTATTCCACAGCTATTTTTATAAATTTACTCTTTTACCCCTTTCTTTTCCATTACTTATTCCACAGCTATTTGTTGTTAAAGATTATGTTAGGGTGGGTTTTACTGTAGGCAGATATTTATCTGATAAGCATTGGCACATAATTTATTTTATTAGATAAGATTGTCTATTGTTAAACAACAAATGCTTATTATGAGGTATGTTGTAAAATCGTAGCAATTAGCATTACGATACTAATACAAAGTTGATGCTCCAAATTAGAAACGTATTGATTCAAGGAGAGAAAACGAAAATTATCTATCGAAAATTTCGGTGAACAAATAATCCAAACAATTGTTATTTAGGCCTTTCTTAGCATAAGAGGTTGAACTCTCAACTTTTCACCGTCACATCAGCATCACATCAACTTTTCACTTTTCTACCCTCAAACCTTTTTAATCTCGTACCATCAACCTTTCATACCTTCGTATCGTTACCATTTTTTATTAATTTTAAATATAAATATAGAACGAGAGAAAGAGGGATGAGAGAGAGCGGATTGAGGGGCTTTAGAAGCCCGCCCTCAAACCCATGCTAACCTACCCATGGCACCCGCCCATATCACACACTGTCTTGGTACCTGCTAACGTGTCTCCTACTCGTCCTTGGTACCCACTTGTGGTACCGATAACCCTAGAAAGAAAATAAAACTCTAACTTGATCCATGCCTATTCTCATTCTCTCTTATCTTTCTCTCATTCTATGAATCCACACCCCTTACTAACTCTAAATTCTCCAATGATGATCGTTCTCTCTCTTACATACACACACATGGACGGACAATCATAATGAGGTTGCATCAGAGTTTCATTATATGTGAGGATTTCAATTTTGATATAAGGTTTGAGTTTGAATGTGATTCGATTCATTTTTGATTTTGTATTCTTCAATTAGATATTTGTGTCCCTTTCATCTCGCTTTCTCAATTGAAGTATCTGGTATTTGTCTACTTTTTTCTCTCCAAAGAACAAAAGACACGCCTCTTCTTCGTTGAAGATTCTAATTACTATCACATCACATTTTAATGATAAGACAATTGTATTGTCTCGTTTTGGCAGGATTTAAAGATCAAAAGTTAACAATCGTTAGTAGAAGAGATCAAAACCAAACAAAAATACGTATAAGGGTCTACTTTTGAAATAAATAAATTGTAAAAAACCAAAATCAAGAAATTGGAAAACACAAGGACCAAATTAGTAATTTATCCTAGACTTTTGTTATTGAATTAGATAAGAGCCGGTGGCGGAACACAAACCTTTAGATACCAGGGGCCCAACTTAATCATTTATTTATAGAATGCAAAAGATAATCTATTCATAGTCATAATATATAATTACTCTAACACACGGCAATAGATATGAAATCGTCAACACATCAGTCAAATTGAATAAGGTTTATCTTTGACAACAGTTAATTCTTGTACAATTTTCTTTAAAATATAAATTTCATCCATATTCCTTACAGAATAACAAAACCAACAAGTCATTTCAAAATTCATGAACTATCTTTCCCACCTCTGGTACTTTGCAACTATCAATTGCCACAACGGAAGTTCTATGGCTTTGCATACGGCTTGCCACAAGAAATGCACACATCAGTAAGGTTTCTTAGGGTCTCAACATTAAAGGTTAGGTTATGTCATCCTTAAGATTATAATCCATGGCAATTTGGTTTGTAAATACAACTTAATTAATAGTTATTCTATAATTTTAGATAGTTGTTGCTTAGTTTAATTTTCAATAATATCCTTTAGTAAATAAAGAAGTTTAATTAATATAAGGAAATTAATACTTTGGCCTTTGTGCCATTACAAATTGGAAGGTGACACATAGTAAGGAGGGGCCAAGTGAAATATGTTGATAGAAACTAGATACATAATACATGTGGTTAATTATGGCACAAATTGGAAGGTGACACATAGTAAGGAGGGGCCAAGTGAATTATGTTGATAGAAACTAGATACATAATACATGTGGTTAATTAGCAAGGAAAAGGGCTGGGGCCATGGCCCCTTTTGTCCCTGGTAGGCTTTCGCCATTGATAAGAGCATCATTGCTATAATAGAAAACATTGGGTTTTTTTCTAAATTGTTTCAACAGTATTGCTAAATTATTTGTTAAAATATAAAAATTTAAAGCTTTTTCTAAATATAGAGATTTCTTCAAAATCTTTAAATGATAAAAGAGATATATTATTTTAATGTATTCCATCAATGACATAATTTATTGTTTAAAAGTTTTTAAAAAGTTTATTGAAATAATAAATATAATGTATATTTTAATAATACTCCCTTCATCCCAAAATTATTGTCCAGTCAAAGTCTGTCTTTCTCTATTTTGACCTTAAATATTTTTGTTTGTGTTATATAATACTTGATGCAAAATATATGAATGGGTTGTGTTTTTAATGTATTTTTCATTGGTATAATTTTCATCAAGTATTATATAATACAAATAAAAATATTTAAGATTAAAGTCGACAAAGAAAGACTTTCAAAAGTCAAAATTGGACAATAATTTTGGGACGGAGGTAGTATAAATGATAATAAATTCTCTAAAATAACAAAGCTATTGGAGATCAAAAAATAAAGTTTTAGAGATTTTGATCTTCTATTCTCTATTTTAGAAAAAAAAATATAGCAAAACTATTGGAGATGCTCCAAGTAAATAGATATTTGATCACTACGATTTTCATAGCCAAAGATTGTGAGGCGTGAACAAGCAATAGAAAGAATCTTTAATTACAAGCGATAAGCTTTTCGATCCAAGAAATTTCGTTAGATATGCAATTTAGAGATAAGATATACATTCTTTTTGAACGGCAGATAACACACACACGTTCCAAGAGTATCCGGATCCAAACGGACACCGACTAATCCATCACGCCATGAACCGGCCCTATGGACCGACCCATGAACTCGTCCCTGGACCGGCCCAAGAGCTTGGTACCGCATAAGTCGCCCCCTACGGGATCTGAACCTTCGCCCACCAAGGATACCTCCAAGGAAGACACAAGGATGATACCTCCATCCACTAGGCTAGACCTTCTTTGATGCAATAAGATATACATTAATATGTCTCCAAACATTTTTACAGAAAATTTGATTACTTTAACATTTTTGCTGTTGGAGGATTTCCATAATAGTAAGACACAAATACTGAAATATTTTAGATATAAACAAGGGTATTGTTAATTAGACCCCCTTTGACTCTTCTCCCTCTCACATAAATGTAGACCTCCTTGTACTGGGTCCCACCTGCATACTCACATAAATAACCCATTGACTTAGCAAGGGAGTCCATTTATAATTCCCCATAAACAAAGATGGTGTGAAGCTCAGATTTTTAAGTTAAATTTCAACTCAATCTAGAGTTCTAGACTTGTCTAGGTAATCAACATGAATATAATCTTATATTTTCAATAACGATTATGGTGGAAATCATTTCCTTCTAAACTTAGAGAAACGTAACATATCCTACATAAACATAAGAAAATAATTCCCATTAAATGAAAACAATTGTTGGAATAATTAATGATAGATTAACTGTACAAAAGTTACAAACCCCTTACACGAATTATAAGTCAACTAAGGCTATGTTTGGCAAGCGTAGCTGATAAGCTAGCTGGTAGCTGATAAGCTAGCTGGTAGCTGATAAGCTAGCGGATAGCTGATAAGCTAGCTGTTGATTGATAAGCTTGCTAGTAGCTGATAAGCTAGCTGTTGAACAAATTATGTTTGGCAAAAACTAGCTTATGAGTATGTAAAATGACCAAAATGGGTATATTTGAATTTAATAATTAATATTAATAAGGGTATAATTGGAAAAAGCTACAATAAGCTCCTCATAAGCTACTCAAAGTAGCGTTTCAAAAAGCTAGCTTATAAGCTAGCTGATAAGCTAGCTTCCTGGTACATGTTTGGATGGACTAGCTTATAAGCTAGCTTATCAGCTAGCTTATAAGCTAGCTTATGCTTGCCAAACAAAGCCTAAGAAGAATCACATGCTTCTAAACAAGATTTGAAGACTTCGTAAGAGAACTCTTAAGCTAATGAAGAGGATTCAAAAAAATTGAATCCCATTAGGACAACCTCCTTCATAACCGTTGCTATGGTGTTATCTAACTATCACAATTCATGGCTTCTAATTAGCTTACATGAATACACTCCATATCTCCCAAACCAGATATGATATGACTTAACTAACAACCACAAAAATAAGAAACGTTATAGACGGGTTCAAGGAAAAACCGAATTTTTTTTTTTTTTTGAAAAAGTAAAGAACATCCTGGTAACCGTTCATATCGACGATAAGCACACTTATATACAAGTAATTTGTGAACGCTTTTTCCAATACATTTGCATAAAAACCAAAAGACAGTTTTAATTACTTGTATCCTCATATACATACTGTCCAAATAAACGGTTACCATGATGCTCTTTGTTAGGACCAAATTGTCCTAATTAGTGAAAGTTTTATAAAAAAAGTTTTGTGCTTATTGTAAAAGGACGCCTAGTATAAATAGGAACCTAGGGTTTTCAGCCAAATCAGATGAGAGTCGATTGAAGTTCTTAGTGTGTAAATCAAGAATATTCAGCAGACTCTTTTCTCTCAAAAACATTCTATATGCTTTTCATCATTCTTCTCACAATTATCACCATTAATGCTTGTGTTTCATTCTCAAAATGTTACAGCATTAATCTCTTACATCTTATCTTGCTTTTTATGGGATTCACACTCCTTGGTTTTTTACATTTTAAAGTTTATGTTAAACCTCCCTCTTTATAATGAACCAATTATGTTAAACCTCCCTTTTTTACATAGAATGAACCAATTATTTCACTTAAAAAATTACCAAATGTTTGTCACGTCTTATACCAATCTTAGACTATTTCTTAGCAACTTGATAAAGTTTACGAGACTCTAAGCTTATACGGTTAGTTACACAATACTATTTGGTAATAGCTTAAGGGTATTAAAAATAATTTAGCGGTAAGCTTCTAAGAGAAAACGTTATGTAGAAAGAAATCTTTTTTTCCAAACTTAGGAGTTGTTTGGTTCACAGAATTCAAAAGACTTTGATAAAATTTTTGATTGAAAAATCCCTTAGTAATGTTTGGTTTACGGAATGAACTTGTCATCATCTTCTGAATTCACAAATTATAGAATTAATGGCTTAAGTAAATGAATTGAATTCCTATTAATTAAATCCATGATCAAATTCCATTCTAATTCAAATTCTTTTGTAGATTCCAATTCAATCAAATTTCATTTTGCAAACCAAATTTCTACTTACACTCCTTAATGATATACGCTCCAATGTTTATCGGGATAAAACCCACTCAATAAAAATACCAATGAAAACCCTTGCTACTTAATGGTACACACAACCCAATTCAATTAAAGAAAAATCATGTGTTGACTTTTGGTAAAGTAAACGGAAATGGTCTTTACCTCTGATCTCCATTCCCACTTTCCACCACCCAAATTACAAGTCCAGCCGCCATTATGACTGACTTCCAAACCAACACAAAACAAAACGCGTTGAATTTTCATTCTCCATTCCTTTCTAATTTCATATCATATCATAATCCAAAATTCACTCCAATCATTTTCCAACTCCATTAAACAATTCACCATGTTCTCCTTCTGGTGGCTGGTGGTGGTCTTCTCCATCTCCATCTCCATCTCCATCCATGGATCCCAAGCCCAGCAATCCTACGTTAACAACAAACAACTCGATTGCGACAACAATCACACCACCGCCCTCGGCTTCGCCTGCACCGCCCCCGCCTCCCCCTGCCGATCCTACCTCACCTTCAGATCACAGCCCCCGTCCTACAACACCCCATCCGCCATCGCCGACCTCCTCCGCTCCAACCCCGACGACATCACCAACATCAACAACTTCACCTCCAACTCCGCCACCATCCCAGCCGACACCGTCGTCGTCGTCCCCATCCGCAGCTGCTCCTGTTCAGGCTCCGGGTCTGGGTCCGGATTCTACCAGCACAACGCCTCTTACGTGCTTCAAACCACGTCCGAGACGTACTTCACCGTTGCGAATAACACCTATGAGGGTCTCACTACTTGCCAAGCGATGATCGCGCAAAATACGTACAATTATCGGGATTTGCTCGTCGGGAATAACATCACGGTTCCACTACGGTGCGCGTGCCGACCGCCAACCAGACGGCGACGGAGTTCGGTATCTGCTAACGTACTTGATCACATGGGGGGATTCCGTTGATGTTATGGCGGGGACTTTTCGGGTTTCGGCTCAGAGCATTTTAGACGCCAATGAGCTAACAGAAAGCTCGATTATCTTTCCGTTTACGCCGATCTTGATTCCGCTTACGACCGAACCCCCAAGATTGTTGTTCCTGAAACTCCGGCACCGCCGCCTTCTGAGCCGGTGATTCCGGTTTCCCCCGGTACCGGTGGCGGATCCTCCTCCAGCAAGTGGGTTTTCGTCGGCGTTGGAATCGGGGTTGCATTGCTTCTGCTTGTTTCCGGTTCCGGGTTTCTCGTTTGGTTCTTTAGGAGAAGAAAGATTCACGCGAAAACAAGAACAACCTCCGTCCAGCGAAAGACTCTTCGGCGATGCCGCTAACGATGCCGTCGGAGAGCAAGTCGTGGTCATGTCGTCGCAAGGGATACGGTTCGCGATCGAGTCGTTGACGGTTTACAAGTACGACGAGCTGCGGAAGGCGACCGGGGATTTCTCGGAAGAGAATCGGGTGAAGGGGTCGGTTTTCCGGGGGGTGTTCAACGGTGATTACGCGGCGGTGAAGATGATGAAAGGGGATGTTTCCGGCGAGATCAACATTCTTCAACACATCAATCACTCGAATATATCCGACTCTCGGGATTCTGCTTGCATCAAGGGAAACCTATCTCGTTTACGAGTTCGCGGATAACGGTTCGCTTAACGACTGGATGCACTCGGCCGCAAAGAACACCAAATACGACGCCGTTTTGGGGTGGAAACAACGAGTTCAGATTGCACACGATATAGCCGACCATTGAATTACCTTCACAATTTCGTCACTCCCCCATACATTCACAAGAACTTAAAAGGCAGCAACGTGTTATTAGATAGTCAAATGAGAGCAAAGATAACGAATTTCGGGCTCGCAGGAGCGTGGATGAAGACCGAGACGGAGAACTTCAATTGACACGGCACGTTGTTGGAACGTTCGGTTACATGCCGCCGGAATACATTGAGAACGGCCTGATCACCCCTAAAATGGATGTGTTTGCTTTGGGTGTTCTGATTGCCGAGCTCTTGTCGGGAAAGGAAGCCGCCAGGCCGCCGCCAGAGGCAGTGGGTGACGAAGAGGATAAGGATAGGAATATGGGCACCACAGCAGGGGCAACTGTCGGAGATGATAAAAGAGGTGGTTCGAGGGGATAATGTAAGGGATAAGCTGACAGAGTTTATGGACGGTAAGTTGAGGGGTGAGTACCCGATGGAGCTGGCCTATTCTGTGGCAGAGCTTGCTAGCAAATGTGTGGCGGCTGATTTGAACGACCGCCCATCCGTGGCGGAGGTGTTTATGATACTATCCAAGATAATGTCATCTTCTTTAGATTGGGATCCATCAGATGAACTTGAACACTCCAGATCTCTCAGCCATGGCAGATGAGTAGAAGATGCTTACAAATTGTTGTATGTAATGTTTTTGTTTCCATATATGGTGGGTGTATGTGTGTACTATGAGCTAGAGAATAAATCCCAATTTCCCCTGTTTGTTAGCAGCTTAATCGTTAATCGACTTGTAGCTTATTCAGTCAACTATACATGACTGTTTGGCAGTGGCTTAATGATATGGAAAGTGGCTTATTCAGCAAGCTTCTATGGGAAGCTTTATGCAGAAAGCCAGTTTTTCCAAACTGTCTCTCAGAATTAAAAACATGTTCCTTCCATCTAAGGAAAAAAAAAACTCCCAAACAAAAATCTTCTCATTCTATATACAAACAGATTAATACACACAAACAACTTTTTCCATCAATGACATTAAAATGGTTAAAAACAGATGAAATGTTAAATCAAATCGAACAATATATCTCACTCGAAAATAGCATTTAACAGTTGTTTCCGTGAATACCTCGCAAAAGAGATAACTCCAACAAAAGATGAATTGAGATGCACAGTAAAAAGTGTGTAATTTTTTTAAGATGAAATACATTTAGCTAATGTAGAAACTGAATCAAAATTTTCTAAACCTTACGAGCAGTGTTCGCTGTTTCGTAGCGTGCTGAACGACCTTTTCCTCGACCGGGAGTCCCTTGCGCCGCCGAACCCCATCGATTAGTTTCCGTGCCGTGTTTTGTAGGACACTAGAACCGTCTCCAAACTCTTCTTTCTCCTCTTCGGTTTTCGGTACGAAAAACGGGTCCTCGGGAAGAGCTTCCCAGTGGCTAAGAACAAGCAGAGCACTTGAAGCCCCGGAAGGTCCATCTCCTCAGCTCATCGGCAAAACCGAAGCTTTCCGCAACCGGCACGTACGCGTGCACCGTGAACAACGGGGACCCTTCTTGCATTTCTTCCTTCAAGATCCGAGCCCGTCTACGCGCTAAGACAGCGTACATCGGTCCTAAATATTCGGTTGGTGTATTCAGCTCGCAGAAATACATGCCTTCAACGATCCTAGGATTCTTTTGAAGAACAGCTGCTTTACAGGCTTCTTTAACCGCAGTCATAACCTGTCCGGAAAACACCCCGTATTGGTCGGCTTGAGCTTGTTGATGAACGGCTTCAGACTCGCTAACAAACGGAAAAACGGCAGCCTCGACCACAAACGCCAAACCCCACATGGGTTCATCGCACAACGGACCAGCCGCGGTGGCGACTTGGAACCCAGATAATACGCTGCTTCTGAGGCTCTCGGCTTCTTCGTTCAGTGATCGGATTTCAGACACCTCGCTCGCTAATTCGTCACTGATGGAAGCCTCGGTGAAACCCAATCTTTCAGATACGTAAGGAGAACTCCGTATGAGGACGGAAGAACCCGTGATTTGGGTACTTTGGTCCGGAAGAATGAGCATGTTCGGACCGACTTGCCTCGGCCCCAACGCCCAGATCCGTTTTAGAAGACTTTCCCATAAAAGTTTATACTTTTCAGCTCGATCTTTATCTTTCTCGGCGCTCCCATCTGAAACTTCACTTTCTATGGCATCCCAGATGCGTTTCCGAAGAGCTTCGACTGGATGATCATCATCTTGGGCTCCAACGCTTGATTTAAGCTGTATCGCTTTACCTGCTATAATATCTTCAAGCAATTCGGAACTTTCGTCCAGCAATTTAGTAAGGGCGTCAGGAAGTTTCAAAATGTAGACACGAACGGTACACCTTCCATTCGGTGTCGTTCTCTCGATAACATTAGAACTCCCAATAAACGATTTTAATTTATCGAAAGGATTCGATGAATCCCCTTCGATGGTTTCTCTAAAAGACACTAGAGGTGGTGAGATTTCTAAGTTTACCTTTGCAAACCTTTCTTTCAAATCTTTAATGCATCTTTCCAGATGAACTTCACCTGCTGCAGCAAGAACATGCTCGCCTCTAGCGGAGACACTCACCTCCACAAACGGGTCTGCACGGTTCAAAAGCCGAAGCCCTTTCATGAGTGCAGCCATGTCCGTTGGATCTGATGGCTCAATTGCAACTTTCAGAGTTGGTGAAACCTGAAACGTCATACTGGAGAACGGCCAACAGTTCTTTGTCGAAGAAAGAGTCGCACTTTTCAAGATTTGGTGACCGAGGCCTCTAATGGCGACTACATTTCCAGCCTTGGCTTCAGCCACGGGTGTCAATCCTTGACCCATCATCAGATACAAAGAATGCAACTCGGCTTCTTGAATATGCTTCTGAACTGATTCTCCTGTTTTAAGTGGATCATACAATGCCGATAGCACAAAGATCTTCTGACCCGCACGAAGAACACCACTAAAAACCCTCGCGAACGCTAGAAAACACTCATCAGAATCTCCATTTCCGCCTTCCTCTGTTTGATTGTTCAGAAGAGCCCCATTTACGTCTCTTTGAGGTATCATTTTCATAGGAACCGCAAACATCTTGGATACAAAAGCAACACATGGTGCTTCACTTCGTAAATCACAGGCCTCAACAGATTTCCTCACGAGCTCAGCCTCAGCAATCACATCAGAGCCACCGATGTCACTATCTAAAATCTCTCTTTTTGGGAGCAATCGTGATACACGAAACGATTGTGCAGAAATAGGGTCTGGCATATGTTTAACCACCATAGACAAAATGGCATCCGATAAAGGAAGCCATCGGCTCATAACGGATTGAAGAACAGATTTCGGATCTTTATTTTGCAGTTCACGATTAGGAACAGATAAATTGAACGATTTGATTAACTTCTCAAGAATCCCTTTATCCCCATTTGTTTCCAAGGCGGCTTCGTAGACTTGCCATAGTGGCTCGAGCACAAACTGAACAAACATAGGGCGAGCCTTACTTCCGGCAGCCAGTCCTTTCTTGCCCACAATCATCTTCGTCTTTGGAATAAAATATCGAGGACCCCATAAAGCTTTCTGCAAACTAGCCGAGCTAGCTCCAAGTTTAGAAGCATAAAACTCAGCAAATTCACAAATACCAAACCCCCATCCATCTAAAGCACAAACAAAAACAACATTTCCCTTTTGTGGTTGGAAAGTTACTTCCTCATCATCCTCAATGAACTCTTGGTTCTCATCGTTCGATTCACCAGCCGGTCCAGCAAGAATGGAATCCACATCCGACAAGTACTTTTGCGACTTGTAAGTACTAACAATCCCGTTAACCTCATGAACAATTCTCTGGAGACGATTATAAGCCTCCATGGGACTCAACTTAAGCTCAACAATCAACCTATCGATCTTATTCAAAACCAAACAAGGCGTAAGCTTTTCGATCCACGCCTGGCGTAACACGGCATGCGTCTGGATATGAACACCCTCAACAGCATCCACCAAAACCAAACCTCCATCGCTCAAACGCGAAGCAGTCGAAACCTCACTACAGAAGTCCATATGGCCAGGCGAATCGATTAGGTTTATCGAATGACCTTTAAACTGAAGACCAATCGAAGAACTTTTCATCGTTATCGCACGCCTTTGTTCTTCGTCTAAATAATCCATAAACCTAAGCCTACCAGCTTGCTTAGGGTGGAGGACACCACCTCCACAGGAGGCAATCAGGTGATCAGCAAGCGTGGTTTTGCCATGATCAACGTGAGCAAGGATGCATATATTCCGTATCCTCTCACAATCAGATAAATCCTCCATTATATGTGTATATATATATATATCAAATTATTGGCAATACAAGTGTAATTATTAGCAGTAGTGTTGAAATTAAGCAAATTGGAATGGAGTATTGATAAAAGTGAAGGATACTTGGGGATTACTACTGAAAGTAGGGTTTTGAGGTTAATATAGAAGAATGTATTTGGTAGGGTTTCGTACCTGAAATCAAATAACGAGTGGAGATTGGTGGTGATGATGCAAGAGTTGAAGAAGATATAAATTAGGGTTACAGAGAGAAGAACGGCGATGGAGAAGGAGAGAACTCTTGTTGATTGCGGGTGAATTTGGCCTTCGATTGAATTTTTGGGTTCAAAATGTTGAAGAACGGCGAAATCAAAAGGAATTCAATTGCTGGTTTTATTACCAATTTTTGGGTTTCAAACTATAAGAATAAAAAAGATCCACTTTTGGTCCCTGTTGTTTGATAAAACCCCGAAATTGGTCCCTGAGCTTTAAGAAGTACTATATGGTATGCAATTTTGCTCTATGGTGTCCAAACCAACCCCGTTTTGTTGGAGTGTTGTTAGTTGAGGGGTCTTTCAGACTTTCAGTTAATTATATTTTATCTCTATTAAAAATAGTAGTAAAGTATATACCTTACGTACAACGGTACCATTAACATTTAACAAAAATAATAATAAGAGTTATTTTTTTTTTGCGAAAGTAAAGAAATAGATGAAAAAAGGATGGGAGTATTAAAAAAAGGGGGTTTTAGAAGCTATTTAGCATAGGACAAGGAAAAAAAATTTTGAAAGAACTTTGAATGGTTTTCTTTCAAATATAGGAAGAAAGGAGACTTAAGGGAAAAATAAGCACCTGCAAAATTAGAAATTATTTGATCCTTTTTTTTACGACAATATATTAAAAAGAGTAAAATACATTTTTGGTCCCTGTGGTTTAGCAAAAGTCTCACTTTTGGTCCCTACAGTTTAAAAAATACACATTAGCCCCTGCAATATGCTATTTTGTCCAATTTTGGTCTCTCTGACTAACAGTTGTTAAATAAAACTGTTAGTTTGGGGTTAATTTGATTTTTTTCCATTTTTTGTAGTTTTTGCTTTAAAAATAACCATAAGGACCAAAAATGTAACATACTCTATTTATATACCCTTCACCTTCATCTTCATCTTCTACCACCATTACCCATCACCACCACCACCACCCACCACCACCATCTACACGCCTATCTTCATCATCCACCATCACCACCACCTACCATCACCATCACCACCACCCACCACCACAACCCAGATCTGACACCCACCACCACCACCACCACCACCCTGAAGCTGTGGATAGGTTTAAAATCGTCATGACGCCGTGCTCTTGAAGCTGTGGATCAGAGGAGGAGATTAGAGAGATCAGCGGCCGGATTGCTCCGGCTCTGGCGATTTTGAGTCGGTTCTCCGGCTTGTTTTTGGCGAGGAGGCGGAGCTCCATAGCGGCTTGCTTCTGGTCGTCAATGGAGGTTGATTTGAGCCCTAGGACGAGGTGCTGGATTAGGTCGTCGTAGTTGTCGGAGGCGTAGGAGAGGAGGAGGCGGTGCTCTGGGAGGAGGTGGTCGGGGATTCGCCGGACCGGTCGCTGAAGGCGGTGGAATTGTCGTTTGCGGTGGAGAGGTTGGTGAAAGTCCGACAACATGTAGGTGAAGTTGGTGTGGGTATCCGTCTCCGTGGCCGGAAAATTGAGATCTCCGATGGGGGGGATTTGGATGAATTTGGGGGAAATTAAATTTAGGATTTAGGGTTAAAGGACACGCTGTACGAAATTGGGGATGAAATAGAGAGGGAGAAAGAAAGAAGGAAAGGGTGTCTATCTGGAGGTGGAGAGAAACTAGCACAACCGTATTCAACCTATCTCTCTAAACTCCTCCTCCGATTATCCACAAATCTGTGTAGGTGGTGATGGTTGGTCATGGTGGTGGTAGATGATGAAGATGAGTTTGTAGGTGGTGATGGTTGGTGGTGGTGGTGGTGGATGATGAAGATGAGTGTGTAGGTGGTGATGGTTGGTGGTGATGGTGGTGGTGGTAGAAGATGAAGATGAAGGTGAAGGGTATATAAATAGAGTAAGTTACATTTTTGGTCCTTATGGTTATTTTTAAAGCAAAAACTACAAAAAAATGAAAAAAAAATCAAACTAACTCCAAACTAACGGTTTTATTTAACGGCTGTTAGTCAGAGGGACCAAAATCGGACAAAATAGCATATTGCAGGGGCTAATGTGTATTTTTTAAACTGTAGGGACCAAAAGTGAGACTTTTGTCAAACCACAGGGACCAAAAATGTATTTTACTCTATTAAAAAACTAGCAAGATGCTAGAATATACAACCAAAATACATAAAAGTTAACCACGACCCGACTATCCTGACCTTTTTATTTTAAATGGTATGTTTGTAAAAATGTTATGATGTATCATTTTGTTTTTAAGAGTTAGGTTCACGTAAGACCAACATGTTTTAATAAGACAAAGTTTTACACTTGAAACTTCATAGGAAAAACATTGAGCCTTTACAGCAAAAAAAAAATGAAGGTTACCTTTACAACATTTTGCTATGAAGTTTCGATTGTAAAAAATTTGGTTTCACCGACCTCACAATAATAGTTTGGTCTCACATGCATGACTCTAAGTCAAGACCAAACTCTAAGGGGCCGTTTACTAAACACTTTCCCGGGTAAGCATTTGGTAAACATGGCCTAAGTCATTTTTCTCATATTAAAAAATATGAAAAACCATTTTCATTCATGCCTTTCAAATGATATCTTTTTATTTCATTTTCTTTCATTTATATTCTTTCTTTTTATATTTGATAACACACCATAAATGTAAACCTCCCCCCTCCCGACTAAGGGTGTGCCTCGGGTGGGCTTGGATGGGGAAACCAACAATCCAATCGGATTCTGAATATGGAAATCAAGTTCCAGTTTTTGGGTTAAGGAATAAGGATTGCATATTGCTTTAGGTTTGGATCACTTGGGTTCAGGTTGGGGTCGATCAGGTTTTGGATTTTGGAAATTTCAAGTTTTGCTCAAATACCTTATTAGTGGAATTATCTTGTTTTTTTTTTTAATAAAATGGCACGTATTAATCAGATAAATCTAAATAAACTAGATATATAAAATGCGTCAAAGATTCAAGATACATGTTTAGGCAGGAAAATCCTAAAATCGTATCACCAGACGACGACACGTGGCAGCACAGTTGCTTAGTTATTATATATAGATTATAGAGACAGCATCTAAGGAGTGTTTGGACGATGCGTTTAAATGGTTACCTCTTTTCCACTTCCCCAATTCACAAGATAATTGGTAAACAACAAAGAAATTATACCCTTAATCCACTATTAGAACTTAGAAGTCCAAATAACAACTCTATACACCCTAAAACCTACTAAAAAGAGAAGAAATAATATTATTCCAGCTTCACAAATGCACAAAACAGAACCAAAAAAAACTTCAAAAATCAAACAGATGGCCTTCCTTCTTGATGAATCACGTATCGAAAGATAGAACTCTGCGATAGCCAGTATACGTATTTCTCTGGTTTACCTTTCATGTTCGTTTTCACGGCCTTTTGTTGACGTTCCGACAAACACGCAATAACTATCTCCAAAAGGCCCGTTATAGTCAATGCCATATCTTTTGCAAAGTAATACAATATTCTCGGTAGGTATATTCGTGTTTCTTTGTTCACGTACACCGTTGCTTGTATAAACTCTTCTTTAGCAAGCCTTAGATCCTGAAACACGTTCTTTGCGTTGTAGATACGAACCTACATTTCAAAATTTATCATTAATACAAATATCACACCATAAAAAACAAGAAAATGTACCAAAACTACAACTTAAAAGCTCAGCACCACCAAAGACAGATTTTCGATGATCAGTAAAAGTGATAAATGTATTATTATGTCAAAACTGTAAACTAAGAAAAATTTGCATACCGCAGGGTCCGAGAATGCGCCTAAAGAAAGGGCAAAATGGACAAGTGGCTCCGGGTATTCGATGGCGTAAACGTGTTTATTAGGCTCCGTTTTCAACTTCCTCCCTGGAGATAGCAGTGACTGTAGCCACTGCCTTCATACTATGAGTTACCATCACTTAAAAAATATTCCCGTTACTTATACTTATTTTCTTCCATTTCATTCGTCATGGGA
Organism: Centaurea solstitialis; assembly: GCA_030169165.1. Lineage (NCBI taxonomy): Eukaryota > Viridiplantae > Streptophyta > Magnoliopsida > Asterales > Asteraceae > Centaurea > Centaurea solstitialis. Next base: position 85,606,372 of record CM058043.1, read on the forward strand.
CCCACATCGAATGGTCAAGACGAACGAATGGAATCATTAAGAACGATCAGAGGGAGATAAGAGGCAAACCGGTGATCTAAAGTGTGATTTGATTCCTAATATAGAGATCTGTATGATATATGCATTAACAGAGTGCCCCCGATATTATAAGTCGCCTGAAATACAACCCGCCAATGAAAGTATTAATTTGGATGAATGAATTTATTCGTTACTATGAATATTCGAAAAGAAAAAGGATCGCAGATGTATTACCTTTAAGATGGAATTACTTTTCGTGCTATTATGAGTTCCGTATGCTAAATATGCCTGCAAGAAATAAGCACATATAATAAATATACCAAATAATATCAGTATAACTACTCTCACCGAAACACGCTTAACTGCACAATGCTGATGGGATCAGGTACATTAGTGCTGGTATGATTGTGTTAAATATCTGACAAAGTATACAGAGTTAAAGGACCTACGTGCATCACCAAAGCGTTATGAATGTTGATCCAAAACGCAAGCTTTTGTTCACGCTTCATTTTCCGAGGGTCAACAGTCTCGAGTTTCTTTACCAACGTTCTACATCGATTAAAATTTGAAGTAATTAGAACCGGAGAAACAGTAGAATATATCCCGAAGTAAAATCATTGCAATTTATCATTTAATTACCTGAATTTTTTTAGCATCCTAGAAGCATAATTAAAACCATCATCATTTACGCCTATTTTCACAACTTCAATCATCTCGGCATATGGCCCTCTTTCCTCTTTCGAGGTCTCGTATTTACCGTCCCATGTAGCTTCCTCGTTGCAATATGGACTCCATGTATCGGAAAGATTCCTTGTACAATATGAACCCGATGACGACAAGGACGAAGCCGAAGAAACCGAAGATCCGACTCGAGATCGATTTTGGTCCCCGAGCTTGCAATAGATCGAAGATATACATCTAATTATATCTTCAGAAAGTACATCGGGCCCGTCAGGAAGGGCGTCATCTGTTGGAGTTTCGAGGTGATCCCCGAGACTACGGTGGCTACAACGAGCAGTTTTTCTCTCCTGCAATTACCCGTCATATATAAATAAAAATATCTATATTTCTCGACATTTTCAACCGATGTGATTAGTGTAATACTTACTTTTCTAGACGATGGATTTAAACCCGAAATTCCCTCCCTCAGAGGAGAAAGTTGACCACGATGACCACTTAACCGAGCATCAGACTTTACTACGAAGCATGGCTGATCAGAAACAGACGTGATCTTATGTTCCGAAGGGAACTCGATATGCATACTATGAGCGTGCTGCTTAAAAGCCGTTCGGTAGAGTGTGAGTAAATAACGTTCCAAATGAAGTATTTCCGTTTCAAGAGAAGTGATCTCTTTAACCAATTCCACCGATGACTGTAAGCAAAAGTCACGAAAAAAAGAAAATGATCATGTTGATTTTGGTACACAAAAACTGTTCACGATCGATATATATAAGGCTTACTATCAACCTTTAAATTTAGTGTGCCATTTGAAGCAATGGAAGAAAACGAACTCGAACACGGTGTCATCTCTGACTCGGACCAAATGGACAATTGATCGGGCAATATCTTCCCCAATTTAACATCCTGTATCGAAGATGCTTAACTTTTCAAGGTCGCGAGAAAGGGTGATGAATTATACTTTACTTTTTCAGAGTTTGAGTAAAAGGATGCAAATTGTAAACTTTAACTCATGTGTACACCTCCACCATTAAAAATTGCATCAATTTCTTTTTAGGGATGTCACAAAAAAAATTGCAACATGTACATTTTGGAAACATTTCAAGTTACAACAACCTGGATCCACAAAGATTCCCCTTTTTGGTGAAAGGGAGTTTAGACATTTCAGAAACAGCCAAGCACTTTCCTAAAGAGGCTATTAATATGTGTTTTCTTGAGCTTTATTATTGACCTTTTGAGACAAAGAAAAACTGTAAAATGGACTAATTTATTGTCACATTTTTTTATTAAAGCCTAAAGGTCTGTTATTGAGCCTGATATGCATTTATACACATTTCTAAGGGGCCGTTTGGTTCGCAGAATGAAATTTGATGGAATTGTAATTCATTGAAGGAACTTTCAAAGAATCGGAACGAAATTTTGATGGAATTTGACCACACGTTTGGTTTGTAGGAATTCAATTCCTTCAGTTAAGCCAAGAAATGATGAATTCCTTAAATTGTGGAATTCAAAGGATTCCATCAAGTTCATTCCGCGAACCAAACACCACTACAGAATTTGGCAAAGGAATTTGTCATTCCAATTCCATCAAATATCTTTCAATTCGGCAAACCAAACAGCCCCCAAAAACTCAAAAGATTTATATATGAATTCTAAAAATGAAATTAGTCATCAATGGCAGTACAAAGGATAACAAGAACATAAGAACACTAACTGCTGTGAAATTGTAGGAAGGTCTTGGTGCCAATTCTAGAACACCAGAATCATCTTTACTAATCTTCCCATTATCCCAAGAACACCTGCAAAACAGAACCCATAAACCAAACTTAATGAACCAAAGAACTATAAAAAACCAAAACAGCTACAGCAATCCACCAAAATAGAAAGATTTAAATGAAGTTGTTACAGTATAATTATATGGGACTTCCTTTTCAGAACCAGAGCATCATGTGTTATTTCAAATGATTATTTTTCATCTACAAGTATAACTTATAATTAACATATATTTGTTTCACATGTAATCAATTCACAATGTAAAAAAATTTGATGTGTTTGTGAAATAAAAATTACATTAAAATTTTTTAATTTTTTGAACCGAATACAAATGAGACATTCACATTGGGAAACAAATATATCTTAATCAATACATTAAAAATTGTCTCACAAATTTTAGAGTTATCAAATGACTAAACCGACGTATACACGCGCACACGCACACACACATATATATAGACTTGGGATCACGTGAGACGAAATTGTTTTCGTGAGACGGGTGAGACCAACATTTTACAGTTGAAACTTCACAATGTTTTTGCTGTCAAGTTTCATTTTTTTTACTTTTATAGTGTTTTGTTGTGAAAGTTCTAAGCATTGGTCTCACAAAAACAGCTTCTTCTCACACATGAACATGATCCTATGTATATATATATATATATAATTATATATATGCATTTGAGGCGATGGAATTAAGCAGAGAATGAACAATCTACGCATACACTAATCAATGGAAAGTAAAAAAACCACTGTTTACCCTTGGAAACTGGAATGGCGGGAAGACAAAGGAGACGGCAATGGAGAAATAGGCAGAGTCGAATCACAGTTTACTTTCAACATCGTCTGAATCACAATCGAAGAAGAAGCTGAATAACAACAACTCACTCACCGTCACCGACAGACGATCATTAACTGCATTTCAGAGCATCATTTATGCACAGAAACAACTCAAAAGCTGTACCGAAAACAACGTTAGGGCCAGAGAAATCTGCTATATCTATATATATCTATATATATATGTATGTATGTATGTATATGTGTGTATACGTGTAAACGTTATATATCAAAGTCAAAGAAATGGAATGAAATGGGGGAAGTGAAGAAGAATTTATCTCATTTATAGCAGAGATGAGAAGCCCTTGGAATTAGGGCAAAATGATGTGAATAGAGACAAAGGTAAGGAAGAGCCCCCACAGTGGTCTTCATCAATCATAAATAGTAGAGAGTAGAGAGTGGGTGATGAATTTATATTAGAAAAATAAATAAATAAAAAGGAGATTTGATTTTGGGGAGAAATGAAAATGAGAAATGGGCATTGATGAATATGGAGTAAGCAGAAAGAGAATGAATTGAATAATGGGATGGTGGTGCATTGGGGTGGGGGAGAAGGGAGATGGGAGCAGAGCAGCAGCAACAATGGCTGTCTGTAAACTGAATTTTGTGCAAAACTCTGAAATATATATATATATGTATATATATATATCGAATAATAATAAACATTGGGATTCCCTTCTTAACCACGTATTGTTATTATTGTATTAAATACTCTTTTAAGTTTTATACCCATCAGTTTATCTATTCTATTTTTTTAATAAAATGATATTTTTTTAATAAAATGATTTAGTGTTCGTATAATTAAGATACGAGTATTATACAAAAGGTGAGTTCATACGAAAACTATGTTAATTTAAGAAAATACGAAGATGATTCTAAGCCACACATTTCCGGTTACAGTGGACGCGATCACGAAGGATTGATGTCATTTTCATAGAGGGTGGAGATGATTAAAGGAGGGTGACCCGATCAACGCAACATTTATTGACCGGTTGAGAATCGTTATCACGTTTTCATAAAAAGTTATCGTTTTTATTTGAACCTTTCTCGTTATATATGTCTATGCTCAAAATTGACTTCTTAATATTAAGTAAAAACGATATCTAGTAAAAAACTTATGTGTATCAAGAAAATATTATTTCTTCATACGACATTGTACATCAAGTAAAAGGTTTAATTTACGAAACGATGTAGTCTGCCATTAAACAAAAAAAACATTATGTTGCTAGAATATGTAAAACTAATATTATAATATGTATTTGGTTTATTTTTTTATAAATAATAGTATATAGATCATTGTTAGAATGTCTTTTCAGTTTAACGGGAATAGAAAAAAATTGACCGAAAACTATACCAAATAAAGATCCTTATTAGAAAACGAGTAATAGTAGCTAGACTATTTAATCAGAAAACGAGTAACCTAAAACCATTTAACCCGTATCTCATTCATACCGGATGGAATGTTTGGGTTGACAACCCTATGTATAAATATTGGTAGGTGGTTTGGTTTTGATGGGTCCGGTTTTAATGGTTCAAAGAGCATGCCATTAACTCTTTGGTATAAAAGCTAGGATTGATTGGGATTCGATGATCATTCCCATCTCTAGCATTAGGGCTGCATATGTGATGGGTTGGTTGGGTTGAAGGTATCGGAACAATCTAATTAATGTTTGTGATTTAAAAGATTTTAACCCAAATAAAAATACAAGTTAACCCAACCCAAATCATACGAATTAGGTTGGGTTGGTCAGGTTGAAACATCCATACATTGTTTTATAACATAGACAAATTATTGTGTTTAAGTGAGATAAAACTAAATTGAAACATACAAATAAGCCCACCGAAATGATGAAGTTGAAAGTTCATACAAATGTAAAAACAAAATTATTAGGCCATCCTTAACGGGGACGGTAGGGGAGCCAGTACCGACGGTAACACCGTCGTGGTGAAGCGGTACGAGACCGGTAGAGCACCCCATCGGTACCCCGCTGCCGGTCTCCAAACCCCACCCCACCCCACCTTTCTCTCTATCTCTCTCTTCTTTCTCTATCTTCTTTTTTTTTGTTTTTTATTTTTTTAATTAACTATTTAGAGTGGTATGGAGTTGGTATGGTATGGTATGGTGTTGGTAAGGTGATGGTAAAGTTGATGTGGCGCTGAGGTGACAGCAGGTATGAGGGGTATGAGGGGTACGGTTAATGATGGCCAATTGAAATTGTGATAAAATTACGGGTAGAGTAAATTATGGGTTGGTTTAATATCTAATATACATATATGGTCAATGATTTAACAATTATATTTAAGTATTTGGTATAGAATGGCATCGGGTTTTCGGGTTGGGTTCAAATGGGCATTCCAACTCAATACTCAGAGTTTGAAGGTTTTACAAGTTAATTAAGTATCAAGTCACTTCGGGTTGGATTGTTGTTTGGTTATTTCGGATTGAGTTATTTTGAGTTTGGTTGGTCGGCTTAATCAGGCTACTTATACCCTACTTTCTTTTTATTCAGATGAAAATAAATTAACACTTTGTGAAAACAACGATCAGCTACCTATTTCTAAAAACAAATCGGGTAAAAGGTGTTAACTTGATCGGACATGTTCTTGATCAACTTTATTGCCCCGAGCTTTGGTTACGAACATCTGGATATCGAAAAATATTCCAGGAGGATCAGGACTTTAATTGAAATAAATTATATTGATCCGAGTTACGAGTAGTAAAATGGTCTCTCTAAGTTTACTATATGAATACAAGTTTATTACCAACTACGACAAACATCTGGATCTCCAAATCCTTTAACGCTTTGATCTAAAAACAAAACATAAATGACTGAGTTCCGAGTTATAAAGTATGACATCTCGAAGCTTACCGAATAAACAAACATTATAGGATCTTAACCACAAGGATGGTGGTGTATTGGCAAAACACTTGATGTGGTGGAATATCTCATTTACTTTGTATTCAAGTCCAAATGCTAACATTTTATAGCGAAACTTAGTCTCAAACAACGACAACTTCCATACATGACAAAGATGTAATCCAAGTAAATTTAGATGAACATTTTTCCGAAAGAAAACATCATAGTATCTCCAAAAAGAACATCTAGCATTATTTTTTTTTTTAGAAAGTAAGAAAATAACTATTGACAATCCAATTCCAATCAAAAGCCATGGTCCTCAAATATGATTCATAATATTTTCGTAATCATATATTGTAGGATGCAATTTGAGTGGAAAAGGTGATTGAAATTAAGTTCTTTTAGTTAGGTGAAAATACCAAAATGAATTTCGATAAAAGTGTGAAAGTATTCAAATTAAAAGAATTTCGATAATTCTCTCTGTTAAATATTGTATAGTTCAGGGACCCCTTTGTAATCTTTGTATCTTTATATTGTGATCAATACATGCAACCCTAATTACGGGTTTCCACATAATTTCACATGGTATAGAGCCACACAAAAAACCCTAACCTTTTTTTTCCAGCCGCCCTATTTTTCTTCTTCTCCAGCCGCCGTCGCCGGACAGCCGCCGTCGCCGGAAAACCTCCGGCTGCCAGAAACCGCTGTCATCCGTTCGCTAACCGCCGGAAGACCCCCTACCTTAGCGGTTTCTGCTCCCAACCGTCGTCCTCCCACCGGCGTTCTGTTTTCCTCGTCGGAATCCGCCGCCTGGACGACCGCCTGCAACCGTTCCGGCAAACACGACCGCCGCGTACGCCTGCCGCATACGTTCTGCTTTCTTCGCCGGAATCCGCCGCCTGGACGACCGCCGCGTACGCCGTTCTCCGGTCACGCCTGCCGCGTACGTTCTGCAACCGCCGCGTACGCCTGCCGCGTACGTTCTGCAACCGCCGCCGCTGTGTCTATCTCGCCGGTCCTCCGTCTAGTGCCGGTCCGTCTGATTTGCTTCCGACTGTGTGTTTTCCGGCTGTGCTTCCAACTGGGTTTTCTTTTTCAACATAAAGACTACTCTTTGTCTTTTCTTTATTTGTCTTTAAGAAAAGGCAAACCTACTATTGCTTTTAGACAGAAGTACAGAAAAGAGAAGTACAGAAAAGACAACTAAAGAAAAGGACAGAAAAGACACCAAAAAAAAAGGTATCTTTAGTTTGTGTTTCGGTTCCCTCGCATCAATTCTGTTGCCTTTCGCTGCTGCCGATCACTACTGCCTACCACAGTCGCCTCCGTCTCTGCAAAGTGACGCTTGTGGTACATTTCTATTCCCTCTACCCACGGTTAAGCGAATCGTTTTGTTATTTTCGTACACTTGTTAATTTATTTTGCTTTCCAATTTGTTGCAATGACTACCTCATCGCCCTCCAACACCCTCACTCCCCCCCCCACCGCTAGCCAACTTGTGTTTGCCCTAACAAACGTATACTCTCAGTTCAGCTTTAAACTTTCCACTGATGGGTCCAAATACAAACTCTGGCGTCGCATCTTTTTGGACATGTGTAAGGGTGCAAAAGTCCATGGTCACATCACTGGCAAATCCAAACCTGCTGGTGATGATGATGAGGACTGGGAGGCAATTGACTCCCGCATCAAATCTTGGTTTTATTCTACCTGTGATGCAAACTTATTGCAAATCATCTCTAGTGATAACTGCACTGCTAAAGATCTCTGGGATAAACTGGATGAATTTTTTTTGAACAACAAAATGTCCCGAATGCTCCAACTTCAAGAGCAATTTCGTAACACAAAAAAAGGCACCTTGTCCATTACTGATTTTTGCCATAATCTAAAGAATTTGGCCGATGCTCTTGCTGATTGTGACTCCAAAATAGATGAGGTGGAATTAGTTATGCAAATTCTCCGCCAGTTACCACCCTCCTATCATAGCATTGTTGATGTCATCACTAACACTAAACCCTTCCCCTCCTTTCTTGAAGCCAAAAACATGCTTCTTCTTCATGAGTCTCGTGAAGAGTCTGTTGAACCCCACATAGATACCCCTCTCACTTCCTCCGCTGCCTTATACTCCTCTGCCCAATCTGCCCCAAATGGGAAATCCAAAAATAAATTTAACAAGGGTCGAAATAATGGGCGTGTTGCTTCCAAGGGGGGGGGGTAATACTAATGTCTCTGCAAGTTCTCACTCTTTTGCAGGTAATCAGGGACACTCTCAGGCGTACTTCGGGACTTCTCCTACACCTGGCCATGTTCCGTCTCCTCAGCCAGGCCTCCTTGGTGCGCCTCCGGCGCAACCCTTTGGGACGGGTCTTCCTCAACCGTCCCCTACGATGTACAGTATGCCTCCGCAGCTCCCAGCTCCTCCATTCCACCAAACGCCGGTGAACTCGCATCCCTACTACTACGGGATACCTCAGGCCACAACTCCAGTGCCGGTTTCTACTCAGTTTGCGCAGCATGTACAGCCATCCATGCCAGTGCCACCGCCTCCTCAGCCTTCCTTCGGCGGTCATGCTTCCCAGTACAGTCAGCCACAGTACACTGACCTTTCTTCTGTCTTTCAGGCTATGTCTGTTCAGCCACCGCAAGACAACAACTTTTACATGGACACCGGTGCATCCAGGCATATGACTTTCAATCAAGGTACAATGCACTCTCTAACTCCTTGTAATTCTAGTTTCATTCAGGTTGGTAACGGTGCTGTGGTTCCTGCTAGATATATTGGCCAATGTAAATTACCTTTTTCTCCTTGGTCTCTTATGCTGAAAAATGTTTTAGTATCTGATAAACTCATCAAGAACCTCATCTCTGTCCGTCGTTTTACCATTGATAATTCTGTATCTGTTGAATTTGATCCGTTTGGTTTTACTGTGAAGGATCTTAAAACAGGTTCGTTTCTTCAGCGTTGCGACAGTGATCACCATGATCTTTATCCTGTTCTTCCTCCCTCTCCTCAGTCTGCGGTTGCTTCGGCCAACGTTGCTGTCTCTTTTGACGTCTGGCATCGACGGCTAGGTCATCCAGGTGCTGATAATATTTTAGTAACATAATTATAATTATTAAGATTGATGAAGAAAATTGTTGGTTGGTTTGATATTATATAATAAAATCATTCATGTAAATCCATTAATTTTCATTCCTAATCAAATAGAGGGAAATAAAAATTTTATTTCTACTTTGTTATTTTTTTTCATAATTCCATCTTTTAGTGTTAAATGGAACATCATTTGTATTTTCAAAGTAGAGAAAAATATCTTTTTATTATAAACAAATTTTTATTAATTATAGTGGGTTAACCAAACAATATCAATATAATGCTAATTTTTATTCTCATTCTTCTATATTTCTATTCTCATTTTTATTCTAACCAACCACATAATTAATGATTTTGAATTTCAATTGTTTATTTCCAAGAAATAACTCGTCGGATAAAAATTCTCACTTGAAAAAAATATATTAATTTCATCACTCACATTTTATTTTCATAAATCAATAAAAAATAATAACAATAAATGTGTGAAAAAGAAAGTAGAATAATGATGGAAGAAGAGCTGGGTTAGGAATAAGACAATGATGGTCACCAACCGCTCCCCACATTCCATATAATTATTATGTTTTCTTATACACCCCCAAAAAGGATATTAATTGTGTTTTGTGATCATATTAATTATATTTATTAGTATAAAATCAAATTGTGTAAGAACGGTAATGAAATTTGTTTTTGGTGCAATGAATTTTTGAAAAGCAAATTAATCATGTCTTTGGTGCAATTTATAACATGTATAATATTATGAAAAAGATAAGAATATTATTATTTTTGATTCTTTAATATATATTTATTGAACCTTCGTAATTTGAGAAATCTTAATATACACACTGAATTAGAGCTTTTGAAAAGCATGCTTCTAAAATGAAAGGACACAAAGCAAGAGCTAATTTGATCAATTTGATATTTGTTATGTTATCACTTTCATCGTTCATTTGTTCCATATTTACCATTTATATACTTAACTAGTTATTAATATCCCGGACTTCGCACCGGGTTATAAACTATCATAGAGTTTATAATAAGTATTAACATGGATTTATATAAAACATAAAGTTTTTACATATGTTATCATACAAAAAGTTTAATAAATTAAAAAATAAAAAAATTAATTTTGAGAGATTTTAACCTAAAGTTTTAGAAAAAAATATCATGTATGTACTAATAGCTTAATGAAATTATTTGTACCAATTGTTTAATGAAATTATTTGATTATATTTTTTTTATTAAAGTTATAATAGTTTATAATTAACCATTAAAAGAAAATGCCTTAATAAAATTAATAAAGAAAGTAAAAAGTAACAAAATGTGAATTATGTAATTTGAGAATAAAAAGTATATAAAAATAGTATACTATAAGAACCAAATATATAATTTTTTGGAGTCAACAATGTTGTGGCGGATTGGTTATCGTTCGGGGTGTTCATAGCGTCCTAACCGAGTTCGAGCCTTCCCGTGTGCATGTTTGGGGACATTTAAGTGGGGTCATGTTTAGCCCCAAAATTGCCGAGGATTAGTCGGGCATTAGCCCGGACACCCTTCCAAAATAAATATGTAATTGTTTGGATGAGTTAACCACTTATTTTAACAAAGTTGGATAAATGGATAAAAATGGAATAAAAACAAAAACTATAAAGATGAAAAAAAAATTAAATGAAGGATGAAAGGTGTTATAAATATAATATTGTAGGGACTAAAAATGTACAATAATTGTCAAGTTTACTATTCATGCTTTATATATTATAATTTGATTAAAATTAGCGAATATTATTTTATTTTTTAATAATGATGGTATAATATAGATTTTACAAATCTCTTTATTTGAATCTATAATGTAGTAGTATATAAAAGTAGGAATTAGGAGAAAAATGGTTTTATTTTAAATAATGGATGACAGAGGAAAGTTCAAATGTGAACCACTTTTTGGTTGTGAACGTGAGGATAACCGAGAGCGCGACACGTGGCGGCTTTGAGTGTGGTCCCCTCTTTAATTCAATGTACTCCCATGAATCGCGCCTAGTCATCCGCCGTGGAGTTGATGTGGCGCCTAGTCATCCGCCGTGGAGTTGACGTGGCGCCTAGTCATCCGCCACGTGTCGCGCTCTCGATTGTCCTCACGTTCACAACCAAAAAGTGGTTCACATTTGAACCCACCCCATGGATGACACATGCATATGAAGGAGAAACAAATATCGGACGAGAAGATGGTCAACTTACGAGAAATATGAGCAGACAAATAAATGTGATTTTATAGTAAACCTTTGATTTACAACACATCGAAAGGACGTGGGCAGGTGGCCAATACGACAAGGTCGCATGAGACTCGTGTGCGCAATGGTTGGTCGATGTCACCCTTCTAGAGTTGTTTGTAAATCAGATATGATTTGATTGTTTTGCATTTTTCGTAATTTGGTAGTCGTTTTGTTTGAACCCATAACAAATGCAAACCACTAAGTTGTAGGTTGTTCAAAAAACTAAGGTGTAGGTTGGTTTGTTAGAACAACAAGTGTTATGGGTTTGAAGACCCTACTATCGACTGAATTTGTCTCAATTTTACTTGACTAATTGATAATATTGACCTTGAATTTTATACATCATATAAACGATTTAAGAACACATAAACTCATAAATTGACATTATGTGATGGAGATTAAAACTGAATAGCTTTTATTTACAAATTACAATATATTTTTCAATGCCATTTAAATAACTGTTATTATATTTGTATTACGTATGCCTTTTAACCTAACGATAACAACAATATTATTATATGAACTAAACCCATAATAATACTATAAATAAATGAGGTGTTTGCATGAGTAGATTTTAAACAAAATAAATAATAAATAAACATACGAAGCATGCATAAGGATGCAAAATAAAAGACAAAAATATTGAAAGGATTAGATGATCCAATTTTTATTGTTTTATAGGTTTAGGTCAACCAAAATATTAAACAAAGAAACAATATCTAAGAGTAGATAAACTACATTTCATTATTTCATTATATTGTTAATTTCTTATTAAATTTTGATTTTAAATATTAATTTAAAGTCGATAAAAACTTAAAATAAAGGCCAAAAAATAAACTTGTAATCGCCTAATCGGCTGTTTGATTTTAAGAAAAAAAAGTATGTGTAGAAAAAAAAACTTGAATTAAACAATTCAAGATAAAACTATTGTTCAATGTCTAAAACTATAATAATGTATGTATTTATAATTTGATAGAAGTTGTGTATAAAAAGGTTTTATAATGAAGATATTAATATGCAAAACGTTGTAAGCAATAATATTAAATATTAATAACATGTTCACAAAAAAGGTCCACTTAGGACTTGTTGAAAAATGTTAGTCTTAGGCTAGGTTTTCTTTCAAACACCAAAATCTGTCGTAACTAAGATCATTTCTTGAAAGGACATACACTAAATGCTAACATATGAACAAGTTTGGGGCCCATTATGTCAGGTGCTTGTGCAAGTCTATTCAATATTAATCACGTGCCTCTAGGATTAGCCGCCCGAAAACAAAAAGAATATTAATCATGGAAAACATAAGTTTGGCAAGTAAATAGTCTTTTTGCTTAGCCAACTGATACTTTGTAATGCAAGCCTGGTTGATATACGTGATTGCACACTAGGCTACATGTATGCTCTATATTCGACATAAGCTTAGATAATATACATTTTCTCTATGTGTAGTCCTCTTGAGACTTTTTCACTATGTCTATCAAGTATTAACTATGCATTTATAGAGTAGGTGTAGCAACTCAAAAATGGGCATCAATGTGATGGTTAATCAAAGGGAGGGGCTAAAAATGTGATGTTTTGGAGGTCTAAGTCTAAAGACTAGCTAGCCATTAAATAAAAGTTATGGACTTAGATTCCAAGTTTGAAAAATTATATAGGTTTAAATCCAAGATGATGTGTGTACATAGATGAATACATAATCGAAAAGAGTAAGGAAATGACGACTAACTCGATGATCTTCATATAAATTTGATAAAGATAACAAATTGGAACCAAAGGAGTGTTAGCCTAGTGGTAAGGCTTGGGCACCACATAGTGGTGAACCCGAGTTCAAGCCCTGGGGGACGCATTCTGGAGGTACGGGAGCTTCGACCCCGGGCTGCATGCTTTAGCAGTTGGGCTTCGGCCCAAAATTGCCGAGGATTAGTCTGGGCCCAATGTGGTCTGGGATACCTCTTCCAAAAAAAAAGATAACAAATTGGATTGATGTCTGCTTTTGCAGTATCCTTAGATGTAAATTCACCTTTCTTACCGTCGATTTGCAAACTTCTATGTAGAGGAGTCAACCATTTTTCAATTTCAACATTGTTTTTTTAGCTCAGATGCACCCTGAATTAGCAAAAACGCAAAACACGAACGTGTGTAGACTTTTAGAACATCTTAAATTGCTTAAATCGAGGCTTCAGAGTGATATACGATAAAAACTCCACAGTCTCACAAGTCTATCAACTTCCTCCTTTTGTTTTCGTCTCGTTCTTCGGTTATCAACGCTCACTTCAATTGACCTATTTAAGTAGAATTTTTGACGAATAAAATAACAAGAAACTATGCATGTTAAACATTATCGATTTGTAAAAACAAACAATTCTATTGCTACAAAAGTTTAAACTTCAACAATGGTCACCGCTTGGGCCTTTGGGCCTTGGGCCTTGGGCCTTGGGCCTTGAATGTTTGCTTGTTTGGTTCAATTACAAAATAGACCCTGAAGAATATCAAGTGAAAGTTACAAGATAGACCCTGAAGAATATCAAAAGCTTCAAAGAGCAGTGAAAGTAAGCGAAGATTGCTACAAAGAGACGGATTCCTCTTGGCTGATATAAAGATGGTTGGTTTTTTGTATCAATGGGTTTCTTGAGGGTTGAGGTGAGTGAGATCATGTGGGTTCTTTACTGTTCTTCGTCTCGTACAAATAAAAACTTTCAATGCAGATGCACACAAGGTGTTCGACGAATTTCCTGAATGAACTATGCTATTGGACTTGCAGGATTATGCGACAAACTGAAGCAATTTAAGGAATAGGAGATTGTGGACAGCATCTATGTAAGTACAATTCCCAACCTCAGTAGACTAATCTGATAGAACTTTGATGGTGATTTGAAAGTAGTATTGTAGCATATATTTTCTTATGCTAATCATTGTCACTGCTTTAAGCATTTTTCTGAATTTGGAACTTTTCTCAACATCATCAGAATTCTTCAGCTGTCAAGCTGTGTATATGTGTAAATAAAAACTTGATCATGAAAGCATTAATAGCCTAGTGGTCGGTAACATTCTTGAGAGGGACAGAGGATGGCATCCCTGTCTACCCGGGTTCGATTCATGGGGTGAGCATGTGGAGATACCCTGACCATGGGTCGACTTTTGGGTCGGTCCATGGTCACCGAGGATTAGTCGGGTGCCTGTATGGATCCCGGATACCTCGTCGACTTCATGTCGGGACGGTGTGTGAGAGTTATTTGCCGTTCAAAAAATAAAATAAAAACTTGATCTTGATTTAAAATTCATAGCCACATAAAAATTGAGTTGATTTGTAACACTTCAGTAGTTCACTTGATGATTAATTTAGGTAATCAATTTATGATTTTAGTAAAGTACCCATATCATATAATCCATATATAAATTGATAATTTTTCATTGAATGAATAATACCCATATGGCCATATTAGTCATCCTCTATATTTTTATTCTATGATCTTTTTGGATGAGTGTTAGACATCCCCGAAGCTTGATTGCCATTACTAAGTACGCATATGAATGACAACTGGAAGGTTGGTGTTTACCATTTATAACTTGCACATGTTATGCTCAGCCATTATGTCATCTTGTTTAATGTCTTCTGTTTGTTTCAGCAAATGGACAAAGACAAAGGAACGACTCAACATCGACATAAATGTTGTAAGCATAAAGTTAAAGTTGTAGGCTACAATATCTTTAATTATACTTGGCTGCATAGCAAACTGACTATGATCTACTGTACCCCTTCCATGTAATATAAACGTTCTTTCTTGGTTTATCTAACAAAAATAAGTAAATCTAAGAGATAACATGACTTGAAATCTTAAATTATATGTTTCACAGAATGCCATAATCCAACTTCTGTGAGATGATGGATATGAATGAGAAAAAATCCGAATTGGAGCGTTGCTGTGCTATTTTGTTGACTCTATACTCTTGCATGAACATCCTCAAATTGACCAATATCTGCATGTGCATGTCTCTTTTCATGTCTACCTCATAGATCCTTTTGGAATCATCCGGGCACGCAATGAAACTTGTACCACAGGCTGCAGTTGTAGTACACCACAACAAAAATCTTTTAGGAGAATTATAGAAATAGTGAATGAAAAAGGAAAAGGTGGATTGACAACACTAACCTGTGTAGCTAAATGTTTTTATATTCTGTGTGTCATGGGGAACTGAATTGATTGAACAAGACCCAATCGGGGGGCAAAGTAGGAACAGATTGAACGTGTGGTTGGCTCCATTGCAATGTGGGGCTGGGTCGGTCAATGGAGAATAATAGGATGACGAGAGAACAATGCTTGTTACAAGAAGAAGCCAACAAAAAAGACACCAAAAGGTTTAAATTCTCTTTAGTACTATTTATCGACACCTAGCGCCCATATAATTGCAGTATATCATCACATACCCTTTTGTCTAGATTTTGTCTGTTCATAATGCATACCATATGCATCATCAATGGATGTTTTGATTGATTTTCATATACATAATATCTGGTAAATGATCATCTAAATTATTGAGGCGTCTTTTCTTTTAACATGGAAATTCCATCCTCACTTTGGTCTAAAAAACCGTATTCTGATCACTTTCGAGGACTGTTTTAGGTTTCTTGTGAAATTAGAAGTATTTTCTTTTTCATTTTGGTTTCATCTCTGTAGTTGGAATGATCTTTATGATGTTTCCCTGAAGTGGCTTGGATTCAGCCTCAACTTGATTATAGAAACATTTGATCTTAATTCTTAAACACTTCTATTTGGATAGCCAGCATATAAGATCTGATATGAGTTTATTCTTTCATATGATGCTTCTTCATACTATGTGTGAAATGCAAAAGGTTGAATTTTTATTATGAATATCTTCAATATTTTGGCTTCCTTATTGTCTCCCTTTAATCAGTTTTCTTTTATGTAATATGGTACTTATTATGCAACACATTAGTTGAGATATGTAGAATCCAAATCCAATTTAGAGATATAATAAAAGAATGGAAAACTGACGAACACCCTCGTGGCTCTCATCTGGACGGTATGCACTTATACATACGAGTAAATTAAGTTGTTTTTTGGTTTTTTTGCACATGTGCATATGCAAGTGTGCATGTTACAAATTACTTCGCACAAGCGCATGAACAATAGATGAAAGGCTATCAGGATGTTCCTTTAGTTTTCCATTTTTTTGAGGTTTTTCTTTGAACCTGACTCTCCCTCCCTCCCTCCCGCTCTCTCTCTCTCTCTCTCTCTATATATATATATATATATATATATTATGTGTGTGTGTTGGGGGGGGGGGGGTAATCATTTGAGAACTCCAAAATATGTGAAATCCGAGAGATCCATTCTAATCCAATTTAAGATAATTAATGTTATTAATTAATGAATAAATATGGAGATAATCATCCATATTTATTAATCAAATATTTAAGATAATTTCATGTTTATCTTTCTTTCTTCCCTCCTATCCTATCTTTGTATTAATATGCACATCGTGCACACAAGGTACAGATTGTGCACACAAAGTATACACTTTAATAGATTTTTTGTTATGGTTTTTATAACACGAGGTTCAAATTGTGTTCACAAGTAGTATGTTTAGATTTAGTGTGTTCGTAATATGTTCGTAAATGATACCAAATCTTGTAGATTTAGAATGCATTCACAATGTGTTCACCATAGGTGAGAGAAGAGAGAAAATATTGTAGAAAAAAATAGGAAGGAGAGAGAAAAAATGCTTTAATTATATTAATTTATTGTTTCAACTAACTTTTTGTGGTTTAAATTGGATCTCACAAATTACTGAGTTCCTAAAAGAGGCCCCCTATATATATATATAGGGGTGGGTTCAAATGTGAACCACTTTTTGGTCGTGAACGTGAGAACAACCAAGAGCGCGACACGTGGCAGATGACTAGGCGCCACGTCAGATCCACGGCGGATGACTAGATGCGATTCATGGGAGGGCATTCAATTAAAGAGGGGACCACACTTAAAGTCGCCACGTGTCGCACTCTTGGTTGTCTCACGTTCACAACCAAAAAGTGGTTCACAGTTGAACTTTCTTCTATATATATATATATATATAAATATCAAGTTATGGAGCCTTACACCCTGGACACTCTCAAGGTATATGGTATTTCTGATAGATGGATATTTGGTTCACCTTTATCTGTCTACAATTGAATTTATCTATTTGAGTTGGAGTTACAGTAGGCCTGCAATTGTAGTATGTTTTCTCCCTTTCACACGCTTTTCACTAGTCGAAGATCTTAACCGAAACAACCACTCTACTCTTTACAGTAGAGGTCAAGTCTACGTATATCTAACCCCCAGACCCCAACTCCAGGTGGGATATACTGCGCTCGTTTCGTTTGGCTTAATGAGAGGATGAATGCCCATTATTCTTCCTCACACATAATACAACACAAAACAAGAAGTACAAAAGCTGAAAATGAAATCCAATTATGTCCCACAAAAGACTCAAATGGTGAGGATTTCGAAGATGATTTAAGAACTAGATCAACGCATACTTACAGTAACTAGTCTAACTCGATGCATATGCATACACACATACACACATACTGACATACATATACATAGCATACACACTGGATATAGAAGTGTATTTCCATTAAGAAGATGATCTGAGAAGAAATATACTGAGCTCCTGCCCACCACTATGACCATCAGAGGATGATCGTCTATCATGTTCGGGGTTTATCATGTGAAACGACTCCGAGTTTGGAGATCCAACAATTCGCCGGAAACTGGCTCGGAGGTACATGATCCCGTCGCCACCATGGTCATTTTCCGGCGGCAAAACCCCTGCTCCAACAGACACCGATTGCATACGGGTAAGCGTAGTCGTGTCGGTAGCCGTCATCTTACGTCTGGTGGCGTAACCGACTTTCCTGACCGTTGCAGTACATCGACCACACCGGCACTTCGAATATCCCACCGCCACCGCCATTGGCCGGCGTTTCGCTGCCGATGGGTGCTGTTTTTCCTCCACCAGAGCAATGCGGAGGAGACCGTGCTGCATCTCCTTCGCTAAATACGACGTAGGAATAGCGAACTCCAAAAGCAGAAGCGGGTGCGAGAATGATGAGAGGCCGGTGGTGGCCGTCATTCTCCTCGATGGGGTCCGCTTATGGTGGTGGTGGTGCGTGTCGTCTTGTAGACAAAAGCTGACCCGACCATTCCGCTGTCCAAAGAATGTACCTTTTACGGTGGTGGAGGATGACGAAAACGAACGAATCTACAAAAATGTTCACAAACGATCAATCAATCAATTTGCATTATCAACTTAAAGAAAGTGGTTTGTTGTGTGTGTTCGTGGTAGTCGTTCATTGGTTTGATGCCGCTATGTCTTCTGAAAAAGATAGTGGTAAATTATGTTAACTAATCAATGACTTACGGTGGTGGACGATGACGATGACGGTGAATCGGTATCGCTCGACAAAGCGGACGACGACGACGAAGAAGAATCCGGGAGAAGTTTCCGGAATGAGGTTCGAAACCAGCGCACAACAAGCCGGGATGATGCAGTCGAGCAGCGACCGGAGAGAGCGGCGGAGTCCAACCTCCCGGCTGCTGCAGTCAACGGTGGTTGCCGTGTTGATTATATGCATTCCCAAAGGTCCTCTTTCCCTCCCTAAATCTATCATTGTTCTCATTTTTGTTATTTGAAATAAGTAAGTGTAAGAAGTAGGGGTGATATGATATCTAGAGGGCTATATAAGTGAGTATATATAGATACTTAAGGGAATATTGGTGGGTAGACCATATGTTAAAGTGACATTATATGACCCCAGAAACCGAAAACAATGTACAACTTTTAATGCATATTATATAAGTAATTATAATAAACGATTGAAAAAAAAGTAATTACGTGGAAAGAGAGAAGGGGTGAAGGGACCATGTGTGTTTGGGGATTGTGGAAGGTAGCCAACCATGAGTGACTGATTGATCCTTTAGGGCATAAAGGTTCATTGCTATGCATATGTCTTTTAGTTTCACTTTTCATGTATACTATGCATGAATAGCGTAGGGGTATTTTCGTAAATTTTCCCTTTCTAAGAAAGCGTTAACGCATCGGAGGGTAAATAGTTGATGACATACGTTTCTTTTCTTGGTTCATGTTTATAGGTTCTTGATTTCATGGTAGAGTTTAGTTCTACATGCGAGTTATCTCTATAGCTTCAAAAGATCGACCATTGTTAAAATAACTTATTAACTTAGAAGCTTAGGAGAGGGATATGGATACTTGATCACATTTAATCTCACGTTCGTCCATGAATCGCGCTTCTCACGTGAATTCATCTGGTGACTCTTTTGAACTGCAATTATGATTGATTCAAGCGTGAAGATTCCTTCTTACTAGAACCCAAACCTATTATATATATATATATTGCATAAAAAGTATGTTAAATGAGAGGGTTGAGGAATATAGAAAAGGGCAGCCCGTGTTTATGACTTTTTGGGCAAAAGAAATGTTGGGGTGAAGACTAATGAAGACCAACCAAGCATGCACATAGTGATGAGTGAGTGAGAGCACTTTTAGGAAAAGCATGAACACCTTGAATGATTGGATCCCCACCCACTTCTTTTAGTTCTTTTTTTCTTCAAATAATTACATGTTTTAGTTTGTTTTTTTAAGGGTATCTTAGGCTATGCCTAGACTAATCCCTATAATTTATGATTGTAAGACGTAGAATTGGTGCATAAGTTTGGATTCAAACCTCGAACCGATGAGATATTCCACCGCATCTCTAGAGCCTCAACAATACGTCACAACTCGTATCGTTATGTTCTAGCTTCTTACTTTTTTTTTTGTGTGGTTATGTTCTAGCTTCTTACTTCGTTATATATGTTTTAACTTTTAGTTGGATTATGATCTCTTAGATTTTTACTCTTTTAGTCGTTTGACAATTTCTGATTCCAAATTTTGAAGAATTATTCTATTTAAATGAATTTTATATGGTAGTTTCTCATTTTAAGACATTTGTTGTTTTAATCTGTAAAACCTTTTAACATAATATACAATACAAACTTTTATATTTTGTTTTATTTATTACCAAGGTTTTAGATGGCGGGAGCCGTGAGGCATGACGTGTTGGTGAGGGGCCACAATGTCTTTCAAGACGTGACTTATATCGACAATTATGAATATCGTATATGTGAGGCACCTTTAAATACAAGCTTCTAAAAGTTTGAAACCAACCTCATCTAAAACCATTCATTTTAACACATTTATTATGATTGATTACTCAATTCATCAATGATCATTGATTTCATGCCATAATCTCACATGTAATGCCTAGTATTTCCATTAAATGCATACACTAAGGCTGCACGCACCGATGTTGTCGGGCTCCAGCGGGTATGTCCGCCAGCTTCAAAAAAGCCCGGCGGGTTGGGTGCGACCCCATGGTACCCGGCGGGCTGGCGGGCTTGGCGGTGGCATGAAGCCGCTATGTTTGTGTGTGTGTTGTGTGAGAGGGTTGAGAGGGTTGGGTAAGAGCTGTAGAGGGTTATGGGAGGGTTAAGAGAGGGTTGAAAAAAAGCTGATGTGTCAGCTGATGTGGCATTAAAAAGTGGGTTGGGTTGGGAGGGTTGGGTATGGGTAGCCTAATGGAATACATATAGATTGACACTGATAATTCCATTCATATCTATATGCATTCCATTAGTGTATGCATTTAATGAAAATACTACGGATTACATGTAAGATTATTGCATGAAATCGATAATCATTGATGAATCGAGTAATCTATCACAATGAATACACTAAAAAAATGGTTTTAGGTTTAAATCTTTCAAAAGGTTGTATTTGATTATCCCTCTCATATACATAGTTATATACATACACACATGTTTTTCTACTGTTACTTAAATGAGTTAACAATAATAAAGCATTTTAAATAAGGTTTTATACTAAAAAGGTAATAAAATCAAATATTACATTATGAAAACCGAACGTTAAATCATGATATGTACATGGTTAATGCGATATGAGACCTAAACCTGGCTATTACTTCTTCAATACCATCATACCATGTATGCTTTGATATAAGTTCAACCAAAAAAAGATTGAAATAAAACTGAACCATCCAATTCCTAAGTTTTATATTAGAGAAAGGAAAAGAGGTTAATCCTAGAATAGAAAGAGCACCTAACACACTTGATCCAACCTATCCATTGATGGTATGATTGTGATCTTCATTCATGCTTGACAATTGATATAAATCTTTTTATCACTTGATTATGGATTTGAAGTAGTTTTATAATATGGTATTTATTTATTGTGATGTTTGCTTTAGTTTGGTGGGTCCAAATGACCACTATAATTTGATGATGAAATTACTTTTTTATTGAAATGCCACCAAATTATGAAGTGTATAGAAATGGATGCTTTTTAAAGTTCTAATGGTTTTGTGGTCAACAATCATCAAAGATTGGGATTTATTTAAGAAAGCAATTAAGTAGTATTTGATTGCAATGATGGGTGTGAGTCATTAACATTTGATTTTGTGTTGTTGCTTTTTGCCTTCTCCATAGGCTTTATTTATTTTTCCAGCAAAGAAATATGATTTGTTTATTTACAAAGTGGTGGAGTTCTACTTTTGTGACAAACATATGTGGGATGTCTTTAATTTTTAAACATATTTCAACTTATGATTTTTAAGTTATCTTTAGTTGTCATTATTTTCTTTAAGTCATTTTATAATAATACAGTTTTTACTGTCACTTTAATTAAGATGTTGATGGCTCTCATGAGTCAAATGTGGATGGATAGATTGTTGCTTTGAAGCAAACCCTTCTTACAAATACTTCCAATTTGCATAGGGGCTATGGGATTTAATTTATAATTTAGAGTAAGTTACATATTTGGTCCTTGTGGTTTACACTTAATTGCACTATTGGTCCTATTTTAAATAATTATGAATTTGATCCTTGTGGTTTACATTAGATTGCACTATTGGTCCCTAAACCCTAACTCCATGTGAAATCAATTTGTTAAACATAGGGACCAATAGTGCAATATAGTGTAAACTACAAGGACCATTAGTGCAATATAATGTAAACCATAGAGGGACCAACAGTCGAATGTAATGTAAACCATAGGGACCATTTTCATAATTATTTTAAACTAAGGACCAATAGTGTAATTATGTGTAAACCACAAGGACCGAATATGTAATTTACTCTTAATTTAATACTAAAGCTTAAAAGTATGATGGTTTTTGCTACCTATAAAATTTGAAGGATGATTATTTTCGGTTAACATACTCATCAAATTACATAAACTGTCTGTATTTGTATCAATTGTGTGATTTAGAACTTTTGTGGTGTAGTTATGGTTTGTATTTTGACGAAGGATGGAACGTGGGTGTTTATTTTAGCATTTTTATTTAGATTTGTTTTAAAAGTTGATTAAACATTGTTATGCATTTGGATTTAAAAATGTTGTGTGTGTTGGAACTGTGTATTTGTATAATGATCAGACTTTGAATTTGTCTTGAACTCTTGATTACATGATGCAATTGATTAGATATATTTTGAAAGGTGTTAGGTATAAACTGTACAAATTGCATTGAGTTGCAATTAACGTTGTGGTTATTTAGGCTCAATAGTGCAGTTTGGGAAAAAGAAACTCAAATCTCATATACAACTTGGTTTAGACTAGATTTTATATATCTCGCACCAAGATCAATCCTATATATTGAGTTGCAGTTGATTGTATATTTTTATAGACATTGAGTTCAATTTCTTTTTGTTGTTTAAGGCATATGCATTTTAATTTGCTATTAGACTATCCACAGTGGTCACGACTCTTGCCAATGGTACCAATCGTCACATCAGCGCCACATCAGCTTTCCCCTATCTTACCAAAATCTTACCAATTCAACAACACCCATAGCAATCTAAATAATTAATATAAAAGAGAGAGAGAGAGAGAGAGAGAGAGAGAGAGAGAGAGAGAGAGAGAGAGAGAAAAGGAGAGAGAGAGAGAGAGAGAGAGAGAGAGGGTGGGGTAGTCTAACAAGTCGGCATGGCCTTGCCGATTACTTCCCTTGCCGAAGGACCTCGGTGGTGTTGACAGCTTTGCCGGTCGGCAAAAGGGCCTTGCCGATGGCCTTGACGCTCCCATTATAGATGGTCTTACTGCATTAAATTGTGAACACCCCGATATTCAATGAACTAACCTAATCTTCTGCCTAACCAATTTTTGCCACTAAATCTTACTTACCTGATGAACATGCAGGGTTTTGCACTAAAATGGTGTTATAAATTCGATATAAACACTATTCATTATATTGATACTAAGAATTAGACATATTTGATGTTAAAAAAGTTATGTAATGTGTTGGAATAAATTATGGTTCGTATCAATTATAAAATTTAATCGTTCCATTATTCCATATTCTAGTAAACAAGTAAACAACTATACTTTAGTTTAGAAAGCCCATCAAACACTTTCTGGGCCAATGTTATTTGTTTTGTATCTTTTTAAGTTCATTTTTGTTTTAATGGAAATAGAATGTAGGAAAGAATTTAAATGTATGCTATTTGCATAAGTTTTATACATTAATAATTGATTGCTAAATGTATTTATTTTATTTTATTTTATTATCTATATTAAAAGGTAATTGATATGTGTAATTATGCATCACCTTATATGTCCAGTTAATCATTCCCTAAAATGTAAAAAGTAAGTATTAATATTAATTTTGATAGGAAAAAGTTAATATGTAAGGGTATATTTAAGAATGCATAGGGATGCATTTAGTCTACCTCTATGTAAATTAATCAAATTGTATAGCATTAATTTGGAAAAAATAAAAAGAATATTGATTGAAAACCGACTTTTCAAAGTCTAGAATTTATCGAACATGATAGTTTTCAGTGGGTCTAGTTTGATCTTAAAGATTGTCGTTCTAAATTGAAATAATAACTAAATAGTAAACTACTTTTTCAGTTTGTTGACATTTGTTTTTTTTTTTTTTGTATATGTATTCTTAAAATTGTAATTTTCCTCCTTGTGGTTTATAACATTATTTTTTTCACCCTTGTGATTTACAATTCACCGACGCTTTTGTTCTTGTAGTTTACAGTTCATTATCATTTTCTTTCCTTAGTAAACAACCAATAGAGTCTTAAGAATGGGAACAACAGTGATTTCAAACTATAAGTACGAAAATCATGATACAAAAAACGAAAATTATAAGTACGAAAATCATGATACAAAAAAATATCTATAGTTAATTTATATGGACATGATATAATCAAGAAAAAGTCATGCAACTAACTAATCCTATTCCATGTGTCATTGTACGTAGGCCTCTCGATAAAGTTGGTTGTCCATTTTATGAGCCTTGGTTACTTGGTACTTATTTACGTCTCTTTTAATTTATATAAAACTATTCATTGACTTATACATATACAAATATATATATATATAGAGGAAAGTTCAAATGTGAACCACTTTTTGGTTGTGAACGTGAGGACAATCGAGAACGCGACACGTGGCGGCTTTGAGTGTGGTCCCCCTCTTTAATTCAATGCCCTCCCATGAATCGCGCCTAGTCATCCGCCGTGGACATGACGTGGCGCCTAGTCATCCGCCACGTGTCGCGCTCTCGGTTGTCCTCACGTTCACAACCAAAAAATGGTTCACATTTGAACCCACCCCTATATATATATATATATATATATATAAGGACTCATTAATTTGTGGAAACTTTGGAAACCATGTTTTCCACCAATCATAATCCATTTTCTTGTTTATTTTTGGTAATTTTATTTATTTTATTTTTGTGATGCTTAATTATAGGAGTTGGTGGTTATGATTTTGAATTTTGCAATTAATCTTGTCCATTGATCCTTCTAATCAATGGCTTATATGAGTTTCCAAAGTTTCCACAAATTAATGAGTTTTCAAATAAGTTGACTCTATATATATATATATATAGAGAGAGAGAGAGAGAGGAAAGTTCAAATGTGAACCACTTTTTTGTTGTGAACGTGAGGACAACCGAGAGCGCGACACATGGCGGTTTTGAGTGTGGTCCCCCTCTTTAATTCAATGCCCTTCCAAAAAAAAATTACTGTTTATATATACTGGCTTGTAGGGGTGAGCATCGAAAGCGGGTACCCGCTTTTGGAACCGGAACCGCCTCGGAACCGCCGGTTTCGGAACCGGAACCGGTGTGAGCGGTTCCGGTTCCTAAAATACGGAACCGATCAAAACCGGTTCCGGTTCCGGTTCTCATTTTTTTGGAACCGTTACCCGCCGGGTACCCGCTATTATATATATATATACTATATATATATATATATATATTATATTTAATAATCAATATATTTCTTTTTAGGGTTAAGTTAGAACTAGAAGAACACGCCTCTCTCATCTCTTTGGGAATATTTGTATGTATGTGTTTTATGTATTTACAGAAAGTATATTTATGTTATCTGCCTCAATTTTGTGAATCAAAAACAAATAACACTAATTCTTCTTCTTACATAAGCACCTAACTAAAAACAAACAACTTTGCCAATTAGTTGCTGCTTCCAAACATTTGCTAATTTACTATATTTGTATGTATGTTGAGACCGGGTACCCGGTACCGGAACCGGTTCCTGGCGGTTCCGGGAGCGGTTCCAACATATGAGGAACCGGTGTTGGCGGTTCCGGTTCCGGTTCCGGCATTCCAAGAACCGCCGGTTCCGGTTCCGGTTCCATGGAAAATAGCCGGGTACCCGGTTATGCTCACCCCTACTGGCTTGCCATGAGGATAAAAATATATTTATTATATGTTTATTTAATTGTTGATATAATTAAACAAATATATAATATGGCTGTAACCTGTCTAATATAATACGTTTGGCTTCTTGGGTTGTCTTGTAAAGCCAATGCAAACAAAATTAAAATAATATAAATCAGTGGATGAAATTGACAAGGTTTATTAAGTTTATAATTTTATACAAAAACAAATTAAGGTTCTTTCGTTAACTGTTCAGTGTTAACTATAGAAAATTAAACGTAGCAATCACACAAGTTAAAGCCCATCGGATTTGGGTTGGTCGTTGAAGACATTGAACAACCCAATTTAAGATTTGTGGTTTGAAAAATTTCAACACAATCCAATCTAATCTAAACTGTACTTATTGGATTACGTTGGATGGTTGGTCGGGTTGAAACTTTATTACATAATTTACATTCTAGCTAAGCAATTCCAACTTGGTATCTACAGTTTGAAGATTTTACAACTCTAGATATCGAGTGAGTTGGGTTGAGTCAAATTGGTCGGTTAGGTTATTTCTAGTTTGGTTGCTCGGGTTATTGTATTTATATGCTAAATGCACTTCAATAGACTCCTTAATATTAATTTTCATTATCTCATTCCCCCTACATATAAGAATCTCTCTACAAATATTCTATATTATTTAATTGTATACAGATATACACAGGGACGGAGCCATAAATTAATTTGTGTGGGGGCATGCAAACTCTTAAAAACAATCTTAATTCTAAAAAGTAGCTTGTTATACACAAAAAATCCTCCAAAATGTCAACAATAATCGTAATTTTTGTGTGCACCTAATATTTAAGGGGGGCAATTACCCAAATATCCCTGATATATAAAAAGAAAATTAATAAAATTTAAAATGTTAGGGGAGCAACTGCCTACTCTACCCCCTTGTGGCTCCGCCCCAGGATATGCATCATGTTATTTGTTTATTTTGTTTAAATCTAAAAATTTAAAAATATCATTACAAAATGTATAGTTGTTAATTATGAAATATGAAGCAACAACGTACTACATTTGCTCCTCTTAATTGCCAATGATTCTAGCATTATAATGTTTGTTTTAGTTTTAGTTTTAGTTGAATGACATAAAGGCAATTTTTAAAGCATCCCCTATAGATTCTTTATAAAAATAAATTGAAATAAAATATTAAAAATTAAAAAATATTTTGTAAATTCTTTATAAATTTTAAAAACCTCAAATGACCGAAGAACCGAAGGACCCGCAAATACACTTGTGTGTACGAGTAAATTGTAATAGGTACACGTGCGTATGTACAAGTCAAACATAACTATTAAAAAAACATGCATACAGATTTTTTGTTATTTTTCTTGAACTAGAAAAAAAAACACATTTTTTGCCGTTATACACAAGTGCATACGATGGTTCCTCGATTTTCAGGTTATTTGAGATTTTCCTTTGAACCATCAATTCCAACATATTTTGTGTTTAATGTAATTTCAATATAATTCCATCCTGAACAACATTAAAGACAAAAAATTTGACATGTATGAAAGAATGAACTACTTCTAACCAAGCTTCTATATACAAATTTTCATCAAGTTTATTTTGTTGAACATAATTCTGTTACATATTTTCAAATTACTCAAACTGACATATCAAACTCACTTTACTGATTATATAATCTCGATCCATAGCCCAAAAGCAAACTTATATAAAAACAAACTCGTTAAATTATTGAACCGAATTATAGCTTAACATAACACTAACGAGACATATTTGAACGCTATCAAGCTCAATTTGGTTTGTTTTTGGCCCTAGTCCACGTTACGGTCGACACATGCCGATTTATGCCTTAAAAAAGTCTACATAATAATATTCTATTTATATTGAAACCCAAAAATGACAAAGAAAAACACAAAAAACGTATCCATTCATTAAGCATGGGATGGTAGGGAGTTAAGACAATGACATCTTTTTCCATTCAGACTAATACTAAAAAACAAAGCTTTCATTTTCTAATCCCATCTGACTGGCTGACTCCATAAAGCACTTCACATCCTTCACGCCTCTTCTTCATCATCCACATCCCAATACTTGTACATCAAGCTTTCAACCATAAAAAAAATATAATATAAAAAATGCCTCTAAATATTTTAATTAACTATTTTATAAAATATAAAACTTATATTATGTAAAAAAGTATATTCTCTCATGAAAAAGAGCTAGTAGAACACTTAATTTAAAAAGTGTACTAAAAACGTGTTAAGATGCATAGATATCCTGTGAGAGTAGTAGTAAAAGTGTTGTATAAAAGTCTTGGTATAACTTTAAATTTATAAAACAGTTTATTATAAATTTATATATTTTTTACGTCTTTAAAGACGGTTCCTCATTATATGTGCATACATTTATATCCTCAAGTGAAAGCGACATGTGTTCCTTAGAGAAACAAACTACCGAAGGACCTAAAACCGAAATGAATGTCGAAGCTAGAGGACTACTTGTTAGTTGCTTAATGGTTTGGTGCGAAATGATTAAAGTGTCAGAATGATTAAAGTCTCATAACTTGATGTAAAATGCAATATGATTGTTTTGATAGTTGTTCGAAATGAAATTAACAGTACGTTAAATGGTTGGCAAGGCAGACCATTAAGATGCAGACTTTTTTTTTCACCAAACAAGATTCTACCTTTTTAACAATTCAGAGGTCACCTCTTAACAAGAGTATTAAAAATTTCCCTTTTTCGCCACAAAACAAACACCACATTTTGTATCGAACACTGCAAATCTCAATGTTATAAAGAAAAGAGCACGTTTGAATCGATAGTTAAAACATAACTCTGGCCAACCAAACAACTTTAACTTAAAAGAATACGAATACCGAACGAAGAAAGCAACTGCAAAATGACAAACACAGATGACATGGAGTTTTCTTTTACCAATATCGTAACTTTATATATACACATTCATTCACTGTAAGTTTCAACGTTTAAAGTAGTTACGGCACATAAAACACGTTCACAATATCGTACAAATACGATTTTAAGTGCCTTACTTATGTACATTTTATATACATCTAACTTATACCTTTTTTTTCCCTAAATTTAGCAAAACCCAAAACATAAAAATGTACAAAAATCAACCACAAAGTCTTATTCTAACTTATAGCAACCAGTATGTATCATCTTTTCACAACTATACTTATATGTCTATATATATACAATATAGATATTATATCTATAGGTCTATATTTACCTTCCTTTAGAAGAAGGGAGGAACTTGAACCCACAATCCCAAATATATGGTAATGCCACCAGATGGAAGTTATAATCTTAATGACTAATTTACCCTTGTTCTCTTTCCTCCCGAGTTCGACCAACCCCGATCCACTTGATCTCGAATTTCCGACATTAAAACGGTGCACGCCTAGGGATGCCCTTTCTCCGGCTTGAGTTCCGGTGGTTAAAGATCGGCGGTGTCCCCGGAGACATGTTCATGGCCTCATCTCCGGAAGTGGACGAACACGACATATCGGACCCGTTACGCGCATAGGGATTGTACTGAAACATCGGGGTGTCGATAAGTTGGTTGAACAAATGCGGCCTTCGAACTTTTTTAGGGTCACGGCTCGTCGGGCTCATATGCTTCCCGGCCATGTTTCATCCTTTGCGTGAAGCTCAACTCCCGATCACCACGTTTCATCCCCCCGAGCTAAACCACGCCAGAAAAACCATAAATCAGTCCTCGTGTTCGAACCAAGTACGACAAAAACGTCAATGCAAAAATGATGTAATATGAACCAAGGAATACACGCCATTTACGACTAATTTACTTCATGCAAAATACCCTTTGAGGCAAAGACGTGTCTGCATACATTGGGTTATTCGGCTACATGCCTACATTGTACTTTAATGCACGACCTTCTAGACAATTTTTTCCATTGTATGTACAACATACATTGGTTTATTTAGCTAAATAGGTTATTTAGCTGATTAAATAACCTAGCACTATTTTTAAATGCATGACCTTTTAACGGTTTTTTTCCACTGTATGTACAATATACATTGGGTTATTTAGCTAAATCGGTTATTAGGTTGATTGAATAACCTACACTATTTTTTAAAAGCGCGACGTTCTAACAATTTTTTAAGCATTCACAGTATGTAAGCGACATTCTTTAAACATTCACATTATGTAAGCGACATTCTTTTATTAAGCCGTGACATTCTGAAACCCGGCAGAATATCATGGTTTATTAAAAAAAATCATTTAATCAAAGACGTGGACCCTATCACATCACTAGACCCTACTTTTTAGTGAGATATACAGTACTCATTTGTTCTTTTTTTAACCTTCAAAAATGCAAATAAATTGTTGAAACTATTTCTCTCCCCCTACGAGCGTTTTCGTGCATTTGCGATTACCGATCCTAACAATACGCAACGAAATATACACACACAGAAAGAAATGACAAAAAATGCACAAAAAGGGGAAAGAGGGCTTATATATATACCTTGACAACCAAGGGAACAAAACCGAAAAGCATCGACAAGGCTCCGACCGCAAATCTCGCAATGGTTGGTGACTCCTTTTCCGGGCCTCGGCTGGGGCCGTTCGTTCAAGAACACTATCTTGGCACTATTGATAATGTAGGTTTGAACACAAGAAATGTCCAAATATCTCTGAATCTCATTCACCCTCACCACGTTATGGTACGAAGATCGCCGAATCTAATCAATCAAAACACAAAACAATCCAAAAAAAATCACATCACATTTCAGTCGAGCATTTCATCGAAACACCTAATGGGCATCAACTTTTTTAACCATTAAATTTACCTGAACAACACGATGGTCTTTGTGATGGGTCAAACAGTAAGAACAGAGGGAATTACCACAGCAATCCAAACAAAACATATTGCATTCACTCTTATTTGCATCTCCATGGAAACGACAAGTAACAAAGTAATCAGCTCTTAGCATTGGTATCAGCCATGGCGGACCGAATTCTTGGCGCTCCATTTTTCCAATTGGACTCACCTGGATAACAAACAACGATCGTTAGCAATCAAATTAATGATGAAAACTGAAATGATTAAACTTTTAAACCATCAAATAGAAAAACAGAACAAAGGTTGATCTTTGTAGAGCTCTGTTTTAGAGAGAAGAAATCAAGAAAACATCAAGTACCATGATTTTGTGGAGATTAAAGTCGAAAGCTTCAATCTTTATCCTGTTTTAGAGAAACCCAAATCAGAAAGAACGATTAGAAAGAAACCCTTTGAATCAACAAGAGCATATGAAAACAAAAACCCACATTCAACGATGTATATATATATATATATGTATATAAAGAAAGAAAACAGAGTCGGCAAAAGAACAGAGGAAGAAATACCTTTTGATAATAAAAAGAAAAGAAAATGGGTGAATGAATGAAAGAAAAGAAGAGGGTTCTGGAGTGTGTGTGTGTGTGTGTGTGTGTGAATGAGAGGTAGAAGGGTGAAGAGAGAAGGAGGAAAGACTGGGGAAGCTCGAAAAGGATTGAAAGGAATTTGTAAGGCGGTCATATATGACTATTTATATTTTTATTAAAAACATTTTTATCAACTTTTGATATATAACTTTTGGGTTGGCTTCTTTTCCAACCCTACACTATTTTGGAAAAACCCATATTTGTAGTGGTGGATTTGGTTATATGGGATTTAGGTTGGATGTTTAATAGGTTAATGAAATTTACGTTTATTTGATTAGTTATACATGTTTTATTGATGGTGGCTTTTGATATGAAAAATGACTTGTTGAGTAAGTTATTAGGAGAAGCTTTATGTGAAAAGGCAGGTTTTTTTTTGAAATGTCTCTCATTAAAAACAATCCCCTTACATCATTTTAAAGAATCCTCCAATTACAAAAACTTACAATTATCAATAGATTGGTCATATAAACAATGGAACCAAAAAACCACTTTACCTCTTTATATGCATTGTATGAAGTGTGTGTGTGTTTGCAGATAGATTGTTCATACACATGAAAACATAAATACCTTATACCTACATTTATATATTGTATGATGTTTGTATGTGTGTGTGTGTGTGGCGCGCGCTGTTTGTTTGTATAGGATTGGCTATAGTGAAAGTTGAGTTAACGATGTGAAATGTGGAGAAATGGTTATCAATCTTTTGGATAAGAAATGGATGCATATTAAATAAGAATGCATATACACGAGATCAATCATGGGAGGGCTTGGGATTAAAAGAATCAATAGTCAGGGTCTATTCTCATATGATCTTTTCGCATGTACGTGTGTGTGTGTTTGTGGTATATAAGTAAGCTAAGTTTGGTGGTTTTATTTAGTAAATAATAGGTATAATAGAAAGAAGTTTTGACAAATTTATCGACTCATAGAGATATTTTTAGAATATCGATGCTACCCACAAACAAGTGTAAAAGCTAATAGTTGTTAAGTATGAAAAACTGTTATTACGGACATTTATTATTCTAGCGAATAAAGAATGATATATTTTTTTTTAGAATCTTGTGATTTTTGGATGTAATTTTCTTGGTTGTATATAAATTTGTTTTTTGTGGATTAGTGATAATGGTATAAAATACTGAAAGTTTATAAGATTCTTTTGGTGTGTTTAAAATGTTGTTTTTAGAAAAGCAACACAAGTGGAATTTGTACATATCATTCCGGATATATCAATTATTACTTTCCAACAAATCAATTTCATGAATTAGACAATGATAATGAAATTTGGTAAAGAATTAGCATCTAGGTCATATTCTTTAGAATCAATAAAGTGATGAACTACTTATCCATTGGCAAAGAGAGACCCTTTGTGGTTCTTGAAATCTGATTCACTTATATCAAGCTTTAAAGATCTAGCTATACACCCTATCATAAGTTAAACCTCATATTTATTTCATTACTCGATTGCAAAATGATACAACAAAAATAAAGTAATTTTTCGTTTTTTTTTGCAATATTGAAAGAAAAATCTTGACGGTAACACATTCAGGTTTGAAAGCATCGAGTTTAGCCTAATAACATTATCAAATTTACACAATCAAACATAAACATGATTTATATTTTTAAAGATGTATTCATTAATAAAAGTGAACAAAATGTAGACTACATAAATAACAAATAACACAAAGGTTAAGTCCAATAACATAGGAAGAAACAATAATAAGATGTGATGGCCAGGATTAAGTAAAATTACTATATTATCCCTAATCTTAATAAAAGTTTATTACTTAATAAATAGATTTATTATGATTTTTGAAAAAAATTTATTAAAAAACACACATCCACGTGGCCCCAATGGGAATCGTAAACAATCAGGGTTAGAGTTTGACTGTTTGAGACAATTAAGTCGAACTAAAGGGGAATCATGAATTACCTAGAAAGTACAAGGGCCTAGACTGAAAATTTAAACGACAATTATAGAAAGATGACGTGGGATTTTACGATCAACGGCCAGATAGAGAGAAAGAAGATCCTGTAGCGAATATCAACCGTTGGATAAAACTTGCTTTTTTGGTAACCTAATTTATCTGATGATTCGGTTAAGTGGGGCCAGATCGATCTCAGCCGTCCGATTAGAATCACATTCCGCCGCCCGCACCTAGTCATATTGGTCATCGTGTAATGCTCTCTCATCGCCAAATTAAATCAATATTATATCCATTCAATTTTCTTTTTTTATTTTCCTTTTTTTAATTAAAAATTAGTTTTCTGAATAATATAAATAACTATTAAAGATAATATTGATAATATATAAAGATTAAATTGTGTTAATAATATGACGGTCCACGTGTCTCGGCAGCCACAACTCCTTTCCTTTTCTGTCTTATCTATATTTTTTCTTCATTCTTTTTTATCCTAACTTTATTATGTGGTTTTCTATATTTCTATTTAATTTCTTTTCTATTTTTAAAAATATTTTCTATTTATAAATATGATGCCATCTTACATTTAAATGTTTAGGTTAATATATTTTTAACAATTTTTAAATAAGGAAATGATTTACATAGATACTGTTATGTTATAAAATTAGTCTATAATATAAATACTTTAAAATTGTAATTATATACATGTATAGATAAAAGTTTAAATGAAAACTCAATATGATTGCGAACGTGAGAATCACTCTCACCACTGAGATTGCATTACATGACATTTCACGTTGAATAATCACATATTATTCAGAGTGGATAACACAACATCCAGTGTTATTCATAGTGAATTTGTGTTATTCACTCTGAATAATGTTGAATAATACAGAATGTTGTATTATTTAGAGTTAATATATCAATTGACACTTTCTATTGTTCTCACATTCACCATTAATATAAGGGTTAATTACATGGGTGTGTATCGAACTTGTCATTCTTTTTCATTGTATGTATCCAACTTTTAAAATTGCCATTGTATGTATCGAACTTGCTAAACTTTGCCATTGTATGTATCGGAACCGATACATACAATGGCAAAGTTTAGCAAGTTCGATACATACAATGGCAAAATTTAGCAAGTTCGATACATACAATGGCAAAGTTTAGCAAGTTCGATACATACAATGGTTACGAAAGCTAAACTTTGTCATTGTATGTATGTTGCCATTGACCGGTTACCTGCTTAGAAGGTAAACCGATACATAAAATGGCAAAGTTTAGCAAGTTCGATACATACAATGGCAATTTTAAAAGTTGAGTACATACAATGAAAAAACGTGACAAGTTTGATACACACCCATGTAATTAACCCTTAATATAAATACAAACGTTAATACATAGTAATTATCTTCATTAAGACACTTTTGGAAGGTGTCATGTGTTATGGAGATTCACCCACATAAGCAATGTGTGTTGTTTTCCTTACTTTTAGGCTTGTATATATTATGCTTTAATAACTATAAAGATAATTTGTTTTTAATTTAAGCTCGTTTCTATTATTCTTGTAAGTTTATTGTATTTATTGATGATATTTTTTTTTATTTTGAAGAGGATACTGTTTATGGTTTAATCACTTATATTCTACAAATTAAATTAAGAATGTTTAAGGCATATAACAATTATAGGAGTTTGAAATAAAAAACAATTTTGGATACAAAATATTTTCTAGAAGCCCTCTACAAAACACCGGAAACGTCTATGGATGAGGTACGAAATTTTAATAAGTTCGTTGTTGACATTAAAAAGAATGGTAAGGGGTGAATAAAAGTAAATGTTTGTAATAAATGTTAAAATAAATATATTATAAAAATAAGAATGTCGAAATTCATATTCTTTCAGAGCAATTTTAACTATTTTGCTTAAAGGACGATTTTGAGATTTTTATTTCGACATATTTTCTCAAACCTTCACCAAGAAAAGGTTAAAAAAAGAGAGAATAAGATTTTTTTTAATTTAAAATTGGCGTTTTATTTTTCTTAAAATATTAGAAACTAAATGTTTAGAAAAATTTATGTTTTGAAAATCATATTAAATATTTCAATAATATAGTTGTAATATTTAAAATGAAAAAATATTGATTATAAAACTAAATGATTCTTAATATTAAAAATTTTATTTTTTTAAGAGAATTTATTGACAGAGATGGTCTAACTATTGTTTTGAATTAAATATATAAAAATAGTTATTTTAGTTTTATTGCTTTTTAGTCATTTTATCTCGTGGAACTTTCAAAAAGGGAAATGATATTTCCACTACAATAATTAATTCATCCAAGGCAATTTTGATAAATTTACTTTTTTACCCTTTTGTTTACACGGTTCCCTCTTTCATACAATTCACATTAAAAATATATATGTACAATTTTTACCCTTATATTTACTTAACATGTTTACTTTATATCTTATAGTTTGTTATATTTCATTTTTCATTTTAATAATATTAACATAATAATTATATATTAACTAAAATACGTCAAAAAACTACGTTTTAATTTTAACAAGTTACACCATTATAATTATTTTGTCGATACCTTTGAAATGAGCGCGATATTGAATATATTTGGATTTTTTTTATCTCATTATAAATCATGAAATTTTTTGATACGATGAAATTATCTTATATAATTCTTTTTTCGAAGAAATTATTTCACTCTGAATAATATGAAATGTTGTGTTATTCCGAGTGAATATGCCACATGGTGTGATCTCAACGATCCTTCGTTCACAATCAGATTTGAGTTTCCATTTAAATCTTTGTGTGTATATATATAATGGGTGGTTAAAGTTTGGGTTGCATTGGTTGTAATCTTTTTGCGAGTTGCATAATAAAGGCCCCATATATAGTTAAATTCAGAAATATTCAATAAAATATATCGACGAAAAGATTATAATTGTATAACTTATTAAAATTAAAATGTTTCATCAAAATAATAAAAATAATACAAATTTAATCAGAAAAAAGTACATGAAAACATTTTATTTTTACATGATTACATTTCAATTTCATATAGAAAAAAATACATGAAAACATTTCAATTAATTCCATGATTTATAATGAGATAATAAAATCTAAAAATATTTAATATTGGGCTTATTTCGAAGCTATCGACGAAATAATTATAATTGTGTAACTTGTTGAAATTAAAACGTAATTTTTTAACGTATTTAGTTAATATACGACTATATGCTTTAATATTATTAAAATCTATAATGAAATATAACAAACTAGAAGGTATAAAGTAAATATATTAAATAAGTATAAGGATAAAAACTGTAAATGTATATTTTAAATTTTAATTTTGTGAGAAAGTAGGCGTTAAAAAAGCAAGGATAAAAATGTAAATCTAACAAATTAGCCGTGGAAAAATCAATTGCTCCTGTGGCAATATCAACTCCCTTTCAAAAAAGTTATTACTTCTATTCTATAAGTAGCAACTCTTTAATTTGTAGAGATATAAAAAAAAATCTAAACATAGAACAAAGTAGTAAATTACCCCAAAAATCTACTTTACCTGCAACATCTTTACAACTTTTGGACATATACCATGTTTAAAGAGTAAATTACGGATTTGGTCCCTATGGTTTAGGAACTTTAGTAGTAAAAAAGTGAGAACCACAAGGACCAAATCCATAATTTAGTCCATGTTTAAAATTTCTTTTTCTTCTAAAAATTTTGATTCCTCCATAAATTGAGAAGTTTTTACATACATAAGTAGTAAGTTTTTTAAATTTTTGGAAAGAGAAATAACCAACAATTACATATTTTTAGATGAAATGGCTTTGTTAGGCTATGCGTAGTAGCATCATTTTGGGCTTAGCGGTTTAGGTGGACGGGATAGAGCGGGCTCGGGTACGAACAACGGTGTGCTATCGACGGATTGGGTGATCGGTTTGTAGAAACCGATTGAGCCGCTATTGCTGCTGCTACTGCTCTCTCTCCTCTCTCTCTCTCTCTCTCTCTCTCTCTCTCTTCACCTTTCTCTTATCTCTCTCTAAACTCTTCTCTCTCTCTTTTTTTATTTATTTAAAATATATATGTATTGGCATTTCGTTTAGTGGGTTGTGGTATTAACAGAGTGGGCTTGTGGGGGCTTTATAGTGAGCTTATGGTAAATCTGATGAGGCGTTGATGTGTGTCAGAGTGGGCTTGTGGGCTTAGAAGGTTGCGCTACGATAGCCTTAAAGTATCTTAATGTAGGTTCTTATAAGATCTTTCTTTTTACATTTTTTTTGTCACCTTATTTTTAACTCATCAATTAAGAACGCTTTTAAAAGTTTAAAATGGTGGTTCTTATAAGAGCATCTCCAACAACTTTTCCACAATGGAGATTTTAAGAAGAAAAAAAAAATCTCCCATAGCTTCCTAAAACCTTCTCCAAAATGGAGAAAGTAAGAGAAAGGTTATGAAACTTTCCAAATTTAAATTTATCCTCAAAAATGATTATTTAGGAGAGAGGTTGTATATTTTATTCAAGTTACCAATAAAATTGTTTTAGTTAAATACGTATAAAATTGTATTTAATATTTTAATAATATAATTATTTACATAACCTTTAAAACAGAAAAACTGTTGGAGATGAAAATGATTTTTTTTAGATATTTTGTTTTTCTAGTTTTCCAAAATGGAGATGTTGTTAGAAATGCTCTAAGAACCTCATTTTTGTGGATATCGTTGATAGTTTCAACATCAATAATAATTACAAAGTCAAAAATAAAGAGGAAAATGTCACTTTTCATAATTTTCATGAACCAATGTTTTATTTAAAAACCTAACAAAGATGGAGTTTTTAGAACATCTCCACCAACTTGTTCAAAATGAAAATTTTGTGAATTCTTTGTTTTAACATATTCTCTAAAACTTTCTATAAAATTGACCAAATTGTGAATGAGATAATGAAAATCTCTAAAATTCTAGATATCTCCAAAATTGATATTACTACATACAAATTATTACTTTTTTCATTCTACCAATTAAATTATTTTGAATTAAATATTTAGCATTAAAAAAATAGTATCTTATTAGTTTGCATTAGATACTTTAGTAATTTAATTAATTATGTAATTTGTAAAATTGAAAATATCTTAAAAATGAACGCAATTACTTTTAAAGCTTAATTTTCTTTTGGAAAAGCTATTTTAAAATGTTTTAATCAAATTTTTATATTTTCTAAACGATAGATTACACATAAGTAATTAAATTACTTCTAAATGTATATCACTATTT
Source organism: Centaurea solstitialis (assembly GCA_030169165.1). Lineage (NCBI taxonomy): Eukaryota > Viridiplantae > Streptophyta > Magnoliopsida > Asterales > Asteraceae > Centaurea > Centaurea solstitialis. The sequence goes on from CM058043.1 coordinate 85,645,350, forward strand.
ATAATGACATTTAAATATATAACTATAAGAAGAAAGACATCTTAAAAACACTCAAAATAGGGCCGGACAATAGGCTCTTTGAATCAAATAATAGTTGCTACAAATAATGATTTTATTTTTTGAATGGTGTTTAATTGTTGGAGGAATTATAAATAGACCCTCTATAAATGAAATTAGTAGGGTTTATCTAAGTATATAGATGAGACTCAGTATAAAGAATCTACTTTTATACGAGTGCATGAAAGGTTTAAGGAGGTCCATATAACAACACTTTAATTGTTGTAGATTTGCCAACTGAGGTTAACCCGGTTGGTAAAGAGGCCATCCTCTTAGACTAAAAGTCTCAAATTTGAAGTTGGACAAAAATGTTCTAATCTAACTAAGGTGTATAATAACAACTAACTAAAACTCTCGTACAAAAAAGTTGTTAGATTTGATAAGATGAAACCTCGTAAAGTTTGGGGGGTGATGTCGGCGGATGAAAGAAATGGATGGATAAAGAGGGAGGGTTCACGCCTCGATGTAGTTTAAGTACTAGGGAGTGAGCACAACCACGTGACCCACCTTTCTTAATTTCATACACGTAACCCCCTCGTATGTATATTTTTAGAATCTATACCTATATATGTGTACCATGTATCTATATACTTTCTATAAAACTTTTCGTAACTCTTAGTTCTCCATATAAACTTTTTTATATTTCTTACAGAATATTTTTTAGTCTTTTTTTTAAAGGGAGTTCGGACCAAAGCCTGACTAATCCCCGGTAATTTTAAAGGCTAAATGTGGGTCCCACTTAAATGTCCTCAGGTATGCGTACGGGAAGAATCGAACTCGATTAACACACTATGAACCCTCCGAGCGATAACAAATCCGCCACAGCATTGGAAGATGTCTTTTTCTTTTTTATTATAATTAATAATTTCAATCACTGTTAGACTTTTTTCTACAATAAGATTTTTTATGCGATAATTTAAAAATCAAACACAACTATAAATTATTATGGATATAAATCATATAATGTTGGATTTTATAAGAAGTTGGGTTAATATGAGAACCATGAAAAGTGGTTATCAACTATTTGATGTATATTAGGAATTTTGGACGAGAGTTACGTATCAAGGGTAATTTATGAGTGGCTTTGAGATTAAAAGTGATAAAGAGTTCAGATCCACTTGTCACACTCATTTTAACTGACTTCTCACACTCTCCTCTGTCTATGCATATATTGTGTTTTAGAAGGTTTGCCACTGTCTGCTAGATCTATTTGTAACCGCATATTAAACTTGTATCGTGTCATGATTCAATTTACATTTTTAGAGGGGTTGTTATTCACACTCCCCCATCACTTACGTAACATCTCGTTTTTTTACTCCCTAGTAACATATGCTTTATAAGAAGGGATAAATGGGATATGAATAGATGATTGAGTTTCAGTGAGAAGTTCAGGTTAACTTGAGAAATAATTATCTATTGTGAATGAGAATTGAATGCAAATTAGAATGAGATGCACCAAGATCCATCAAATGAATTCATTTTTAAAATGCAATTCATGAAAGACCATGGGATTAAGTTGATAAACGATTCAGATCTATTTTTCACGCTTCTCACATTAAACTTAATTTCCCACAAGATTATTCGCCTTCTTATAATGTATTGTTAGATTTTTATATTAAAATTTAGCATTTTACTTTTTAATTTAATATATACTCTACTTGTATATGGTTATATATTAGAATAATAATAGAAGATGTGTGTATATCTATTTATTTTTCTATCTATTTATATAGGGACATGATCAAATAAGAACAATAAGTATTTAAAAAATACGTTAACTAAAAAATCGTATATGATTCACACGGTTTTGATCCCGACTTAAGTCATTGTCAAAGTCATCCGCGTGACTTTTTTCACAAAATCATATATGGTTTGTTGGTCATCATGCTCTTTTAAATAGACATCGTTCTTGTTTGAACCTGACTCCATCTATCAATAGGGGCATGTTCAAACGAGAAAACAAGAAGCAATATCAACTACATAATCATTAATAAAAAGAATATCTTAAATAAAAAAATGAAAAAATAAAAATTAGGATGATTTTTATTTTGAATTGGATAAATATTTAAAAATATGATTATATTTTTTAGAATTATTTACTTTAACTTTTGATTACTTCAATTTTTATCAAAATTTTACTAGTCAGTATACCCGCGCGATGCAGCGGGTAATAAAATTTTATTTGAAACCACATTTTTTAGTCCAACAGTGTATGGGTTATCGATATATCCTAAATGAATTGTCAAAGCTAACGAATTTTAAACCCACAAAGAACATTGATAAGACCAAATGATAAGACAAATTAGATTAGATTACACCAATTGAACAAAATTACATAAAAATCAATAATATGAGCCAGATCATATCGAAAACACAAATTATTCAAACTCAAAACAAGTTCTGATCCAATGAACTGGTTCCTAAACATCAAACATAATTTTCAGTAACATTGTTCTTGTTTATACATGAAAACATGAAAAATCAAGTTAACGTATGTCACAAATTACTGAAACTAAAATCAAGTTTTAATCCAAAAAATTGTTGTCTAAACATGTAATACAATCTCCACTAACATCGGTCTTACCATAATTGCGAGTGACTGGTCGAAGAGTTTTGCCAATTACCAGAATGAAACAGGGGCAAAAATGGAGAAGGAGATGTGGGGAAGAATACGCAGGGGTGGCAGAATCAGGGGTATGAAACATGGGAGGAAGAAGGAAGGTAGTTTTCAATTTATGCATCCAAGGTTTGTACAAAGTGTTTTTGCAGTTGTAAAATTGAATAATTTAGTTGTTCTTAATAAACTAATTAAGAGTCTTATTAAAGTAGTATAGATATAAAAAAAATTAATTCATATGAGTTTAAAATAAAAAATGAGAATGTGAGAAGTATAAAACTAATTATTGCATATATATTTGATAATTAATACTATGATTAAATCAAAAAAATATTCAATATTAGGCTTGTTTCGAAGGTATTAACGAGACCTATACAATGAGTCTTAATCCATGATTAGTGCACACACTGGTTTGTTTGGATAACTTTGCTGAATTTTAGGTAAATTTTGGTCACTAAGTCATGATAGTGTAGACTTTGAGTCATTTTAGTTGTGTCTTGCAATAGAAAGAAATGAAAACAGTACCATTCTCTTCTTTGCTTTTCTGTTTAAAAAATTGGGAACTGGTTTTCTGGATTCACTCATCTGTGTGTACAACATAATCCACTTTACATGCTTTTAATTTCCAAATGATCTTATAGCCACAATAATCCCATGTGTGATTTCCCTTTGAAAGATGGTTGTTAACACAGAAATGGTCCCCAACAGTTTGTTAGAAAGCTAGGTTGAGTCATCATATGGCAAGCCATTCTTGGGCTTTCACTCATATATTTCAAGCCCGAAAGACCTTTCTTTGATACAATTGGGACATTGCATCCCACAAGTTTGAGGTGAGGAGAATGCCTTGCACATACACTAACCCCCTTTCCTCACCTCATTAAGCCAAACACATCAATTAAGCCACTAAAAGCCAAAACCAAAATACCACTAAATTTTTTTAGTGCAACACTGTGTTAAAGAGACACAGTAGGCTTAAAAGAGACCTAAAGGTCCAAAAATACCTCAATATGAGAAGAATGGTATTAAAATCATACCATTGAGTGTTGTTAAGAGATGTGTGGAAAAAAAGGGCTTAAGCATACATAGAAAGAAAAAGCCAATATGCATTCCCATGATAAATATAAATGCTTTGATGACTCTAGGTAGCTTGACAATAGACGTAAGACTAAGTATGTGTTGCATCTTGAAATCAGGAAAAGAACCTAAGTTTATGAAGGGCTATTTGTTTCAGTTCATCTATATATGTTTGGAAGGATTTGTGTGTACATACTTATGAAAATCCAACCTTGTTAAAAATTTTCTAGAACTTGAGTCTTTATTTTGTTTTTTTAGTTGTTTGGGGACAAACAATAGTTTAAGTTTGAGGTTGTGATAAGTGTCCATTTGTTGCCACTTATTATGTCTTTTTATTAGCTTTTTAGAGTTTTATTTTGCCCAAAAGTGTCTCTTGAGTCTAGTTTACTTCTGTTTTTGTTATAATTTAGTTACTCATGACTTATGTGCATATTATTATTAAATATCTGTCTAAATTAGGTTTTTATTTATTGTTTTGCAGAAATGACGTCATACAACAGACTGTTGCAGATTTTTGCTGATTGTTTCCGGCTTTTGAAGAAAGCTGCTGTTTTTTAAGGGTACAAGGATGACATCATCCTTTTACTTGGTCCCTAAGTCTCACTTCCCCTATAAATAGAACCATTTGTAACCTTAATTTAGGGTGTTTTACACCAACAACTTCTACACATCTCTCCCAACCATTCCTTTGGTTGGGAGAGAAGTTTTCTCTAGTTTTTAGTTGTTCTTAGTTTTAGTTCATGGTTCGAAGTTCTTAGATTTTAGTGTTTCGTAGTTGTAATCTAGTTTTTGGCAAGTTAAGTTGTGCTTAGAATCTTTCTGATTTCTAAGCATCAATTCACTTGTTCTAGTACGTTTTTAATCATCAATATTAGTTCCAAAGCATTTTAGTTACATCTCGTGTTCAGTTCTCAGTTACATTTTCCAAAGTGCGTTATTTCACCATTGTACGTTGTTTTCAAGCTTACAAAATTCTCAACGTTTGGTTTTCATCACTTACGGTATTTTACCTTTGATAAAAGCGATTTTCCGACGTTAACAACAAAGATTTTCAAGTTACCTTAAATTTGAAAGTCTTTGATCTTTTCAACAACCTTACTTTTCACTTTCAAGTTTTTGCATTGCAAGTAATCATTTTCAAAAGATCCCCGGTTACTCAAAACAATGTTTTTACTAGTACACGTTCGAAACTTGCATTGCAAGTAACTTTCTTTTCAAGTTTCCATCTCAAAGTTCAAAGACTAGTTAAATCTAGACTTTTGTACTTAGTTGTATTTTCCTGGTACCTTCCAAAGACTTTTAGTCTTTTTGTTACTTTCCTTCCAAGCTAAACTATTTTATTGAACTGTTTATTTACTGATCTGTTTATTGTTGTTATTTACATTTCTGCTCTTTTGGAATTACTTACACTCTGTTTCTCTCACAGAAGAGAACGTATTGTGTAGTAATTACCAATCTGTCATATTATTATTTCTGCAATTTATATTTATTGCAATTTACTTTATTGCAGTTTACTGGTCAACTTTCCAGTGTTTACTTTCCCGCACTTCTACTGGTTACACTTCCAGTATTTACTTTCCTGCTCTCTTACTGGTCATTTCATCCAGTATTTATTTTCCAGTTATTTACATTACAGCAATTTACTTGCTTTTATTTTATTGGAGTTATATACACTCTGTTTCTCTCATCGAAGAGAACGTATTGTGTAATAACTACCACTCTGTTTTATTTCTGCAATTTACATTAATCGCAATTTACTTATCAGCAATTCTACTGGTCATCATCCAGTCTTTATATTCCAGCATTTTTTATATTTGCCATTTAAAATTCCAGTACTCACATCTTTCGCGAGAAGAATCCGAGCCATGATGGGCTAATTGCCTTTAGCTTGGGGTGTGAGGAAATGTTGAGACCGTTATCGGAGTGAAAGAATTATCCTGTGCCTTAACTGTTGTAATCTAACTGTTTGTCGCAGGTGTTTAACATTTCATTGAAGATTGTACCAAGTTGACTGACGACCAATTTAGTACATGAAAGTGCACTAGCTTTCAGAGTTAGGATTTATGTTAAACATCTGTAATAGACGTGAGAAGGCTAAAAGTAGCTTTAGTACTTAATTGTGCTATACTCATCTAGTGAGATTGGTAACACTGTGTTGTGCTAGGATTCGTGACTGATATATCACCTCTGAATGCACGTTGACCTGTGTGTACTCTTAGGAGACCGGTCAAACCAGTAGTTGGACCTTCAGTAAGCATAGGATTATTTCTAGATCACCTGTGTCTCATCAGACCCTTGCACCCTGTGCTTCTTTCTCTGATAAATTTTACAACCAATCATTCACCCATTTGCTTAAACAGCATCGGTTAAAATCCTCGAATTCGCCATCTGAAATCATCTTTTACGAACTAGACTTTCTGCTAAAAAGACTTTTGCACAAAACCTTCCCTGAGGATCGATATCTGGTATTTACTTACCATTATTACTTGTTACGGGACGACGATAGTTCAAGGTGTATACTTGCGCCTGGTTCTATTTTCCAGTTGAATCTCACGGTCGTTTTCGTTTTCCTTGCTCTTGGGCAAGGAAAACTGCCTAACAATATAGTATAGATATATTTTTTTCAAGATAATTTTTTTGATGAAAATGCACAATTTTAAATATGATACGTGCTATTCACAATCAATTCATATAATTAGTTTCGTTTAACATATTTCATATTATCTATTATGTATCACATATAATTCACTATGTAAATTTTTACATATACCACATATGACAATATACCTATGAATATAGGTGAAGTGTTATCATATGTGACCATATTTAAATCACAAAAAATTATAAATGTAAATATACATGATCATATATGATTAATAAAAAAATTTCAATTATCATATTTGACAAAAATAGCTACAATTATCATATATGATAAGAAGTTGTAATCAAGTTGTCACATATTCATTATTGTAATGAAGGTTGATTAAAGATTATTATAAGTCCGTTGGAAAACCAGCCTAATTCCGATTTATTAGGGATTATCAGCACGATTAGAGATGATGCTACCATTTTTAATGTAACTTACTTAGTATTATTTTTTTATCCATTTTTTAAATATGACACAATGGCCTAAATTCTTTTCTATCTTTTCATAAAATAGTTTGCTTTTCGCATGATCATCTTTCTACATATATATTTATTATCATGTGTCATATCTTGATTCTTGAAAGACACGTGTTTGTCTTGACTCCTAATGCCTAACGACATCTAAAATCTTATGCATGTATATGGGAAACAACATAACATATATCATATGTTATATGTATTATGATGTGGTAGGTTTAAGGGTTATCAAAACCATGTTCACATATACATAAATATCGAAACAGGGTCATCTATAGTAGTATGCTATCTTTCTTATGTCGTATAAAACTAATGTTACAAATAAATAATATACGACAAATGCATGTCCTTTCTGTATTTAAATACACATTAACATTGTTTCTAATTGCAAACTGAATGTTACATTCTTGTAACTTTATATACGTATATATCCATACATGTATAGTTTATAAAAGAAATCAAAAGGAATTGTTGACTTGGTACAAGGCTCAAGTAACCTCAATAATTGAGTCAAGGATTTACAAGGTTGACTTGGTGTGGGTTACATTACACCACCTCCTTCTTTCAAGTTATTTTCTATCATTAATTGTATTTTGAAAACTTCAGCAATTGTATCAATTATTAACTTGCTACTTTATACTTTTTAAAATAATTAATTCTCTAGTTCATTTGCTACATGAATTTAATAAGATGATATAAGTGACACATTATGTTATTGCATGACACAAATAAAGGGTACCCTTCCAACAGAAAATAATGATTTTCTCGTTTGTTGTCCCGCTCTGAGTATGTTTTTCATCCTTTCCACCACTAGGAAATATTCTTGGATCCGCTATTGAACACTGGTGAGTGTATAGAGAAACTCCGAAGAATTATCATGGTGGCTAACAAACTCAGAGCTTTACTAATTTTACAATGACAATGGAACGTTTGAAAATTAAGAACGTTTATCATGTACAAGTCTCAATGGTACTAAACTTAATACTTCTAAAAGATACTTACACTTTTTATTTTGATTTAGAAAAACTAGAACACCATGTTTTAATTAACGTTCACGTTTTTATTTACTTGTTTGTTAATAATAGTTTCTTAATACCATTAACCTAGATTCTTTTTACGCTTCAGACATCACTCAATTTACAAAACAATCGTATTCATTTTATTTTCTTACTTTAATATTGCCTTTTATCGATAAAGATAATAAAAAAAGACTTCAGATTTCAGTATTCCTTTAAATCATTTCATAAAACAAACTTATTGATATTGATTCCATATTCAGACTTCAATATCACTTTTTACCAATAAAGGTAATAAAAATGGAAACTCCGGATTTCAGTATCTCTTAAAAAAACAAAAACCATATGTATTATTAACATCTGCAATTTTTTTAAGGACATGTTGGTGCAACGGAGTATAACACCCCAGCCTAGCCATCCAGTTTCCATTTAAAGGGCTTCAAGGCATTAGCTAGGATTCGAACCCGACACCAGTCCAACAAAAATCCCCACGATGGACTCCAGTAGGAGTCGAACTCCTGACCTTCACCAAATGAGAACTATAACCCATGCATCATACCAACTAAGCCGGCCATCATTTGCTAACATCTGCAACTATAACAATCAACAAAGTGATATATTGATATGTGTGTGAGTTATGACTTATGAGCATGTCTGCACCTGATATAAGTGGTGGACTGCAGAGTCAGAATATGCAGACAAAACTAAAGCAAATGAATGAATGTTGAGCAGAAGGAATAATATAAAACTTAAGTTATGCAGGTTGCAGGCTTATTAATATCGTTCAAGAAATACCACCACTTGCTAAAAGTTCCCCTATAACTCCCAACTTCACCATATTACAAAAACTAAAGTCTATATAACTTTACTCAAAACTATTTTTATAAAAAGCCCAAACTTATTAGAACTCATTAATGCATATCTATAGATCTTTTTTAGAAGAAGTAAAAAAAAACTCAAACCCAATCCAAGAAATTAGAAAAAAGAAAAAGTAAAGTTTCTCTATATGGATTCTCCTTTTCTGCAAACAAACGAGCACACGGTACGCAGGTGTATTTAGATAGCGCCATTGGTCTTAACGACCCTAAGATTAAGAAAGAAGCCGGTGTTACCCAACAAAAACAACGCAAGGATCGCGATGGCCGCAAGCACCAGTTTCCCCCATTGCTGCCATCTCTTCCTGTTTCGGTTTGCAAGCGGTGGAGGCACGGGTTTCGGCTTCAGCTGCTTCGAGAAGAAATGTGCTGGTGGTTTTGCCGTCTTTTTCTTTGCGATTTCTTTAACCGTTTCCACCTCCTTTGTTGTTGTGGCTTCGTTTGAACTTTCTGAGCTCGCAACTTCTTCTCCATTGACGCTCCCTTCTCCACCCACCTTCTTCTTTTCCTTCTTTCTTAAACGCTTCTCCCTCTCCTGCATTTTATGTAAATTGTCACATATTTATACAGACGGATTATATCTATATAAAACTAATCTCATAATTGCCAAGGATGTAATCTGGCCAAGTCCAGGTGAACCTTCCAAAAAAAAAGAAAAAAACTAACCTCATAATATGCATGAAACCTGATCTATAAAGATAACTCATTAGGAGGACAATCATATGTAGAACTTTTTGATACAGAATATCCCTTCCCTTTGTTGATAAAAAATATGCCATTTTTGTCTTAGAAAATATCTTTAATTCAAAAGAAACATCAATACTTGCAAGATTAGAACATGTGTACAACATTTCTATATACAGAACCAACACCTGCCTTGTGCTATTCACTAACAATCATATTAAGATTGGTACGGACCGGTCCAAGAAAATGTTAAAGGTCCAGTCAACACAGCTAAAAAAAAGCCTGGTCGGGCATGGGCAAGGCCGGCAGGCTACAGACAGGTTAAGATAGTGCCAAAACTGAAGTCCAAAATCGCATCCTTTTCCCATCTTTAGCCTGAGGATAGTGTGCCCAGATCTTATAAATGTACAAATAGATAGTCTTTTAAAACTGACAATACAAACAACTATGCTAACCTAATTGTTAAAAGTGACATCTAAATGTGTCATGTGCAAAGCACAACCTGCTACTCCACTTAGACTATCGCCTCATACACAATTTTAAGCTACATATAAAAATTCCAATAAGTGGGATATTTTCCAATATAGCTGCAAAGTCCGTTTAGGGTTTGCTTCCTAAATGCTTATAACTTCTTACCGGTAAGAGATAATGTCGTTTACAACACCTTCTGACCAACAAATGTGGCTGGCCCAGTAAGAGTGGAGAAACTTAGTTAACCGGTCAGAGCATATGTTTACCCAATTAATTTTAGTAAGCCCCTAAGTGAATATACTAAATATATAAAGTCCTAATCAGTATATAATTGTTATATCAATTCACTACTGCTTATCCTTAGTCCTATATACTCTAAGAGAGCCTTTCGCTACTCGGTGCACCTAAACCCTCCAATGACTGTAGATATGGTTATTATTAAGCTGGATATAAAGTTCAAGACATCACCATGACTATAGTGCAGCTAAATGCAATATTGAGTAAAAAGATAAATGCTACCATAAAAGAACCCTAAGACAGTTAAAACTTGCCTTCTCTTTTTGCTCAGCTTCCTTCTTGGCTCGCAGCTCAGCCCTGATTTGGGCCTTTTCAGCATTTCGTTTCTTCCTCTCCAGTGCCTCGGTCGCCTTCGCCTTCTCCTCCAATCGGCGTTGTTCTTTCAATTTGGCCGCAATCTCTTCCTTCCGCAATTCCTCTGCCTTCCTGGCCAACTCCATCTCCTCTTTCGTCTGTTTATTCTCTTCCTCTTTTCTCTCCTCTATAGCCTCATCATCCCTCTCAGTAACAGTTGGCATATCACTTCCCGAATTAAGTTTGGCAACACCCTTGGTTTTCAAAGTTTGATTCTTTTGGCCCGATAGATTCTCGATAGATTTGTTATCTGCTGCATTCTTATCTTCAGCAGATGAAACCATCTTTCCTTGTTCAGCAGCTGAAACCAATGTAACGGATTTCGCTTCACCTGGAATAGAAATCAGACTCCTATCAACTTTTTTCATTTACGTTAGTGGGCAGCACAGGGAACACATCTTCAGGACCAAGTGAGCCTCCATCTAACGTCCTTTGTCTTCTGGTTGCATTCATATTGCACCTGCTAATGTACTCATTCCTGAACTCGGCATTGTTATTCCATTGTTCCATAAATGATTCCACCTACAATATATGGTTTGTTAATCCCAGAGTATGAAAGATATATATATATATATATATATAGCAAACTTTCAATGTGCTATTTTATGCCTTAATAGTAAATTAATTTACAAAGTATTCCATAGAGGAAATTAATTACTTAAACAACCTGAGTTGCGCATAAACGATGAAGTGAATCTTTATCTCCACGTGATGCAAAATCCCTTGCAGCCATTGCATCTTCCTTGTATAGGCGGAAATTTTTGTTCTGCATGGTTATAGAGAGAAAATTTGTTATATTCATGATTAGGCAATTTTTGTGTGAGCAGATACTTATAATTAATGCACTTCCGATTGCAAGTAAATAAATTTAAAAATGTATCAAAATCATGTGTGATCATATAATCAATATTCGGAGAATCTATCTATCATAGCACATTAAATGTATAATTGATTTGTCCTTCGTCACAAGCAATGGCGGTCGGTTACATTATTCTCCTTCTCATTTAATTCATCTTTTTTTAACGGATTTGGAGTTAGACCTATGAGGGATAGCAGCGTGGCATTTCAACACTATATCAGGCATGGCGTCTCTAGTTTGATTTTCTATGACGTGTGGCAACATAACTAACTTGGCAACTTCATCTAACGATAAATGTAATCTAAGTTTCTGAAATCATGCTCATGACTAGGTGTAGGTTCAAGGAAAATCTATTAAGATCGCTATAGATACGTTCTTTTACAATAGTGTTACACTTGAAAATACTATATTGATCATATCAAACAAGTAATTCAACAAATAACACATCTAATAAATTACTATATCGTTATTGACCAAAGAGAAACACATCCAATAAAAAACATTATGTGTGCTTTTGTGATTCACAAAAATAAATTGAGAGTAAAAAAGGTGAATATAGTCCTCATAGTCCTCGATACAAGTCGATGAAAATGTGACAACATTTAGATAAATGAACTTTTCCCTCTATAGATGATTGGCAATCAAGAAACAAGATTGTGCATAGCTTAGAAACATATACATGAAAAACGGAAACCAATATCAGATATAACCAAATTTATGCGAAGCTCACAATATATACCAAGTATGCACCATAAATTCAGCACATCGGTCATCAACGACTCTACTATGATGTCCAAGTGATCATATGGTTCACAAACAAGAAATAGTAGGGGACTAGAAGGTGAATATAGTCCTCGAACGATACGGGCTTCAAAATAATAATTTCTAGGGGCTTTTAATGTATTTGACTCAAAATCCTTCTGTCATTATATGCATTTAACTTTAATGATTCAAATCAAACTCTAACGTCAGACAAAGCATAACCAGCAGGCTAGTTGCAACCTTTCATGCAAAATCTTATCTTTGTGTCTGATTTTGGGTAATGAGGAATTCTATGTCCAAAAGAGAAGAAAGGGGAGATGCCCGATGCTGGTCCCCAAGAGAGATGAATAGGAAGACCATAGATGGCGGCACTCTGATATTGTTTACGCTATTCAATATCGGTGCACATTTCCATTTATTAGAAAATTAGACGGTGACTAAGAAAGGTTATGCACACATGCTTCGTCTCTGGATCAATTGTCAGGTCAAAGAACTAATAAAAATGTTTGCATATATAATAACATGGGTTATTAATCACAACCTAAACCCATTTAGTTACATTTTGTTTATTTACCATATTATAATGTCAACTTATAGTAGCAATATAAGTATAACCCCCTAGCATGGGACATCAAGCAAAGCATGTGAATGAAAAACAGCCCTTAACTTGGTATCCAAGAGCACACAAGGTATTTTCACAGTATTCTAAATGCATAAATTATGTACAGAGACACAGTTCAAATAATTGCCCATAATACCCATCGACTATGAAATTAAGTGCCTTAATAACTTATATGTCTTTGCTACAGCTTTGTAAGATGTATTCACAACAAACCTTGTCATATGTTTGTTTCTTCAAACTATTTAAATGAGCATATGCCTTTTGACGAACATCATCCGCAGCTCTGAACTGAGCTTGCAATTCTCTCTCCTTTTTACTTTCCTCGTCGTATTTTTTCCCCACTGCCATGACAGCAGCTTCAGCTTTTGAAACCTTATCTTTTAAGGAGTCTAGTTCCTTCCTTAATGTCTGTATAATAATAAAATGAATCAGTAGAAAATTTAACAGTGAATGACTTCCATGGTCTATAAAGCATTTTCACAATCAATCATCAACTTAAGCAAAATAATCAGGATTCCGATGGTGAATTGTCGGAATTCGGATTATAAGAGACTTCACCCACCTCATGAAAATACAAGTTAGAAGAAATTTTGGACATTCAATATTTACACTTGCATGATTACATCACAAATCTCCAGATGAGCAAGTCTAGTGTAAACTACTTTTACTGCACATGATAATGTTGAATAAAGAAATAGCACAAGATAGCCTTACCTTCATACGCTCCTCGTTTTGATCTTTCTGGTCTAAAGCCTGTTGAACCTCATCCTGGCTTCCCATATTCGAGGCTAGTTGATCTCGAAGAGTCTTAAGCTGCTTAATCTCACGAATGAACTGCTTTTCATCTTTTAAACACAATGTTTCATGCTGTATCATATGCTCCATATTGTATATCTGCATCAAGAACATACAGTCAAAAGTCAAAACTGTATTCTAGAATATGTAGCAAGGTATGATCAGAATAATAGAGTCGTATTTGGAAGAGAAAGGAGTGAATCGTACCCTGCCATCAATGTCTTTGACAGACATTGCATTTTTCACCCTGTTGATGACAGATTGAACAGAATCTATTTCCTGCCGCTTTAATCTAACTAACCGCCTTGCAGCAGTTTCCTCCAATTTCGCTGCATTGAATTCTTCATTGTGGGCTTTCAACCTTGCCTGCATAAGGAAGCATTTAAGTAAATAGCATGACTCAAATGTCTAAACTTATTATAAAATACGAAATTAATGATTTTCAGGATTTCTCACCCTTTTGCCTTGGATCTCAACTCGGATTGCATCTCGGAGACGTGTCTTCTCCTCAACTTGCACCTGAGCACTTCTAATCTGATCCCTAAGCGTTTCATCCTCAAATCTAGGAATCCTAATCAAGAAGTTATAAGCTAGAACCTCAGCTTCTTCATTCGGTACATCAAGAGCATCACTTACAGAACCATCTGCAGAAGAGGTAGGAATCTCATCACTTGGAACGACATCCACATCTTCGACTTCTAGAGAAGACATTTTGTCGCTGTTTCTGTCTCCCTGTGAACCATCGACATATCGTTCAGCGTTGTCACTGTCCGTGACACAAGTAGGTTTTATCTCCCCATTTACAACTGCAGGCACATCAATCCCATCATCATCAGGCATATCATGAACCGCCTCATGACGCCCAATTGAGCCAAACTCGATCACAGCTACAGGGTTCACATTTGTGTCAGGGAAGCTTAATGTGCCATTATCTGCTACAGGCTCGTCATCCTTAACTTTGGTTTCTTTTTGTTCGTCATCATCGACATTCTCAATCCCATTTCCACAATCCATACCTTCAGCAGATCTATTCTCCGTAACCGGATGAGCTACAACTTCAACCTTCGCTTCTACTACTGTCAAGTCATCATTATTGGAAAGTGAATCATTTTCCTTCTCAACTACCAACTCACTACTCTTGCATTCTGATTTCACAGAATCTGTATAAGGCAAGGTTTCAACATTTTCAGTACTTCCCTCCGGTTGGATGGCTTCTTGAGTTTCATCAACGCAACTGCTGACTTCATAGTGTGAAGCTGTAATCTCATGGGTGATGGGCTCAACCTTAGTTTCTGTCTCCAAAGGTGCTTCAGCCTCAGTGGTAGATTCTGCAGTGTTATCCTCCAGGTCCAAATGATTTTGAACATTTTCTGTAACAACTGTTTCAGATTCCTGAATCTTATCTTCTGTTTCAACCTGCTCCTTTGTCTCTTCAAAGTTCGCATCCAATTCAACAGAGCCTGTAACTTCAATCAGTTCTCCTGAACTTCCCTTTCCTTGCTTCTCAACATTTTCATCACTTCCGTCAGCTGGGATGGCTTCTTGAGTATCATCAATGTAACTGCTAACTTCATTTTGTGAAGCTGAAACTTCATGAGTGATGGGTTCAATGTTAGTTTCTGTCTTTAATGGTGCTTCTGCCTCGATAACAGATTCTGCTGTGTTAGCCTCCAGGTCCAAATCATTCTGAACATCGTCTGTAGCAACTATTTCAGATTCCTTAATCACATCTTCTGTTTTGGCCTGCTCTTTCGTCTCTTCAGAGTTCACATCCAATTCAACAGATTCTGTAATTTTGACGAGGTTTTCTGAATTTCCCTCCCCTTCCTTCTCTTCTGATTTCTCCTCCTTGCCATTAGAAACTACCAGTACACTATCAGCCTCTGTTTGAGACATCTGAGCATCTCCCATCTCAAGAATTCCATCAGACTTTTCAACTTGCCCATCGACCGGCGCATCAGGGGTCTCAGACAAAACAAGTTCTGAGACTGGATTCTCCTCTGATTCTGTGCCCGACCCAATCACTGTCTCTGCAGTTTTCTTGTTCTCAAATGAGTCAGGGGTTGATACCGACTCACTCTGGTGCTCCACTTTTAACTCACTATAGACCTGATTTGTTCAGCTTCTACATCGACCTCGGGGGTCACAATTAACGAGTCTTCTGACTTTCTATCCGAATTGATAACTGTTGTAGAAGAATCTACCTCCTCGGTATACTTACCACTAGATTCTAACCCATTAACTAACACTGAACATTCTTGGTTGTCAACCAAACTGCCAATTGATTCTGACCCAGCTGCCGACAGTTCTCGTTCCTTCATTGGAGTTTCAGAAGATTCTGACCCATCAGCTATCACTTGACTTGCCGAATCTTCAGATGGCTGACCAGACTGATCAACTGTTACTTGACATTCTAGTTCCTTGATTGGAACTTCAGAATAAGGTTCTGACCCGTCAGATGTTACTTGGCATTCCAAATCATCAGATGGCATGCCAGATGCATCAACTATCACTTGAGATTCTCGTTCCTTGATTGGACCACCAGAAGATTCCGATCCATCAGCTGGTACTTGATATTCCAGATCTTCAGGTGGCATATCAGATCCATCAACTGTTACTTGACATTCAGCCTTGTCAATCAGAGTGCTAACAGACTCCAGTCCATCATTAGCCATCACTTTACAGTCTGTATTCCCAACTGAATCAAGGGTAGAGAGCGACTCGTCTGTAGTGTTGATCAGATCAGGCGTAGACACAGACTCTGATTCCTCGGACAGCTTATTTGTCGGCTCGACTCAAAAACCGTCACTTGAGAACTCTCTATTGGATTCAGAGCGGGATCTGAGTCAAAGGTAACTCCAGATACAACATCTGTTTCAGCTTCCACATTCACGATCGTTACCACCTCCACCTCATCAGTCTATCAAACCCCCTTCTTCCTGTACTCGCCAAGATGACCATTTAATCTCAGCAACGTATTAATCGAGGCACCACAGGAAGATCAACAGTAGTAGATCCATTTCAGAGCATCATCTTTAACAGCTTTAACTAAGGATCATTACTTTCTATACCTACTCTTCCTTCTATTTGGTTCAACTTCATCAGCCGCTCAGATTCGGAGCAACAGCACAACATTAACACCACCTGCATCACCAGCATCACGCCACAGGCAATCGCTGACAACACATAGAAGAATCTCACTATCCTCCTTCCTATCCCACCGACATTGCCATTGCCATGGCCACGACTTACCGTCAACACCACCACCACCGGCCACCGCACCGTTCAGATCACTCAATCCAAACCAGCAACCACTTCTCCCAATTCAACCTTCGAACACATGTTAGTACCACCTCATACTACCAGCGTCATTGCCAATCGATCCAAAGCTCTCAAATTTAAAACTACTTAACAGTTAAAATCAATCACCACAATTTCGATCACACCCAATCGAAAACATCAATGCAAAATTATACAAAACTAACAATGCTAAGCGTAGGATCCAAATTGTACTTACGGAATTTTCGGATTCGGTGTGCCCAATGCGGAACCATCGATAAACGAATCGGAATCTAGCAGATCGAGCAAGTGAGAAACGAATGTGATTGGGATGTGAATTAGGGTTTATGAGGGGAATGCAGGATTTTCGAATAGAGGAGAGTCAAGGTGGAGAGATGGGGCGGGAGATCCCTCACTTTTCCTCTTAGATTCTCTCTCTAGATTTCTACACAACACAAACAACAGTTTGCTGAACGGAACGCTGGGCGGGAAAGAGAACCTTTTGGCTGTTTCTTCACGTCTCCTTAGACAATTCGAAAAGCTCGATTTTGATTAAACCCAAATGTTTTTTTTTCTTCTCTTTCTCTTTTCTACTTTCAAAACACGCTTCTAGTTTTATATTTATACTTTCGGTCCCTGTGGTGTTTCTTTCTTTGCATCTGAAAATCTTATGCTAGAGCTGACTTCCTACAAAGATATGATGAAGACGTTGTTTTTTTCATCGTTATTTGAAGTTAATGGTATGCTTTTATGAAGAAAGCATCGAGTATGCTTGCAGGATGATACTCTGGATGATTCAGTGGCTGTAAGTTGTGAGGCTATAAATCTACAATAGTCGAATGGATTACTATCCATGCATAGTGTTGATTTGTTTGTTAGACTTAAACACTTTTTCTTTTGTTGATCAACTCTCTTTTTCTCAATAACTGTTTAGAGCAGTATCTCATGGTATTTCTATATTTTTTATAGTAATGGTGAAGTTTATTCTATACGGACTTTGAAATGTTGGTTCGTACTCGTCTAGCTCCTAACGTTTACCATCTCTTGAAACTTGGATGAATTTGATCTTTTCATAGCCTCTGTTGGAGATGGTGTTTAGATTCAACATAGCTAGATTTAACCAATTTATTTTCTATATATATGTTTAAATTGCATTAGTCACCTTAGGTCATTTTGGACATTTATCTAATCGGGTTCCTTATTTTTTTCACAAATGAAATGTTTTTTCCTTTCTTGTTAGTGGATAAAAACTGTTAATTACAAGACTCAACTCAACTAAAAAAATAAACCTTAATAACACTACATCTTTCAAT
This sequence comes from Centaurea solstitialis, assembly GCA_030169165.1. Taxonomy (NCBI): domain Eukaryota; kingdom Viridiplantae; phylum Streptophyta; class Magnoliopsida; order Asterales; family Asteraceae; genus Centaurea; species Centaurea solstitialis. Next base: position 85,663,548 of record CM058043.1, read on the forward strand.
CACCAAGCAAAGTTATTAAAGTCTTATGGACAAAGAAAAAAACAACCTTGTTTACAACAATTGGGGTCATTATTGATTCATAGCAATACTTGTAAACACGATTCTTGAGACGAGTTTGGACGAGCTTAACAATATGCATGACGTTATCATAACAATCACATAACATGGTTTTTAATAAAGATGAAAATGAAACAACTATGTTAAAAGAAGGAAACGAATTGAAAGGGTTGTAAGCATAGGGGAATAATATGTAATTATGGAGGTATAAAAAGAAAGTTTTATAGAATCACAAATCTTGAATGAAACAAATATTCTTTACAAAGTATATCCAAATCTTTAAAAGGATAAATTCAATAGCTTTTATTGGATACCGTTTTCACAAAGAAAGTGATAATTACTTGTGCTTAAAATAGAAGTCGAGTAATCTTATACCCTTTAAACTTATGATAAAAAAGAAAATTCTTCCAACTAACGTTCATAAGAAAAACAAGCAAAAGAGGTTCTGTATTCGTAGATAATATGTTTTCAGAAAGTAATAAGTTTCGGGTAAACGTCAATAAGAATATTTTTAACTAAAAAAATCTAGAACTATACACACTACTTTTATATGATTAAAAGTTGCCAAATTAATAAAATGTCAAATAATAAGGATAATATTAAGCACATTTTTTAACTAAAACAGAGTATAAAATAAGATAAAATGCAGTTTGATTTTTTGTTTACTCTTGTAACTAAAAAGGTTATACACATTTTTTTATTTCATAAGAAAAAAGTAGATAATCTAGATAAGTATTAAAAGAATCAAAGACTTTAATGGGATTAACAGTAAAAGAAGTAAACGATTATAAATATGTTATAGAGATAAATCAGAAGATTGTAATCTTGTGGATAATATAATATATTAAGAAGATATATTGAAGATAAAAATAGAAAAAATGTAATATTTTTATCTTTGATTTATTTTTTCAAACGAGTAATTATAACTAATTCAAATTGGTAATTTCTCGATCATAGTATAAGTTTACAAGTTTTTCATTCTTATTATGAATAGACATTTATTAATTGTTAAATATATTATTTAAGTATAGACAATTTAAACCATGTATAATTTTCAGAAGCGAAAGAATATCGATATTAGTTTTCTAGGAAATCAAATTTATTAAAGTGGAATACAGTTATGGGTTTCAACTTTTAATACAAATACATTATGCATGTAATTGAGCGTTTATGATAAAATAAAGGGTATCAAAGTCATTGAATTCATAAAATGATTAATGAACAAAAATTAATTTAAATAATTATATGGTATAAAAAAGTATTTTAACTATAATATAATAAAATCATTTAAATTATAATATACGTATTTGATAAATTTATGTATGTATAATGTATATTATACTTAGAACATTTGAAACAAACTTTTTTTAATGCATCAAATACAACTTAAAGATGGTTTTTTGGAATTTTTTTTCTTTAAATTATACCCCTTATTAATACTAATGATTGTATTTCAATACATATTCTTTTGGTAATTTTATATACTCTTAGGTTATTTTTTGTCAAACATAATTTGTTCATAATTTAGCTTATCAGCTAGTAACTAACTTATCAGTGAACAGTTAATTTATCAGCTAGCATGCCATACATAGCCTAAATTATACAAATTTATCAAAAAATTATATTTTTCTCAAAACCACACAAAACTATGTAATAGAATTGATAAAAAGAAAACCAAAAACATGATGAACCGTTAAATATATAGTAAACAACAATGCTATAGAAAACTAATTGTGTGATAAGTTATTATAATGATGTTCTTTCAGAGTTGATATTTTAGAATGCAATGAAGTTTAATAGCAAATTTTTTTAAAAAGTGAACGGAATAAAAAAGGATTTATATAAGGTCATCCGCAATGGCAGCGGCACCAAGTCGGTACCGACAGTAACACCGCCGTGGATGGGCGGTAGAAGGCCGGTACGGAAGGGCAGCGGCATGGCCTTAACGGTCTCTCTCATCTACCCACCCCACCCCACCTTTCTCTTTATCTCTCTCTTCTTTCTCTATCTTCTTTTTTTCTTTTATTTTTTTAATTAGTTATTTAGAGGGTATGGAATTGGTACGGTGAAGGATGGTATGGTATGGTGTTGGTAAGGTGTTAGTAAAACTGATATGGCACTGAGGTGGCAACAGGTAAGAGGGGTACGATTAATAATGGCCTAATAATTTTGTCATTAGAATTTAAAATACCACTGCTTAGAGAAGTATTCAAATAATAACCATCTATAAAAGTTATTTATTATATTGAACGTATTTTTAAAAACAATATCTTAAAAGATATAAGTTAAACATAAATTTTAGTATCAAATTATTATAAGAGGTGACTCAGGTTTACATGAGATCATATTGTTTCCGTAAGACCAAGACTTTACGCATGAATTTTTACAACAAAACACTGTGTAGGTAAATAAAATTCGACTATTCATATTAAAAAAACACTATCGAGATA